>WOXC01004313.1:0-63510 GCA_011680675.1 Gymnobelideus leadbeateri | reverse complement strand
ATCTCACAATTGATCAGTCTTCTGTCTGTCACAATGAAACATTTCTCTTATGCTCCAACATCCCACATCCTTGCTACAGGACACTTCCAGTAAAGAAATCTGCTGGATGCCAAGGTCCTCATTATCCAAATTCCAATTGATTAGTGGGCCCTCCCCCATGATTCCTGCCCCCCTTAGCCACCTGCCAAAAGACATACACAAATATTTCCTCATGATTAGCCATCCATTTAGGGGGTACTTCAGAGTTCTTCCCACTACATCTCCCCTGGCAGCTGGGAAACTTTTTTATCCTCACTGCTGGCAGATGCCTGAGGGTTCAACAACCATGGGAAAGTCCCTAATTGTGGTTTTGCTCATTCACAGCTCTCCTCATTAAGCTAATGCTGTCTTTCTTCATGATTCTGACAATTAAAACCAGGAGAGTGCCAAAAAGATTTCCCAAGTTCACCCAGCTTGTGAGCCCAGACAAGCTTAATTACAAGTCAAAGCTGACTTTCAGACTGCCGTGAAAATGAGAACAGCATTGAAGAGCAGAACAGTGCAGAGACTAGAGTCGTTGCAGATTCTCCAAGGGAAGTCACAGGGCCTTGAAGCCTGTTACTGAGTTCTTTGGCTTCAATAGTCTCCCTGTTGTGGCATGCACCATATAGACATGAAGCTCTAAGAGAATTCATGATGGAATCTGCTTCCACAGATGAATTGTGTGGTACATGAAGCTTATTGCAGCAAAACAGAGATCAAGTGGAACAAGAGCCGTTCCTTTCCTCAGAATTATACTGAACATTTCCAGAAGGCGCATGGATCAAGGCAGATATTTTGCTCCAGGAAATGGCATGAATTATTTCAGGGAAAATAGGACTTGTGCAACATTGTCAATTTCCCATGTGCCCATTGCAGTCATTGCCCCACTGATATAGCAAAGTAAACAAAACCACTATGAAGCTTCAGTGTTTACAGCCTGAATGGATGTTATAGGTCATCTTGGTCAATGATCACATTTTACTTATGAGAAAACTAAGGCACACAGAGAGACACATTTTATCTAAGTTCTTTTTTTTTTTTTAATTAATTTATTAGTTTAGTTTCAGTTGACAAGATTCAATTCCTTAGTTCCTTGATTTTCAAATTTCCTTTACTTCCCTCCCCCCTCCCCTCATGACATCATATAGTACAGTATAGGGTCTGCAAATGCATTCACATTAAACATTATTCCAATTACAAAGGCATATTGTACTAGGTGGGATGAAAGATGGTAAGGAAGAAGTACAACCAAACAATGAGAAGAACAAGATCATTTAGTTTGCTTCCATCAGGATTCATGCTCAGTTCTTTCTAGTTATATCTCTGGATGGCACATTTCTCACTTTCTTGAGTCATTCGGGATTAACTTATATCACTGCATTGTTGAAAAGAGTCCAGTCTGTCATAGTTGGTCGTCACAGATATGGTATGTCTGTGATTGTATACAAATTTCTTCTGATTCTACTCTTCTCGCTCAGCATCAGTTTGTATAAGTCTCTCCAGGTAATTATGAAATCCGTCACCTCGTTTCTTATAGCACAATAATATTCCATTACATTCATATACCACAACTTGTTTAGCCATTCCCCAATTGATGGGCACTCCTTTAGTTTCCAATTCTTTGCAACCACAAAAAGGGCTGCTAAAAATATTTTTGTACATATGGTTCTTCCTCCTACTACTATGATCTCTTTGGGATATAACCCTAGGAGTGGTATGGCTGGGTCAAAGGGTATGAAATTATTTATAATCCTTTGGGCATAATTCCAGATTGCTCTCCAGAATGGTTGGATAAGTTCACAACTCCACCAGCAATGTATTAGCGTTCCAATTTGCCTACATCCTCTCCAGCATTTGTCACTTTCTTGTTTTGTCATCTTAGCCAATCTGACTGGATAGATGTGGTATCTCAGAGTTGTTTTGATTTGCATTTCTCTAATTAATAGTGATTTAGAGCATTTCTTCATATGCTTATAGATATCTTTAATTTCTTTCTCTGAAAACTTCCTATTCATATCCTTTGACCATTTCTCTATTGGGGAATGACTTGTATTCATATAGATTTGGTTCAATTCTCTATAAATTTTAGAAATGAGTCCTTTATCAGAGACACAGGTTGTAAAAATTCTTTCCCAATTTCCCACTTCCCTCTTGATCTTGGTTACATTGGCTTTGTTTGTGCAGAAGCTTTTCAATTTAATGTAATCAAAATTATCCATTTTGCATTTTATAATGCTCTCTAATTCTTGTTTGGTCCTAAAATCTTCTCCTCTCCACAGATCCGTCAGGTAAACTATTCCTTGCTTTCCCAAATTGCTTACAGTATCATCCTTTACACCTAGATCATGCACCCATTTAGACTTCATTTTGGTATATGGTGTTAGATAGTGATCTATGCCCAGTTTCTGCCATACTGTATTCCAGTTTTCCCAGCAGTTTTTGTCAAATAGTGCATTCTTGTCCCAAAAACTGGGGTCTTTGGGTTTATCGAACAATAGATTGCTATATTTATTAACTGCTGGGTCTCCTGCGCCTAATCTATTCCATTGATCCACTACTCTACACCTCTGCCAGTACCAAGCAGTGTTGATGACTGCTGCTGTATAATACAGATGAAGATCTGGCATAGCTAGTCCACCTTCCCTAGCATTTCTTTTCATTAATTCCCTTGATATTCTAGACCTTTTGTTTTTCCAAATAAATTTTGTTATTATTTTGTCTAACTCTCTAAAGTAGTTTTTTGGTAAATTGATTGGAATGGCACTAAATATATAATTTAGTTTGGGTAAAATTGTCATTTTTATTATATTAGCTCGACCCAGCCACGAGCAATTGATATTTTTCCAACTATTTAGATCTGATTTTATTTCTGTGAGAAGTGTTTCATAGTTGTGATCATACAGATTCTGGGTTTGTTTTGGCAAGTAGATTCCCAAATATTTTATAATGTCTACAGTGACTTTAAATGGGATTTCTCTTTCTATCTCTTGCTGTTGAGTTTTATTAGAGATGTACAGGAATGCTGAGGATTTATGTGGATTTATTTTATATCCTGTAACTTGCCAAATTTATTTATTGTCTCAAGTAATTTTTTACTTGATTCTCTAGGATTCTCTAAGTATATCATCATATCATCTGCAAAGAGTGACAGCTTGGTCACTTCTTTGCCTAATTGACTTTGATTTTTCTTCTAATTGCTACTGCTAACGTTTCAAGTACCAGATTGAATAAGAGGGGTGATAGTGGACACCCTGTTTCACTCCTGATCTTATTGGAAAGGCTTCTAGTTTATCCCCATTGCATATAATACTTGCTGATGGTTTTAGATAGATGCTAGCAACTATTTTAAGGAAGGCTCCATTTATTCCTATACTTTCTAGTGTTTTTAATAGGAATGGATGTTGTAATTTGTCAAAAGCCTTTTCTGCATCTATTGAGATGATCATGTGGTTTTTGCTAGTTTTGTTGTTGATATGCTCAATTATATTGATGGTTTTCCTAATATTAAACCATCCTTGCATTCCTGGAATGAATCCTACCTGATCAGGGTGTATTATTTTTGTGATAAGTTGTTGGAGTCTTTGGCTAATATTTTATTTAGAATTTTTGTGTCTAAATTCATGAGAGAGATTGGTCTATAATTTTCTTTCTCTGTTTTATCTCTTCCTGATTTAGGAATCAGTACCATATTTGTGTCATAGAAAGAGTTTGGTAGGACTCCTTCTTCACTAATTTTCCCAAATAGTTTGTAGAGTATTGGAATCAATTGTTCTTTAAATGTTTGATAGAATTCACTAGTGAACCCATCTGGCCCTGGAGATTTTTTCCTAGGGAGTTCATTGATGGCTTGTTTGATTTCTTTTTCTGAGATGGGGTTATTTAGGTAATTCACTTCCTCTTCAGTTAATCTGGGCAATTTGTGATTTTGTAAATATTCATCCATTTCACTAAGATTGTCATATTTATGTGCATACAATTGGGAAAATAATTCCTCATTATTTTTTTGATTTCCTCTTCATTGGAGGTAGATTCACCCTTTTTATTTTTGATACTCATAATTTGGTTTTCTTCTTTTTTTTTTATCATATTGACTAAGGGCCTATCAATTTTGTTGATTTTTTCATAAAACCAGCTCTTAGTTTTATTTATTAATTCAATGGTTTTCTTAATTTCAATTTTATTAATCTCACCTTTGGTTTTCAGTATTTCTAATTTAGTACTTAATTGGGGATTTTCAATTTGTTCTTTTCTAGCTTTTTCAATTGCATGTCCAATTCATTGACCTCCCTTCTCTCTGCTTTAATTAAGTATGCACTCAGGGATATAAAACTTCCCCTGAGAACTGCCTTTAGTGCATCCCACAAATTTTGGTATGTTGTTTCATTATTATCATTCTCTGAATGAAATTATTGATTGTTTCTATAATTTCTTCTTTGACCCACCAATTTTTTAGGATTAAATTGTTTAGTTTCCAATTAGTTTTTAGTCTATCTTTCCATGGCCCTTTATTGCATATAATTTTTATTGCATCATGATCTGAGAATGATGCGCTTACTATTTCTGCCTTTCTGCACTGGATTGTGAGGTTTTTATGCCCTAGTACATGGTCTATTTTTGAGTATGTACCATGCACTGCTGAGAAGAAAGTAAATTCCTTTTTATCCCCATTCAGTTTTCTCCAGAGATCCATCATATCTAGTCTCTCTAAGATTCTATTCACCTCCTTAACTTCTTTCTTGTTTATTTTGAGGTTAGATTTATCGAGTTCAGAGAGGGGGAGATTAAGGTCCCCCACTAGCATAGTTTTGCTATCTATTTCTTCCTCTAATTCCTTTAACTTCTCCTCTAGGAATTTGGATGCTATACCACTTGGTGCATATATATTAAGTAGTGATATTGCTTCATTCTCAATGGTGCCTTTTAGTAGGATATAGTTTCCTTCCTTATCTCTTTTAATTAGATCTATTTTTGCTTTTGCTTTATCTGAGATAAGTATTGCTACCCCTGCTTTTTTTACTTTAGCTGAGGCATAATAAATTTTACTCCAACCTTTTACCTTTACCCTGTGGGTATCCCTTTGTTTCAAATGTGTTTCTTGAAGACAGCATATTGTAGGATTATGGTTTTTAATCCATTCTGCTATCCGCCTCTGTTTTATGGGAGAGTTCATCCCATTCACATTCACAGTAATGATGACTATCTGTCTCTTCCCTTCCATCCTATTCCCTCCCTTGTTTATGTTTTTGTTTCTTCCTTCTCCCTTCCTCTCCTTGAAGTTTTCCCTTTTGACCATCCCCTCCCTCAGTGTTCCCACCCAGTGACCCCCCTTCTTAACCTACCCTCTCCCCTTACTACTATTTCCCTCCCTTATAATCCCTCCCTTTAGTCTCCTCCTTTTCACCCCTCCTTACCCTCCCACTATCTATAGGACACAATAAATTTTTATACTTATCAGAGTAAATTACTCCCCGTTTGATTCCAAACCAATGAGAGTAAATTTCAAACAATTGCTCCTCTCCCTCCCTCCACTTCCTCTATTTAATGAATTTATGTGTCTATTCACGTTAGATTCTTAAACTTCACTGATTTATCTAAGTTCTTACAGGCAAAATTGGAATCTCTTGTCTCTCCATATCAATCTGATTTGCTTCCTTTGTCTACACTGGATGGCCTTCTAAAAAGCAAAGTGTCCCCTGCCTGTGACAGTCTCATGTGGGCTACTCCATTTCATGCCATCAGTCTGTTGTTCCTACTAGAAGACCCAAGATTTTCTCTGGTCTCTCTCTATCACTGAATACTTGCAGATGTCACTCCCTTTTAAATCTGTATTCTTGAGCTGCTCAAGGGCAAATGCAGTGCTCAGGGAGGACAACACTTCTAGTGGGTGGGGGGTACTGAGTCTTTTTAGGAATGCTCATCTACCTTTGGCAATCATCTGCACTCAGCCCTCATCAGTGACTCTGAGAAGCACAGCTCTTGTAGCAGCCACATCCCAGTAAAAACTATCTTGGCCAGACAGGCTGAAGCAGACCCCCTGGTGATGAGTAACAGATACATCTGCCTCAAGTACGTGAAGACTTTCCTCAGCAGAAGGAACACATGGCAACGATGTGTACCAAGGGCCTTGAAGGCGGCTGAAGCAGGTACAGTGGAGAGCTCAGAGCTTGGAAAGATACTGAAGAAGCCAAGGTCATCCACTGCATCCCAGGCCATCCTGACTTTTGTGTTGCCACTACACATGAGACATTCTGGGAAAGAGAGTGAGGCTAATGGCTCCGTGCAACCCACTGCTCAGCGTCATTAGTCCTCTTCAAATTGAAGGACAAACAACTGAAGTAATAATATCATTGTTAGTCTAATCCTTAAAAAAAATCTCAAAGTCATTGTTGTGGGGCCACTATACAATAAGGCTCTGGGAGCATGCCCTTAATTTGTGTGCTTAATTGTATTTAAGGAGAGTATAAGCAAATTTCTTAACATAGATGTCACAGAACTTGCCAATGGCTAAAAAGGTGATTGTTCTCTTAGTTTAGTTACAAAATTACTTTTACAATTGAATGTGTGTTTTAAAATTGATGCATAAAAACATTGATGCTGCTATTTCTTTCAGTGAAAAAACATGTGTGTGTATGTTTGGAGAGAGAGAGACAGAGAGAGAGAGAGAGAGAGACAGAGAGAGAGAGAGAGAGAGAGAGAGAGAGAGAGAGAGAGAGAGAGAACAAAGCCATGAAAAATGCAATAAATGATATTTGAGAAAATTATAAAATTCTTTTTCTTAGAGGGGGGAGGCAGAGCAATTGGGTTTAAAGGACTTGCCCAAGGTCACATGGCTAGTAAGTGTTAAGTGTCTGAGGCCAGATTTGAACTCAAGTCCTCCTGACTCCAGGGCCAGTGCTCTATTCACTGCACCACCTAGCCACTCCATAAAATTCTTTTTAAAATAACAATTATTATCTTAACAAATTATATTGTCCTGAGCAACACAATAACAATTAGAAACACAGCATTTGACACAGTGAACAACATGGATTAAGGGCCTGGGGGAGACAGAAGAGAGAAAGACAGGCAGCAAGTAGTGGGCAGCCCAAGGTCCATGAGAGTAATCTTGGGTTGAAAAGACCACCTCGGAGAAGCCAGGAGGATGTGGCCTCCAAAGGCGCCCATTGCCTGATGTCACTAGTACCACCCAGTTATTTAAGCATTCAATGAATAAAATCTTTCTGTAAGATAGAGAGAAAGTTTTTGTTTAAAACACAGATTTTAAGGTTCTAAGACAATGCAGAGGTTGCAGTGGGAAGAGGTATTGGGGAAGTGGCCATTACAAAAGATTGCAGTCTCTCCAAGAGAACTTTCGTGATCACATTTGGGTGGCTGTTAGGGTCAGGGAGGTCCCTTTTTGTAGACATTGACCTTTCCACTTCATGATTACTCTCACCCCCATCAAAATCATCTCCACCACAGTCAGCACAACCATCCACAGCTCCAACAACACAAGATTCAACTATTTAGTATTTACTAAATATCTATAAAGATGTGTCCAAAGTACCAGAAGTTTGCATCATAAAATAATTGAAGACAAGGGTCCATATTCCATATCCAAACAATAAAATCTTCCAGACATATCAATAGACCTACCGTACTGGAAAATGATCATTGCTTCAGTTCAAAGAGTCTCCCATTATCACCTGGGCACAGTACTGAGCCATACAAATCTAAGAAAAGAAATAGTATTCTGAGATATCAAACTCTCACTACTACCAATCTATATGTTGGAGGAAAGGTCTCTAATTTTAAAAATCTTGCAGAGGGAACCAAAATTATATGGGACCAAAGATGAGAACATATTATCCCTATTAGACTCTCTGCTACTGGCATGGTCCTGAGAACACTTTTAGTTAACTTACCTAAGATGGACCTGGATCCTGATACTTCCATTTAATTATAAAAAGTCATCATCTTAGCCAATGCAGTAAATATAGTTCCTGTTATAATTACAATAGTCTTAGGTGTTATTGCAGTAAACATCCCAGCATCCCCAGGGTGCCTGCCAACACAGATTCTTAGATCTGTTTTTCTAAAGGAAAGCAACTCAAAATGGGTTAACAATCTTGCTTTAATCAATCAAACATATATCGTTTACCTAGTTCAGGGGGAAAAGGTCAGCACCCTGAACTTCAGAGTATACAGAGGTTACAAGCAAAAGTTACAAGACAGAGAACTATTTCAGCAGATAGGCTTCCAAACTGTCCAACCATTACATACATCCATATCTAATCACAGTTACCAGAGAGAGAAGCATCAACATCTGGATTTTTAAAGCTGGGGGGCTCTCAATGGCTGCCCAGAGTCTTATCTGGTCAAATCACACACCACTTCTCAAAGTGAGCCCCCAAAACAAAATCTCACCTCAAGGTTTGTATAGCCTTCTCCAGGCTCAGAGAATGTAACAACCCTCTTGACCCACTGCAAATCACAAAGTGTATCCTGAAAAACAAGCCTCCACAGGCTCCAGGTGCACTTAACCTAGGGGCAGGGAAGATCTTAAAAATTTACATTCCTATAACAGGTGTACAATAATTCACCTAACAGTATATATAAAGGAATAATAGTAGAAAAGAGACCAGTCCATTTCTATCAGGTTCAATACAACATAGAGATGCAAATAAATGGATAATATTAATAACTCATATTTACACAATTTTTAAGTTTATGGAGTCCTTTCCTCATAATGACCTTATGAGGTAATGTGGATATGATTATCCGTGATTTACAGTTGAGAAACCTGAGGGTAGGTGACTTATATAAGGTCATAGCTAGTAAGTTAAAAAATGGACACTCATATTTTAAGATCCTAGATATTTGCTCTTTTAATTATACTGGATCACTTTCTACAATATCAAAATTTGTCTCACATTTCCAGGGTGACCTGAGGATCAATCCAATCCAATAAGGAATCATTGCATCTACCATATGCTACAAGCTGGAGCAATTAATAAAATTAATTAATACAATAAAATACAATTAATAAAAAAAAGATGGTCCATGCCTTCAAAGGAGCTCACAAAACAATAGGAGAGAGACCAAATAGGAAAGGAGGCAAGAAAGCAGAGAGGTAGGGACCATTAGGTGCTTGCCATAGTGTGTCTTGTTCCAAGAAGTGGAAAACAGGCAGAGCAGCAGAAACAGTGGAGTGAGCCAAAAAGTCCAGGTTTAGCCTTCTGTACAAAAGGAATTGGGAGGAGTTTGGTCCCCCACCTAGTTCTCCAGTCAGAGGGGAGAGGAAACTGCAGGAGGTGATGTCAATCAAGGCTTGAGTTAGAAGGGTGGTAGTGAACCACAATGATAACTTTTTCTTGAGCTTCAATATCCCCAGTTTCCTATCTGGATGTACCTCTAGCTTCAGCTTCCATTTTCCTCATTATTTCTGAAACTTTATGACTTCTGGTTTATTGGAATACTTGAGATGATGGTAATATTCTAGGACAATAATAACAAAGAACTCCATCCATTGATTCTTAGGGAATAAGGCAAAGGACTTCATCATAGAATTACCCATCAAATTTGTACCTAGTCCCATATTCAGTGTCTTCTAAAACATTGGCTTGGAACTTGACATTTTTCTCCTTATATATTATCTATGATTCAGCAGAAACCTCTTTTGATTTTGTGCCTGAAGATATGACCTTGACTCTTGGTTCTGCTAATTACTTTGTTTTTCTGTTTGTATTAGTTTTTTAATTAATTTATTTTTAGTTTTCAGCATTCACTTCCATAAAATTTTGAGTTTTAAAAATTCTCCCCTTCCCTCTCCTTCCCTCCCCAAGATGGCATACAATCTGATATAGGTTCTTCTATACATCATGTTAAACATATTTTTTTAATTAGTCATGATGTAGTGAATTAGAACCAATGGAAGGGACCACAAGAAAGAAGAAACAAAGCAAAACCACAAAAGAAAAAGAGAGCAAATATATGCTTCAATCTGCATTTAGACTCCAAAGTTCTTTCTCTTGGTGTGAATTTGGCTAATTACTTTTAAGCAATGTGATCTTGTCCAAGTCCCTATATTTCACTTCCCTTATCCATAAGATTGAAAGATTATATATATATATATATATACTTTGTCTAACCTAGAGTTTTATCAAGCTCAAATGAGATATCAAATGTAAATTATCCTGTACTCATTTTCACCTAATTCAGCACACATTTATTAGGTTTTGATTACATGCAGATTATTATGTTAGGGTCTAAAGGAGGTAAGATTTTAAATTAAAAAAAATAAAATGTGTATTTGTGACATTGTCACGTAGGTATTTGGGGTAACTCCTTTTAGGAGCATATTGTCTAACTCATACGTGATTATGTAACACCGTATTTAATAAACTACATGGCTTCTTATTATATCTAGAAACAAATCTCAAGTTGTCTGGTTGGCATTTCTAGCTCTCCCCACCCTTAGCTTCTTCCTAACTTTTCCGCTCATAACCCATATCATTCATTCCCTCCCCAATGCTCCACACAAAGTGTTCTTCTTGCTCTTACTGAACCACAGCCACAACACACTGTACACCTCCACAGCCCTATTCTGTGCTTTTCTGCTCGTTGTTCTGGATATCTGAAATCGCCTCCCTCCTCACTTCTACCTTTTAGAAGCCCTGGCATATTTCTAAACTTAACTTGAGCACCACTTTCTTCAGGAGACTTTTCTTTTTATCTCCAGCTATTGATTCCTTCCTTTCTAAGGTTACCTTCTATCTAGTCCGCATTTAGACTTGTGGAACTTAAAAAGGTATAAGAGACACAATATCTGGGTAATTTAATAATTTTATTAATAATGTCTGTATTTTAATAGAAGGATGATCATTTGGTCATCTCTCTCTTAGACCAAAGACCTCATGGTTTGTCAGCTCACAATTTATAAGTTTTTGGAAGAGGAGGTGTTCCTCAGAATGGCAATAAACCCTGATTGTTTAACAAAGAGAAAATAAATATTACAATGAGAGGGTGGGCTATATTACAATGAGGGTCTTGGGTTAAGTGACTTGTATCATCCACAACTTGGTCAAAGAGATTCATCAATTTCCATGTCAGCTGTCTGTCAGAAGGGAGGATCCAAATTTTTCCAGACTTGTCTGAGCAAACACAACGAGCAGCAATGCATCCATTAGCCTAAATTTTGACTTTCTTTTACTGTCTGATCAGATCTCAGTCATCCTGGCTGGGTTGTTTGTTTGCTTGGGTGTTCTCCTTCATTCTTGAAGAGGATCAAAATGACATCATTTTGCTAAAGTCACGTTTCAGTTTGGCTGACTGTGGCTGATGAGACAAATACAAGCTCGGAATGCTCTACCACAAGATGAGTACAAATAGTCAGTGTGAACATTTGGGGTGGATGCTCTAAATTTGTGCATCCTGCATTTGCTTTGGGCTGTTTTAAGTCTGCTTTGCTCATGGAGCACAGCACCTTTCCTGATGTGGGCACACCATGCCGAGTGGTCTTTTGCCACTGTCTGCCATGCCACATATTCAATTGCAAAGTTCTTAAGACTTCTTAAGAGAACTTTCTTCTCAAGACCCAGCACTCTGTCTACTGTACCACCTAGCTGTATAACTATCGATCCATCCATATATGTATATGCATGTGTATATATGTGTACTATACACATGCATACACAGCTTACATATAACTGTCTTCCATCATCAAAGTACTTCAGAGTATAGCAGCCCTATGTCATAGATGGTGTTTTCTATGTTTGTGTTTTGAGCCAATCTGATTTCCAGAATGGAAGAAAAGCTCTCCTGTCCTCCTCAGAGAAAGGAGTCTAGCTAGAATTTTATGTATCCCCAAACTCTGCTAAGTAATATTAGTCTAAGAGAAATATTTTCTAGATTCTTGCTGAACTGCTCAAAATACCAGGAAAAAATGAAAATGCCTCTCAGAATGTAGGGAAGGATGTTGGTTAGAGTCCTATGGTGGAGAAAGCTTGGATGAGTTACAATCTTCATCTCTGTAGGAAGTTCACATCTATCTTGTTGGAGAGGATTGGAAGTATTTAAATACAAGTTTTGCCAAATTCTCTAGAATATAGATTACTGAAGGGTTAGCATGGAATCATTCTTTGTATTTGCTTCCCATATTTTACCTTGGCACATAGTAGGAACTTATTAAATGATTTTTTTGATTGACTGATTGAAGAATGGGGAGACTGAAAATTATTTTCTTTCAGGCTACAGACTATACCTCTTATACCGTTTGTTAAGACTGAATAGTGCAACAATGGGATGGGAGAATATAGAAATAGTTCTTCTAAATTGATCTCATTTTCAACACTGCTTCTTGGTCCTTTTTTTCTTCCTAACTAGAGTCCATTTCAAGCATAAGAGTACTGTTTTCTTCAAATAGTTACAGGTGGGTTGAAAATTCATCACATTTTGAGCTAGTTTGAAGAGCTGGCTTTAAGCACAACGTGGGACTTAATGTGCAGAATAGTGACATGTTTTCTTTGTTCAATCCACCATATAGAGCCTTTCTCAGTCCACAAGTCAGTCATAGTAGACTTTGCATTGCAGTGGGGCAAAAATGATGTTTCAACAAGGAAATTAAAGGAAATAAAAACATGGTAATGAAGTTCTGATGTTGTGAGAGGAATTAAGAAGGGCAGGAATCAGCAATATTTATAGGATTTAAAGTTAAGGGGAAAATCATTGTTTTCCCCCAAAGCAGGGAGGTGGGGAGGGTAATGAACCACCCATTAGCTGCCTCTGGTTTCCTGGAGGCTGTCTTATTATCTGTCAACAGAAGGACTTACTCTGTAGCTTTGCCACATAAACGATTCATGTTGATTTGTGCCAGACAGATTTCACAGCCTGCCATTCAGTTTCTGATTATATACAAGTAGCAGCAAGTGGTAAGACTGCTAATAATAGCAGTCTATGTCAGAGAGTAAAGTTGTGAGGAGATCTGGCCTGGATCCAAGATCTGGGTTCAAATACTGCCTTTTAAACACACTGACTATTTGGTCCTGAGTAGGTTGTGTAACCTCTCACCATCCTTGCATCAATTCTCTGGACATGGGTTCTTAAAATGGCATAGATACATTTTAGAGGTCCATGAATTTGAATGGTTAAAAAGATATTTTCACTAACCTCTAACAGAAATTTAACATTTCCTTCAAATAAGAATAGAGGCAACAAATGGGTTTATGTTGTTGTATACTGTCTCTACCTCTATCTGTCTGTCTCTCACATATACACACAAATACACACACAGATACATACATACTCACATGTCTTAAATAACTCTTGCTGTAAAACTATAAATTTCAGTATCATTTTCAATACAAATTGGGGGGAGGGAGTGGAGAAGGTGAGAGAGACTCCTCCACCAGAAATTCTCTTCTCTAAGCTAAACAAAAATCTTTTAAAACACATATACAAATGAGCACACACGCATATATACACATGCACATGCACACATACATACATAGAAAGCTGACTTTAACACCCTAGGGTTTGCCAAATATTTTAAATCTATTTTCTCTTTTGAGTACCCAAGAAAAAATTGAGATAGACACCACAGTATAATTGATTATATTTTATTAATGAGGAAAACATTCCTCTAAAAGGTCCAGTGCTCATACTTGACTCCAAGTATGCCCACCACTTTATTCATAATGCCAGACAACTGATAAAGACCTTGTTATTTTGTCCATTGTAGACATTGACTATAAATCAGAGGATGATATAATTAAGGCCAGAATGGAACTTAGAAGATATTTAGACCAATGTTTCACTCCTTTCCAGACATGGCCAAAGTCTGAGAGGTAAGCAAAGACTAAAGCCATTTCAATTGAACGCAGTTATACTAAGGAGAAGTTATTTGTATGGTCTCCTGTTAAAGTCTGTGTGGATATAAGCATGCATAAGACTTTGGGTCCCTACTTTCCATTCTCTTCAACACTCTTCTGGGGAATGAAAAACATCTGAAGCACGAATCCATTTAATTCCCAAATGCATCTTTTGTCTAGCCCTATAGGTCAAGTTCAGTGGCTCATCCCACCCCCAACCCCACACTTCTCCATTTCTGTCTGTACTGGGTAGATCTAGGTTATGATAGAAGGAATGGAAGCAATCTTATTTTTCAATGACTTTATGAGACATATGCATTGATTCAGCAATGACCAATTAATCAGTTCAATAAGCATTTACTAAGTACTTACTATTTGGTCAGCATAGTCTTATACCTGGGAACTAGAAATCCAAAAATAAAATGGCTCCATTAACTGACTGATGTTGCTTGTGATCTCCGTGATGGCATACATGGCCACAACATTGCTAAGCCTTTCATTTTCGTGAAGCCCTTGCTAAAATTATGGCATCTCATTGAATAGAAAGATTATATAGTCATAAAACGTCAGACCTCTGCTAGAAAAGTCCTTGAGATCAGGAATTGTTTCTCTTTATTATTTTTCTTTCCCTTGCATATCTGTAGTCTAACTAGGACCCAGAATATGGAGGATGTTAATACACCCTGTAATGGAAATGCAGATTTAAAGATCTTCCCTGCCCCTAGCTTAAGTGCACCTGGAGCCTGTGGTGGGAGGCTTGTTTTTCAGGAAAGCCCACACCTTGATACTTTGTGATTGGGCAGTGGGTGAAGGAGGTTGTTACATTCTCTGAGCCAAGAGAAGGCTATATAAGCCCTGAGGAGAGAGGATTTGCTTTGGGGCTCACTTTGAGAAGTGTTGTGTGATTTGACCAGATGAGACTCTGGGAAGCCGTTGTTGAGAGCCCCCCGGCTTTGAAAACCCAGATGTTGATGCTTCCCTCTCTGGTAACTGTGATTTGGTATTGATACAATGGTTGGACAGTTTGGAAGCCTGTCTGTTTGATCTGTAAGTTCTGTAACTCTGAAGTTTGGGGTGCTGACCTTTTTCCCCTGAACTAGGTAATGTGTGTTTGTTTGATTAAAGTAAGCTTGTTAACCCATTGTGAGTTGCTTTCCTTTTGAAAAGCAGATCTAAGAACCTGTGCTGGCAGTCACCCTGGGGATATTGGGGTGCTTGCCGCTACACACCCCTGTTGACTGATTATTTGGCATGAGCCTTCCAGATTCCAGATTCAATCTCATTTTAGCCCTCTTTCCTTCCATGAGGCACAGAAACCATAAGCATCAAGTATCTGAGTCTACTCAACTCTCTAATGGCCAAGGCAGAATTTGGAGACCAGGCACCTGCATTTCCCCCATGGAACTTCTCTTCATTACCTTTCTATTACCATGGGGAATGCCCGTCCAGTGACTCTGTTGCAATCTATGGTAATAATGGAAATAAAGAAAAGAATAATTCAGACGCCAATGTCCTGCCATCCTCAAGTGGAGGTGACCCAAGTCTGAAGCATGGAAATAGCAGAAAAAATGAGGTCATTTTGCCAGAAAGTGTATCTTCTCTTTAGCCTTTCCTCTCTGTAACCAGGCAGTGATTTCTCCAAGAAACTCTTTCTCCATCTGCCTGTCTCAAAAGCATCTCTAGAGGATTATCTGACATCCAGAGCTGCGCACCTCATAAAAGGTATGATAGGTCCCCTATCATTTTGAGTGCCATTTAATTCACTGCTGGTGTCAAAGGTGAAAGAAAATGTCTCTATGTCTAGAAAGAAGACAATGATTACTCAATAACTTACCTGGCCTTGGAGGGGATCAAAGAGAACCAGTTCTCCAGGGCTGAAGATAAAAGATTGCACAAGGAATGTATATAAATCTAAGAATGTGATTAGTGTTCAGGTGGGGTTAGAATACAATTTATAGGTTTCTGGTTAAGAAAAATCCCCACAAGTAAGGTTTATAAATAGGGAAATGGAGAGGGGGACAGCCTTTCTGAGTTCTCTGAAATTCTTTCGTTCATGTTCTTACAAAGAAAGATATGTGAAAAAGTGTACACGATTTCAAATGCCGTCCAGCTCAAGGGTTTCTTTTATTTCTTTTGTTGTTGTTGTTGTAGTTCTGAATTCCTTTGGGAGTTTTGCAAAACCTATGGGCCCCTTCTTAGCACCCTATTTGAAAATGCATACAATAAATATATATATAGGACTACAAAGGAAACCAATTGTACTGAATTACAGTTATCCATCAATCGATATATAAGAGCTCTGCCTAACCATATCGATAAAGTTCATATATTTCATCTCAAGAACTCTTGCTCCAGATTACCAATGGCTATGGAATCTAAAGCATACAAGAAATAAAAACCCCCTCTAGAACATATAGTGGGGCAGTTCAATGGCACATTGGATAATATACCAGCCCTGGAATCAGGAAGACCTGAATTAAAATCCAGCTTCAGACACTTGTTAGCTATGTGACCTTGCACAAGTCACTGAATCCAGTGATTTGCAAATCTTCCATCTACCTAAATGTTAATCATTGTAATTATTAAAGATAAAATAGATTGAGTATTAATAGTTTAATTCATATTTTAGACAAACTGCAATCTTACAATCCATTGCCTTTTCTGATGAAGTGGACAGAGCTCACATAAGATCAAGGGCCATTTTTTTAGGTTTTGTGTTTTGTCATGGCCAAAAGATTCAGCAAAGTTCATGAAACTAGTGGCTTAAGTGGACAACTTTTCTGACAATGAGTCTTTATCATATTCCAAAGGTGAAGTCTGAAGCTAGGACAATATTAACAAAGTGCTTCCCACTTAGTAGGTACGTAATACATGTTCATTGAATTGAATATATTTTCTTTGTGGTAGAACTATTAATCACCTCTCAGTATTCTAGTATTCTTTTCCATAACCAAGAGTTATCTCCAAGGATATCAAATGCATGTGAGTAGAACATTACAGAGGAATAAGGATTGGGATAGAGCCAGGCTGATTTTAGTGGAATGGGAGGCCTAGAGAATGAGGAATCTCCTACCACCAAAGAGGACAGGTAACTTCTTTGCTAATCACAGTCTTAGGAAACTTGTGTTACAGAGAAGGTAAGTGCCTCTCCTAGGGGGTTGGCAGAGGCAGGAAGTGAACCGTCATCTTTCTGGTTCCCAAGACAGTTCTTCATCTGCTTTGCCATGGACTCTCTAACATCATGGGAAAAAGTCTCCCTAATATTTAGTTTCTCTTTTATTCATGGGATTTAAACATTTTGCCTGCAATCAAGTACAGATTCTGCCCTTCATGATCTGAAAAAAACAAACAAAACCAAGCAGGAGCATTTGATCCTTTAATATGATGTCCAGTTTTCACAAACACACACATACAAAAAAAAAACTAGTTGCTTAAAACAAGTTGCTTAACCCCATCTGCCCTCCAAAAAAACCCCTTTATTAAAATAATTCCCCCTTTTATTTACCAATGAGCTCTTTATTTGGACAAGATAGAATGCCCACTTTTTCTTTTATCTAGAAAGTTGAAGATCTAAATAGATCTGTTTTTCTTCTTTCATAGAATTCATTTGAATTCAGACTTAGGAACTGCTTCTCATTTTAAGATTCTTGTTTTAGAAACACACATGCACCCACCATAGCCCAAAAGCATATTTTAAGCTTGGACAGTCATTCATGATTATGGTTACCATCCTAACATATGGCAAAAACCTTCTTGCTCTTCCTAAAACATCCTTCTTTTCTAATCTTTGTGAAAACCTCTGTCACCAACTTCATTCATCACAAATTTGACATTTCCAAAGTCTTTTTGTTTTCCTGAACTTTTATGAGTCTGTGAACTCTTGAGGTATCTTCATTCAACTTTAAAGACAACCATTTCATTATCGCTAATAATTTCTTTCCTGAAAATGTGTGAAAAAACAAGTCTCATTTCTGAAAGCTAGTCTCCATACTGGGTATCAGAACTGTCCCCAGAAGGGCTTTTACTGCTATTGACAAACATGAAAACTTTATATATGATAAGAAGATGCGATGGGAGTACCAGCCATACTTCTATTACTCACAGTGTATACTTCAATGTGGAGAAACAGCTTCCAAGAGAATATGGAATCCGAGTAGTCATGAACACTCTTCATTGGCCCACTTTGGAGGTGGAAGCAACCTTTTTTTCCACTGGCTACACAATTAGAATTAATTATATCTTTAAAACAGTGTGACTGCAGTTCAAATAGGTTTTTCTTCATTTCACCTTCATTCACAGCAGGTGACACTGTACAGTAAGGAGGGAAACCCTTAGAGTAGCTTCCTCCCACTTCTCTCCTTTGAGCCATCTGACCCTGAGGAATAGATCAGAGTTTTGTGGTCTTTTATAGTCATTCTGTTTATATTAGCCTTTTTTATTCATCATTTTCAGTTCTAAGTATAAAATGTGACATAGTAAATTTTGTTCAGACCCCAGGTGAGAGGCATTATGTACTAAAACACTCATGAATGTGTTTTCACCAACATAATTTTCTCATCTATGAATGGAGGGGTTATACCAAGTCAACCTCAAATCTTAAATTTCCTTGGGTACAGCTTAATGTTGTTTGGAAACCTCTTTATTGATCTAAAGTTTGTTTGTTTTCTAGAGAGGAAATTAAATTTCCTTCCTTTTTGGCTTGTAGGTTAATTAATACCATTTAAACATCAAGATCAAAGTACAAAGTCAGGAACTTGGTACTTAAGCAAGTAGTAATATTTGTTAAACTTTGGGAAACAATTGCTTTTTTGTGGAATCAGTGAAACTTTTTATTTGGGGGATATTTTGCATTTTTGCCTGTAGCTCAGAGATTACTCAAGATCTCCTGTTTTGAGATGTTTCCCTATATGGCACTGGGGAAGCAAGTAAAAAGACAATTCTTATGTCATCTCAAAAATCCCAGGAGATTGTTCTGGATTGGAGATGTGGGCAGTGTGTTCAAAGTGGACTCCACTCTACTTGCAATGAATAGAAACATTTTTTCAGAAAGGGGAGAGCGTGTAATGACCACGTGCCCAATTATCTTTACAAGCAAAAGATACCATCTGCTGCTTTTTCATTATCCTTGGGTCCACAGAGATGCCCATGGAATCTTCTGGGAACAATAAGAAAGAAGAAGCAGGAAGAGGGGCCAGAAGTCTCTAGGGAAAGAGTTAAAAAGACTGCTATGTATTTTTATCAGTCGTTCTTGATTTCCACCCCCCCCCCCCCACGCCTGCTTTATGTAAGCTTTGTCTGATATTCACTTTAACACCTGATATTCACCAGAACATTTACTAAGTTTTGGGGATACAAGGCAATACTACTGGTCCCCAAGGAGTTCACTTTGTAATTGCTGGGTGAGAGTAATGTGTAAATTATAATGTACATACAAGATATACAATGAGTAGAAGGGAGATTATCATAGAGTGGGAGGAATTTCCAAGCCACTAGGAGGGGGAATAGTCTATAGAACTTGGAGAAAGGCAGAGTATACTACTTCACTTTACTTTTAGCCTCTTCGCTCAATTAGTCAATTATCAGCACCTTGAGACCTGATTTCGGTTCACTAAATTAAAAGCGACCCAACAACTCTCTTCTTGAAGACAAACTTGATCATTCCACAGCATTCAGCAGGAGGGAGAAATCCTTCATTTGTATATTCTTTTTCCTGATACTTCATGACACTCATGATTTTCAAATCTCTATTTCTTTTCTAAGCTCTTTACCCTTATTACAAATTGTCTACTGAACATCTCTAAATATATATTTGAAGCAAGGTTCACTCCCTTTTATTTACATAAAGGTATAGTTGTGAAAATCAAATAAGCAGAACAGACATCTCTAACCATTTCCTCCCCTACATTTCTTCAAGGAAGACTTTATTTTCTAACAAGAAGAAAGCAGGTGGTTAGAAACAGAAGCTTATCCACTCTGCTCTCTTTAGAGAGAGAGCACACCGGGCTACAATTACATCTATCTTCTCACGTCTACAGATTTAGTCTGAAGCTAATCTTTTGGTCAACAATCATTAAGGGGGCTAAAGAATGGCCCAAACTTTATGTCCAAGGCTTGAGTCACCTCTCCCTGAATACCAGTTAAACAAGAAATACATATTACTAGTGAAGATACAAGGTGATAGCAAAACAGGAATCAATGAAAATTGGCTTAGGAGAATTTCCACCAAATGCTATAGAATGAAGGAACAGTTCCATGAATAGCAAAGTAACAGCACAACCACAAGTCCCAGATCTCACACAACGGAAATTTCCTGGAATCTCTAGTGTAGCAAGCTGGAGAGAGGGACAACAAGGAGACTTTTCGCTCCTCTCATGTTGAGTTTTTCCCAGTCTTCTTCTCCCTTCAGTAAGTTCAAGTGGAGTTGACATTGGGCATGCTCTCTCTCACTAGTAGAATGGAGAGACACCTGAAAAGACTCAAGAGTCCTATAGAATCTAGAGTTAAGAGATGGATGTGCTCCTCCTCTCTCTTCCTTCAAAGTCCACCCTGCCCCTCATTCAGATGTGGCACTGATCTCCAAGACTGAGTAGAGAGGCCTATACCAATAGGCTTTAAGACACAGGTTACATACAATAAAGAGAACTCATCTTTACACCTAAATCTACCCCTCTTCCTTATTGCTTCTTCCCCATGAAGGACTCTATAATTATTCCAGCAGAAAGGTTTGGAACCTGGGAATCATCTTAGACTCTTCCCTTTCTTTTAGTCCCAAAATGCTATGATTTGCAAAGTTCTGATGAATCCACCTCTTTGACATCTGCCCCTTACTTTCTACTCCTAGAAGAGCCACCCTTTATTTAGTCCCTCATTACCTCTCAATTAGACCATTCCATACATTCCTAATTGTGATCCCTCCACAAAACATTTTTCCTCAACAATTCATTCTTAAGCAAAACTGCCAAACTAAATTATTTAAGTTAATTTCTGAACATTTCCCTTCCTAACTCAAGAAGCTCAGATACTCTCCAAAGCTCTTTTGATAAAATGCAAAGTCCCCCTTTTAGAATTTAAATGTCCACAATCTGGATCCTTCTTTTTATTGCTGGATGAGGGCACATTTCTCCCACTCTCTAAGATCCTCCCATACCCAAATTGGCCTACTTTCTCTTTACCATGCAGGACCTTCTATTGTCTAACACTGTCTCTCTGCAGAGACTGTGATCTAGCAATGGGATGATTTCTCTCCTCTTTGACCTCTTCGTTTTTTCAAGATCTGGGGAAAAGAGAATCTTTGACTTTAAGGTCTTCCCTACTAGTTTGGGTAACTAAAGATGAACTGCAAGGTTTCCTTGCATAATCAAAATATATGTCAGCTCCCCAGGTCCAAATTGGAGAGTACTCAAATGCAAGTCTGTTCATCAGATATCTAGATAGGCAATGATATTTCCTGATTAAGAATGCTCCTTCGGGGAAAAAATACAAAAAAATGACAGAACTCCTTCTTGCTATCTGAAGAGTGCCCTTTGGATTGTAATGGAATTTTTCATCCAGCAGCCTATAATTTTGTTTCCTTTCCAGAAAATTTCTCAACTAGAAATTGTTATTAAGAGTCATAGAAGGATTGTTTAAGATTCTGTAGGAGGGGCAAGTAGCCAGAATCTCGAAGGATAACTTTGGGAGCAATTCAAAAGGCCATGTGCATTCTTGGGGAACTAATTGATTAAGTGATCATATGATTTTTGTGTCTTTTTATTAGCTCCAATGAATTCTAATTGCTGTTCATGTCTTCTGTGGGGTGCTATAAACACTGTACTTTAAGTGATATGCATTTGGTAACTTGATTGTGTGTAAAGAAGCCAAGGATTCCTCTTGACCACATTTGAAAAAACCTACATAAGCTATATCCAAAGACTATTAGGAGAATTTCTAAATGAAGAATATTAAAAAGAGATGTAGAGACCTATTAAACAATACCTTGGTTCAGATCTGGATCATATGAATTGAGAGTTTATTTTATTTTTTTGTTCGGGTGGTAGAATGGGGTGAAAACTGGAGGTGGCATTGTCCCTGGCTTAGTTGTATAGAACATTTAGTTGTAGTGAGTTCATTATAATGAATTATAGATCTTATTTGCATTTTGGTATGTGTTTGTATGCATGTGGGTGAATGTGTGTGTGTATCAAACATTTTTTCTTTCCACAGTTCCTGAAGATTTGAATTAAAAAGAAATGATTGAAATGGGTACAGAATTCACAAGCCTTTGATAGAAGACCTTTATTGCTACCCTAAGAAAATCATGCTGGAGTATGTCTAAGAGAGTCAAGGAGACAGAAAGCATACGTGAATTAACCATAGAACATTGTGCCCTTTACTCTAGATCTGCTGTCACCGATTACCCAGCTAGAGGAAGACCTTGGGAGGTAAAGCACTCCCTTGATTTATTTCTGGGTCTTTATGAGGATATCTATGGCATGTACTTACTGACAGTCAGGGATGCCAAGTATATTTTGAATGGGGGGAGGTATGGGAGCTGAGTTTTTACTGTTGCAAGCTTAGGCCAAAGCATTAGGGAAGACTGCCCAGAAAGAGGTGACAATTATGCACAAGATTTTCTCTGCATGGCTTTGGTTGTAGGAATGTGATTATTCTTTGTCTCCAAGGTTGATTTATGGAGTTTGACATTGCACTATATAAATGTAGCACTAGACTCCTTGAAAAATCCGATCAAAATGATATATTAAGTCACATTGGCCCAATTGTTTTGAGATGCTCAAACTCCTTGCCATGGAAAGACAAATGAAAGCTCATTAGAACTATATATTGCTGTCCTTTATACTTGGAAATGGTAATTTTAGCAGATTCGGTAGAGCTCTTTGGAGAGTAGAAAGAGTTGATGATCCTGGGCTTGGGCCCACACCAGCTGGTTACCCAAGTATTTACCCTGACTGTGCCCTTGCAGCTGAGGGCCAAGTGAAAAATTCTCTTTCATTTTTCAAAAAGGCACCATGGTCCAAGAATGGACCCTGACAAAATGAAGGTGACTTGGATTCTTGTAGCTTCTCATAAAGTTACACATTTAAATATTATACTCTACTTAACTTTTACATTAACCATAACTCTGGGAATGACTTGCCCAGCCATGAAAGTCACTTTTAAAAATAATGTGATTTTTTATGATGGACCTGGTGATATGGGCTGGCATAACTAACTGATACCACAACAGGAGAAAAGGGTAAAATTGTATCTTTCATTTCTTTCCATGGGAATTCACGGCATTTGTTCTTGACATCTATTAGGTAGAACTGAATTCTGCATAATGTAAATAGAGAAAATAAATGCCCTGAGGCCAAACAAAGTATGATTCCATATCATCAGCATGTCTCTTTATGACTTGCAGCTGTGTTATTCTCTAGGAACAGACACCTGTACACATAGGCTGAAGTGCATGCCTGAGAGCACAGGCTTTGGAAATGTCTTCTGATAATTCTCATTTTTGTGGGGGGGGAGGGAAAGCTATTTTTTCATTGATGTATATATACATATATGTATATGTAACAGACATATACAAAGTATGCACAGATATAAATTATATGGGCATATAAATGTATATGTGGCATATATGTATGTGATACTTATGTTCAAAACAATCTATGTTAATGTGGGTATACTATATTATATAAGATAATGTATACAATATACATCTCTATGTAGATAACTAGGCATTTGGAGATGAAGGGTTCTCTACCTCTGGATTTATCAGGAATGGGCTCTCCTAGGATGGAATTCTACATTGATGCAAATGAGCAAATATAAATCTGTCATTGATTATTAGAGTGTGGTTGCCAGGACTAAGAGACAAAAAAAAAAATCTCAATTTGCACACAGCTGATACTTTTCTGAGGTAGGATTCAGATCCAAGTCTGCCTGACTCTAAAGCCAGCCACCAATCATATACTACTTTCCTCAATGATAATACTGCATATTACTAGTTTGAATATATCTCACTCCCTATATGAGGTCAATGAAATGCTCCATCAGGATCCTACATCATTTGATGGTTATTTTGGCACCATTTGTCCGTATGTCCATTTTCCATTTGTCAAGATATGTGGGCATAGAAGAATCATGCCAAGATATCATGAGCAAAGCGTTTAAGATTTAGTGTCAAAAACAAAGAAATAAACAAAAAAGCCCAAAACCCCAACAACTTTTGGCTTTGAAAATGACTCTTGAACCACCTGCCGTATAAATAGGTGGGTAATTTTGAGGTAAGGGAATTAAGACATACTAGTCAAATTGAAAATAATATAAAACATGGATTTTAAATAGATATGGGAGCATCAAGTTCAAGCTTGGAAGTGAGCTCAAAACAATGTTGATTCTAACTCTCATTTCCCAGACAAGGAAACAAACCTAGAGAGTTGACTTCTCTGGGTTCACGTGGCTGCTCAAAGGTTGAGTTAAGAGTGGGACCCACATCCTCCTAACTTCATGTCCAATGGCTCCTCCCTCAGCCATGCTGTCTCTGGATAGTATGCACTAGATCTCCTTCACAAATGTGTATATATAAAATGTTCAATAAAGGCCAGTTGAATCTGTACTTGGCTAAATTCGAGTTTATTGTTATCTCTAGTGGTTTCATTGACATCTCTCACTCTCTTGTTTCCTTGCATGAGTCATGGCCATGCTATATCCCAGACCTGTGAACATAAAAACTTTGGGAAAACAAATCCCTCCCCAAAACATGAAAGCTGTTTCTAGCTCAGCTCCTAAGCTGTTACTGAGGTGAAAAGTCATTGGGGAATGCCTTTGTCTACACCAGGCACCATTGAAGACCACACTCATACAATGAGCAGATAGCAAGAAGCCATTGGAGGGGTAGCCTTCCCATACCCCAGACCAGTAGTCCTATTCCCTCCCAGACCTTGTATCCTTATTAGAACAGGAGATTCTTGTGGAAAGGCCCATCTTGGCCAACAACTCTGTGCCATGGGGCTGGCAGAAAAATCCAGATAAATGAGCAAAGCAAATTCTGGTGTAGACAGAAGGCAGCTTATTCCAGCAAGTCAAAGGAGCACTGGGACCTTGACCACCATATATCCCGAGAACCTGAAAAAGGGAACTTGGGCCCTCAATCCAATAGAGTTGGACTGGCAGTGACTCTAACTGTGAGCTTTTAGCCAGTGTCTAGGGAAGCAGCTCCTGCAGAAATGCTTCCTAGCAGCTGCTTCTCATGGTACTATAGTCACAAGCAGTGAAGATATATACAGGAAAGTGCTGGCCATGGGCAACTGCCTCAAAATCAGAAAATAGCATCTTCTCAGATGGGATGCCACTAAAGAAGAGTTGTTACCATCTACTTGGTCATTGTACCACAGGTACAGTGGTCAAAGAACCACAGGATGTTTCAGCCAAAATCTCCTAAATGTATTGTCTGTTTTATTAGTATGTGAGGTTTTGGGAACAGGGACTTTCTTCCCTCTCGATGTGAGTCTCTAGCACTTAGCCAAGTACAAGCTTCTCAAACACAGGGCTGCATTTGACCTCTTCTTAATCCCTAGTGTCCAACACAGCATCTGGCACATAATAAATGCTTACTAAATATTTACTGATGTAATTTTTACACATAGTATGTGCATAATCAATAATTTGATATAATTTATTCATTCAGACTCAATAGATTGTAAACTGCTTAAAGGCAAAGTCTCTTTCGTTTTTTAAATCTCCTCAGTGCCTAGCACCATGTGTCCCAGAGAGTAATAAATGGCTGTGTATTAATTTAATAATGTTCCTTTCCGTTCCCGAAATCTTCTGAAGCCGATGGATTAGGCCTCAGGTAGCAGTGCCTTTCATGACATGATAGATGAGCCCTATTTTTTCCAGGAAAATGTATGGATGATACTACATTCTTTTCATCATTTTGGTTTTTTTCTGAGAAATTCTCCTCAGTCAACTTATGTCTACCATGTATAACTCCCTTGGACTTTGGTGACCATTAGAATCTCTGGCAATTAATGAGCCATACCCTAGAACATGACCAGATAGATTCTTAGCTAAATTGAGATTATTAGTGGCATAGAAACTTACAATCTCCACAAACTTCCCCTTTCAAACTAAACAAACAAACAAAAATTCAGATAAGCATCGATTAAGTGCCGAAGTATACCAACCATTCAAGTACTGGGCAAACAAACCAAAAAGAGAAGGCAAGTCACTTGTGGCTACTCTGTGTGTGTGTGTGTGTGTGTGTGTGTGTGTGTGTGTGTGTATGGGGCATGGAACATAAGAGTCTCTAACCCATTAAAAATGGAGGTGCCCCGGGGGCGGCTAGGTGGCGCAGTGAATAGAGCGCCGGCCCTGGAGTCAGAAGGACCTGAGTTCGGAGCCGGCCTCCAACACTTAATCCACACAAACAAAAACCCAGCCGTGTGACCTTGGGCAAGTTACTTAACCCCAATTGCCCTAAAGGGGCGGCTAGGTGGCGCAGTGAGTAAGAGCGCCGGCCTCAGAGTTGGGATGACCCGAGATCAGATCCGGCCTCAGAAAATGAGCACCCACGCATAAATAATGACTAGCCGTGTAACCTTGAGCAAGTTACTTAACCCCAATTGCTTTAAAAAAAAAAATGGAGGTGCCCCAAAGGAAGACAATGGAATCATTTTATTCATAGCCATAGGAAACCACAGGAAGTACTTCACTGTTAGGAAGATGGCTTTTTGTTTCAGCATCAATCACAGGGTATTCAAAGCATTGCCCAGTTTTCCTGATGTGTCCCATCCTTGGAAAAGTGAATCCTAACAGCTTTCTCTGCTATTTAAATATAGACCCAGTTTCTTGTTCATTTGTACTTTTTCCAAGACCTATACTGATGGGCTTATATTCTGGATTATTCATAGCTGGGAAATTGACATTTTTCATCCACTGCATTTTTACTGTGTGGAAAATGCTCATTTAAGCTGAAATATTTTGTGTGATTAGGGGTCTTATTTGATAAACTCTGGAATGCCTGGAATTTGATGCAATCAGTGTGATTGAATGGCCATGAGGCTCATCAGGAAGATATAATATCTCTGGGAAATTTCTCTTTCGTTTGGATTCTCCCCTAGACATCCTGATAGTGGTAAATACCTAACGTCAGAATCTTGGGCTCCGTGCTTTGCTAGGAATTCATGACCAAAAGCCCACTGAATGAAGCCACACTTCTGGCTTCCTAGGAACTTTCCCATTGTTTTGAAATATTCATGGGGGAAGCCTTGCTGGAAAATCCCTCGTCATATGCATCTCCTGGGGCTGCTTTTTCACACAGAGGTTAGATGACACAGTTGTTTAGTCTCTTCAAACTCTGAGATTCAGTTATTTCTCAGACGAACCAGTAAGGTAAAGCCAAATCAAATCTATTTTTATAGTGAAAGAGCAGCTGCCTTCATGTTAGTTCAGGCCCTCATCACTTTGCCTCGACTACTACATAATTCTTTTAAAGTCATTTTCTATGCACTCAGTCTCTCTTCTCCCTAATCCTTTCTCCAAGAAGCTGCTGAAGTAACATTCCTAACATACAGGACTGACCTTGTCATTCCCCTGCTCAAAAACTCCCAATGGCTCTCTGTTGTCTCCATGCTGCTATTCAACCTTCTCTGCCTTCCAGATTCCTTCATAGCCTTACTTTAGCATAACTTTAAAATATTATTACAAATTCCTTTCATTCCCAGTGTATATTTGCAGTCCAATAATTCTACTTATTTTTCCAAACATATTGAATCTCCAATCTTCATCAATCACCCATTTATCCAACAAGCATTCATCACCATGTATTAGGCTCTAAAATATATATAGAAGGAAAAAGGAGCCAAATTTAAGGAGGTTTTATTCTATTTCAGGGAGGGTACAGAGCAGGTATAGCAGGTATAGAGATAACATGAGCTAGAGGAAATGGTCTCTAATATTTGGAATCAACTTCCTCCACCTAGAATCCCCAACTTCTTTTTGTATCTCATTGCAAATGAGAAACCCTGCATGATGCTATTCCTGATTTCTTCTGCTGATAGTCCCAACCTCTAATTGCTTTGAATTTATGGTCTATATATTGGCTATTTACTTAAATAGGTGTCCATCTTGTTTTCCTCATCAAAAGTTAGAGTGCTAAAAGGCAGAATTTTTTCCTTTGTTTTATTTCTCCACTACCTATCACAAAGCATAACCCATTGTGATTACTTTATGATGTTTAATTTCAGTAATTCCTATATGATCATTTATATAATTATAAAGATGTGGTTCACTCTATACTATAATCCATGAAAGTTTTGCCTAATCAATTCTAATAACTTTATCAAGACTCAGCTCAATGTAGTATACTCAAAGATTTTATGAAAATCAACATGCAGAAGCAGTTATTTGTATTTAGTTGATCAGTTTTTAATATTGACTTATAAAACCATATAACATATGAAAACTGATATGCTTAAAACCTCATAAATTTATTATATAACACCCCCATCAAGTTAGTTCATCTACTGAGCACCTCTAAAGTATAAGGCAGTTTTCTGGGACCTTGATAGTTATAGTGGTATGTGCTAAAGAATATAATGTAATTTCTTCCCTTACAGAAATAAGTCTATTGAGGAAAAAATACATATAGCCAATTGTAGTAAAAGGCAAAATTATGCCAAAGTTAAAAAAAAGTCTTCCATGAAACCTGGAGGCGTACGTTAGAAGGAAATATACGTTGTTCATTTGCTCAAGTTATTTAGAAAAGTTAAGGGAACTTCTGACCATCATAATGACTATGAAATACAAAATCCATGCCATGACTATTCCATTATATCTTGCTTTGCTCTGTGGTAAATAATAGATGAAACAGAAAACAGATATTTGTTATTTTCATCTGAAATGCCAATGAGGCAGAGAGCATGAAAGGTGATCTGTGAACATGGTAGAAGAATAGATCTGTAGTCATTCTGTATTCTTACACGAGTTCAGGCTGAGACTTAATTAGTCTGCAAAGTGATCATTTATTAATGCCCTGGCATAAGGCACATGTGAAATGGCTTTATTTGTTCCTCACCATGGTGAGTACTGTCCTTTTTGAATAACACACAGAACTAACAGTGTCTTTTCTGGCTGTGGAGGAGCCAGGCTATCTGCCTGTGATATTTCCTTGACTGTTAAAAGCCAAGTGTAAAAATAGAATATGAAGAATATTTCTCCTCTGTCTTGAAAGGTAATTGCAAGAACATGTCAACTATAGGCTATGGGAGCTCCCGTAATAAGGGCATGATTATCAACTTTGAAGGCAAAGCTGCTCTGAGTGTTGGCATGCTCTAAACAAGAACAAGAATGCATTGACTGGTTTAGAACTGTGTATCATCCACAATGTTGAGCTTCACAGATAAACTTCTATCATTAACTGTCAACAGTTCAGTTTGTCAAGTGAATATAGCCTAAGATTTAAAACTAGATTGAATTTAGGCTCATAAAATGGGATCTGGAAAGTATTGCAGCAGAGTTTAGGCCAAGTCTTCCCCATCTCCATTTTGTAAATGAGGAAACTAAGAACAAAAATATGAATGCCTTGCCCATATTCACATAGGAAGTTACAGACCATACATATGGCATAGTGCAAAGCAAAACACAGATGATAACAATTCAGACAATGAAAAGGTGGTAAGAGGAATGTAATGATTATGGACAATGATGACCATCAGCCTTAACTTATGGCCTTTCTGGGAGTAGGCATTCTCCAAGCCCTCCATCCTGCTCTAACCATTGCACAATAGGTGCAGGACTGGAATCTCCCTATACACCCTAGTGAGCTAAGAAAGCAGGGAGGCATCATCCCTCATTCATACAGTGGATGAAACAATCTTCCTGTAGTGACAGACATCTAGGATGTCTGTTTGATGGTAGGCAGAAGGACTTTTAAATCTGGGATCAGGGTGATAGCCAGGTTGTCAGACAAATTACCAAATAATAAGTAAGTAAAGTTGTTCATTGAAAAGATGGTCATCTTATCACAAATACCCTTTGCAAAAGAGTACATGATGAAGAAGAAGAAGAAGAAGAAGAAGAAGAAGAAGAAGAAGAAGAAGAAGAAGAAGAAGAAGAAGAAGAAGAAGAAGAAGAAGAAGAGGGACTATTTTATGGAGCTTTAGATTTTAGAATAGGTGGCTAGGTGGCACATTGAAAAAAGCATCAGTCCTGGAGTCAGAAGGATCTGAGTTCAAATCTGGCCTCAGATATTTAATAATTGTGCAACCTTAGAGAAGTCACTTAACCCTGTTGAACTCAGTTTCCCTATCTGTAAAATGATCAGGCGAAGGAAATGGTAAATTGCTCTAGTATCTCTGCCAAGAAAACTTCAAATGAAGTCAAGAAGGGTCAGATACAACAAAAAACTAATGAGTGCACAACAAAGTTCTGCAAAGTACATAACATCTCACTGGATCATGACAACACTTTCATGCAGTAAATGCTAAGACTATTATGTTATGTTAGATGATCAAATTTTATGTAATAGCTTATAAATTATATTATAGTTGTACGATTGGTTCTGGTAATCTTGAGACCACCATGACAGTCTCCCTTTAAAGCAGGGAAGTTTCTAGCATCTCCACAGGGACACCAGTGTTAGAAGATGCATCCTGATGGTTTTGAGGCCATCATGACAGTTTCCCCTTTAAGGGAAGCTGTAGGCTTATAGAGTAACCTCATGGAAAAATACTGACAATAATATTTTTGAATGTTAGTTCTTCTATGTCCTGCAAATGATATTTTGTCTACTGGCAGCTTGTTTATTTTTTCTCCCTGATGACAAACCCCCAAGAAAATATTTTACCCTGCCCTTTGATAGGCAACCCTGCCAGCTCCAGGTAAATCATCTAAAATCATAGTATAAGAAGCTCACTCTCACCAGAGCACTTTGGAGTAGCCTCTCCCCTGCAGCAGGTGCACAATTGCTTGCTGGAGCACCCCTGAGCAGGAGAGATTTGATGTCTATGTTCACCAATGCAGCACTGCCCTTATGGGAATCATGATGCTGGAGTATATGCCAGCGTGGTAGGTTGCATCCCCTTGGCTTCTCTCCCTTTCCATCTCTTCCCCATGCTTACACAGGGTCATCTTCCCTTGTTCTGATCTACATCTGGCCACTGCACCCAGATGACTATGGGGGAGAAGTGAGGCTGGTGACTTTGCACAAGCCTGACTCACTTAAATCCAATCCACTTGCAATTCATGGCCTCACCTGCCTGACGGCATGATCTTCTTCAAGAACAAAGGATAAAACAACAGCAACCATGCTTACAATAAAGCTATGAGTTCAACTAACTCCCATTATTTTACATGCCATTCTCAACATTGGAACATATCAAAGGCTTCTTTCCCCTGACCTCTCTGACTTTCCTTAGACAAAAATTAGATCCCCAGACAAGAATTCAACCTAGTGACAGGCACACCTACTCTGGGGGAGAATGGCATTGTAAGCCCAGTTCTAGAAAGTGACGACCAATAGGGAAACCCTGTGTTTTCCTTATGCCAGAGGATTGTCAGAAAACTCTCTATTATATTTATAATACAATACAATGCAATGTAATGTAGTGTTGTAATGCATTACATTATAATGATTATACTATATTATATTGCATTTTTTACTATACTACATTATGTCATTTTATTTCATGGTTTGGTATGGTATGACATGTATATAGATATATGCTCATATACATTTGGCAAAGTAATTCAAAGATGAATGAAGTATACAATATAAGATGTTGGTCTAAACTTTTTTTAAACAAATCCTGCCTTCTATTTTATCTAGCTATCTGATTCTATTAGAATATTTTAATTTCTGATAGCTCTTCTTTCCTCAAATGTAAATTTAAAGTAATGACACTCACCTCAAAACCTTGTTTTGAAGATTAAATGCCATAAGATATATACAATATTTTCTTATGCTTTATATAACATAAAAGAACATAAAATGCCATTTATTGTTATTTATTTTTATTAACAATTGCCAGATATTTTTGTCCAAAAACAAAGATTTCTTTTCAAATAATACATTGTTCTTGGGTTTATTAAAGACTGGGCTATGGATTACATTTTTTTTAGTCTTTCTTATTCAGGTTGTTTCTCAATACCTCTAATTTTTACATGGTTTCCCCTGTATTTCTAGAGCATTTACTCCTCTAAATGAAAACTGTTTTCTATTTCTGTCCATAAAATAAAATTTGGTAGTTTGATTTTTATGGTACAAAATCTGTAAGTAAATTTGAGGTTTCATAACATTTATTATATTGAAAGAATCAAAACATTAGCAACAAATACCCATTCAATGAGTTAATTTACTATTTCTTTCTATAAAGTTTTTTTAATAGTCTTCATTCAAATCTTGATTGTCTCAATAGATTGACCAAGATTATATAACCACTTTACCCTCCACTCTTTCTCCATCCAGCTGTGTGCCATTCTTTATGAGGTAAAAGTTCATAAAGTGAAAGTTCTGGAGATTCTAAGGTGAAAGTTTGTGAGGTGACATTTCTTAAGGTGGTAAGTGAGGTCCAAATTGAGGTATAATATCTTGAGACCTGGTCTGCTTCCTGTCAGGACTACTCCAGGACCTGCTCTTTGTTGATTCAGTAGATTGGACATGGAGGTATCTAAACTTCACTCCGGCCAAACCTCAGACTGTGGAGGTCCTCTCTTTTCTAAGGTTTCTCTCAAGTTATTTTAGGAGGATGGCTGCTTTACCCCTTTATTTTTTCTGCTCTATGTTAATTTGATGTTTATTTTTTATCTGTTTGTGGAGGAAATCTAGAGAGCCTGAAAATATTTAACCTACCTCACCATCTTCCCAGAATGGTCCTACCTTCTAATTGTTTTGAATAGTATTTCTTTTTCTTTTTCTATCACTTCCTCTTTGTTTTTGTCATATAGAAATACTTGTGATTTTGTGCAGGTTCACACACACATATGTACTTCTAGTCATTTTTTCTTCAGATACATTCGTTCCATTTGGGTCAACTCTCTCTGTAGAATTTTGGGCTATAATATCCATATTATCTTGTCTCTAAAACCATTGAAAAATAGTATCTCTAAATCAAGGATATGTATAAGAGCACTCCCTGACTCTAAGCAGCTTCACTTCCATATGATATGATGGTTTGTTTACTCCCTTATCAGGAAGCGCAAAGCATTTTGTACTTGTACTGTATGTTATGTGCTGTGCTGAATATTTTATAGCTATAATCTCACTTAATCCTCACAACAAACTCAGGAAATGGGTGTTATTATTATCCCTATTTTATAGTTGAGGAAACTGGGGAGGTTGTCCTTTGGTCATCCTTAATTTTTTGAACAGGATCAATGACATCACAGGGTAATGTCTAAATTTGCATATGCATTGTATTTAAATGAGGCAGTTAGACAAAATCATCAGCCTTACTCTCTCTTCCAGAGCCATTGAAGTACAGTGGCAAGACAAAAGCTGGGATGACTGGCAATGTCCTTGGATCCAGTGGATGACCTTGGTATCTTTAATTTCTGACCAAGCTCTAAGTGCTTCACAGTGCCTGCTTCAGCTGCCTTTATGCCCATTGGAAGAAAAAAAAAGTTCTCATCCAACTATTCCATTAGGGAAATTCTTCTTATGCTTGGGGCAGACATCCCCCTAACTCACCAATGACTTTGAGGCCTTCCAGTTACACTCAACCTAGTTTGACCCATCTGCTGAAACAGTTTTAACTGGGAGTAGCTGCTGCACATACTAGTTTCTTCCAGCCACAGGTGACAGTTGGGTACCAGGTAGATAGCAAAGGCTTATGAGTAGGACTAAAAAGGGCAAACAAAGCCCCCATACCAAAGGAGCTAAGTTTCCCACACCACAAGGAGGAGGTTAAATATCTTGCCAAGGATCCCACAACTAATAAGTGTCTGAGATAACAATAATCTGTTAAGTATCCACTATGGGTCAGGAACTGTACTAAGCACCTTTAAAATATTTCATTTTATTCTCACAAGAATCTGGAGAGTTAGCTTTTACAATTGTCACTTTACAATTAAGGAAACTGAAATAATCAGAGGTTAAGTTACTTGACCTTGGGCGAGTAAGGCTAGTAAGAGTCTAAGACCATTTTGGAATTCAGACTTTCCTCTGACTCAATGGTCAGTACTCTGTCCAATGTACCACCTAAGTGTTTTGATGTCAGAACTAGATCAAAGAAATATGTTCCCAACATAATTTGTAGTTTTCTTCTGAATTAAAAAGATGCTATCATTGAATACCAAAATTATCATTGCCTCTTCAAGCAAGTATCAACTGCTCTGTCTTTGACAAAGGGAGCTCCAGAAGATGTCAAAATTCGCAAGAGTAAATGTTGCCCAGTGCTACTTTATTTTAGGGAGAGCAATGTTTTGGGCTTGGCTTTAGAAATGCAGATCACAGGCTATCAGTTAAGCCTTATTACTTTGAATTTTATTAAATTATGACCAGGATAATCTGCAAGATCCTAGTGTAAACTTCCAGAGATAGGATAGGAATTGGAATAAATTTACTCTTATCAAGCCAATATTAGGCTACTTGTGGTATCTCACTCATGGTGAGACAGTAAAATAGACAATTCCAATGGCAGATTTAATATGTTGGACACTTGACAGGCTTAACTCCAGTTTTGGGTCTGATTCACAAAAGAACAATTATAAGCCCTGTGACTATGGCATATTATATCAAAACCACTTCTCCTAGAGAGAAGAGGTGATACATCAACTCCATTATTCAGAGAATGAGCAGGTGGTGGTAAGAATAGAAGTAAGCACAGGCAGATGGCAGCTCAGCAGATGAGATCAGCAGTTTGCAGCTCAGTAGAGAAAGCAGCCTCTCTGAATCAGAAGTAACTGAGGGGAAACCAGCATATGGCAGTGCAGTAGAGAACACAGCCTGGCAGATGATATTAGTACCTTTCATTTCAATAAAGAAAAGGAAAAAAAAGAAGATTAAATGAACTATACCTTTTGCACACATGGCATTGAGATAGAAACAAACTTAGGGCATGATCTCTGCAGTTCACTGGGGAATTTCTTTGCTTTTCATAAATCTTAGAAATTTTATAGAGTTTTTTTGAAAAAAAAAACATACAATCATTCTGACTAATTTGTTTTGTGATTACAACGATGACTGAGGATCAAAAGATGATGATGAAGGGGGCAGTGGTAGGATGGTGGCTCTGCTGGTGATATTGGTCAGAGTTTCTGTATGCATAGACAGAGCAATACAATGGATTTGGACTGAAGGATCTTTGTTCAAATATTGGCCACCACTTTTTGCTTATGTGGCTTTGAGAAAGTCACTTCAACTATGTGGCAATTTCCTCATCTTTCAGGTAGAAGGGGCTGCTCCATCTAGATAACCCTTGGAGTCTCTTCTACCTCGAATCCTAGGGGTCTATAAGTCAAGTTAGTTTACAAGACTTTACATGGTTTGAACATTTGATCCCCACAACAACCTTTGTTTGATAGATGAAAGGCCTGAGGTCAAGAGATATTACATAACTTTGCTCAAAGTCAACCAGAGAATAAGTACATAGATGAGAATTGAAGCTCAGGCTTTCTTCATAACAGGGCCAGCGATTTAGTCACATCTCAGATGTCCAGCCAAGATATTTGTGTTGTTCTCTTTAAATCATTTGCAATCATCTACAACTTTATTGTGATCCCACTTGGTTTTCTGGGGGATTTTTTGGCAAAGTTACTGGAGAGGTCTGCCATTTCCTTCTCCAGATCATTTGACAGATGACGAAACTGAGACAAACAGGGTAAAGTGACTTGCCCAGAGTTCCACAGCTAGTAAGTATCTGAAGCCAGATTTAAACTCAAGACAATGAGGCTTCCTGGCTTCAGGCCTGATACTCTGTGCACTCTGACACCTAGCTGACCAAGATAGTTGTATTTGTCTCTGTCTTTGTCTGTACAGATATAGACAGATAGAGATTCATAGAGGAAAAGATAGAGATAGAGGCATAGGTAAAGGCACACACACACATGCATACATACATATATAGAGGGATAAATATAGAGATAGAGATAGAATTATGTAGATGTATGTTTATTTGTAATTTTTATTTTCTTCCTTGACTTTTAACATAAAAAAATAGTCAAATCCATTGTGTACAACAGTACTTCATTCAACAGCCTATCCATCCAGTATGCAAAAATACATCCTCCTTGGGTCTGGATCATTAGTTGTTACTGTGAGAGTTAACAAAGAAAGCTAACAATAAAAGGGAGAAAAAAATGTTAAGAAAAGACAGTTACTTTTGCACAGTTCATTATCACATACTTTACAGCTGTTATTTCATTTGATTCTCATGGCAACACTGAAATCACATAAGTGATTATGATCCCCATTTTAGATCCTAGGAGACATCAGCTCACATGGGGACCTGCTCTGCTTCTGGTTCACACAGCCTGCAAGTGTGGCAAAGCTGTTGCTGGCATGGCCCTGTAAAGATTCTCTCAGAAAAACAGCAAAGATTAGCTGAGATCCTCACATGCAATGTAACACCACAAAATGGGCTTTCTTCAGTTAAATCGGGGGGGTGGAGTGGAAGAAAGAGAATCCAGGAAGACACTGAACCTTTGCTTAGAATTGAAGAGACTCTGTAAAGAAGAATCACATGAAAATGAAATGATAGCATAAGATGATGAACTGGCAGTTAACACACAAAATAAGTTATGAAATACAATGGAAACACTTAAAGATAGTGGGCGGGGTGGAAACAAGATGGTGGAGAAAAGGCAGGGACTTTCTAGAGCTCTCCCCTGAACCTCTCTGAACACCTTTAAATAATGCTATAAAGCAATCTTGAAGCAATGGAGCCCACAAAAGGATAGGGTGAAATAATTTTCCAACCAAAGACAATTTAAAAGGTCAACAGGAAAGATATGTCACACTTTGGTGAGAAAAGAGCACAGTCCAATACAGGTTGTGTCAGCACAGACCTAGACCCAACAAACCAAGAGTAGTCCTTGAAAGCCATGGAATCAGGTGTGGCAGCAGCTGCTCAGGAATTCTCAGTCTACAGATCATAAGGGGATCAATCAACTAGTTAAAAGGAGATTACAGAGGAAAAACATTACTCCAAGACGGTGGAGTAAATAGTAAGTGGCTCTCATGCTCCCTTGTTTACCTTGAAAAACCCAGATAATATTGTCCCAAGAAAAATCCTGGAATAGTAGAGCCAGCAGAAAAACAGGGTATAGCAGTCTTTTAGTTCAGGAGGCTAAGGGGGATTAACAGGAAAGATCCCTCTTGCTGTGCCCAAAGGGAGCCAGCATAGGACAGGATTTATCCCAGCAAGCCAAACAGCAAGCCTCATTTTACCAGACCAGTGGGAGATCCTGAACCCCAGGATGATGGATGCAAGCGCCAATAGTGGAACCCCTCCTCTCCCCCATTTCTCCCCATACCTTCACACAGCCAAGGAAATCAGTACCAAAAGGCATCCACCAGTACCTGAGCCTATCCATGCTTTAGAGCAGACACACTGGAGAAGAAGACCTCCAGTGACCAGGTCGCCCCCTTCCCCAAATTTCATGCCACAAGTGAAATGTAAAAGACCTCACCTGCTCTCTGCACACACCAGCCAGCTCCAGTTCAGCACAAAGCAAGCTACAACATTATATAGTTTCCAGTGGCCAGAACCAGAGGCCACAGCACACAAAGGCAGTAACCAGAACTCTCAAACAAGAAGCCTAGGACAGAGCCCCCTGTGCTCCAAAAGCAGAGATCCACCTTAAAAGCCAGGAAAAAGGCAATCACAATGAGCAAAAAGCCACTTAGAAAAGCAAAGACCATAGATTCTTACTATGGGGATGGGGAAGATCAAAATACACATTCAGCATAGTATAAAATTGACACTATACAGACATTTGACATCTCAAAAGGGAATGTGAGGTGGTCCCAAGCCCATAAAGCATTCTTGGAAGTGCTCAAGATGGATTTTAAGTCAGATTAGAGAGAGAGAAGAAAAGTAGAATCAATTATTTTAAAAATGTAGTGGGGCAGCTAGGTGGCAAAGTGAGTAGAGCACCAGCCAGTTAGAAGGACCTGAGTTCAGATCTGACACTTAACACACAGATCAGACACTTAACACACAGAAACAAAAATCTAGCTGTGTAACTTTGGGCAAGTTACTTAACCCCAATTGCCCTCCAAAAAGCCAAAAAAAAAATGTAACTGACAAAATGGGAAAAAGTTACTGCGGAAAACAACTCCTTTAAAAGTAAAATTGACCAAATGGATAAAGAGATACAAAAATCTAACTGGAGAAAATAAATCCTTAAAAGGAAAAATTGGTAAAATGGAAAAAGAGGTACAAAAGCTAACTGAAGAAAACAATTTGTTAAAAATTAGAATTTGGCAAGGAGAAACTAAAAACTCTATGAAGCATCAGGAATCAGTCAAAATCAATCAAAAGAATGAAAAAATAGAAGAAAATGTAAAATATCTCATTGGAAAAACAATTTACCTGGAAAAGAGATGTAGGAGTGATATTTTAAGAATTATTGGTGTCCTGGAAAGCCATGATAAAAAAAAAAAGCCTGGAAAGTGTCTTCCAAGAAATCATCAAGGAAAACTGTACCAAGGTCCTACAACCAAAACATAAAATGTTAATTGAAATAATTCACTGATCACCTCCTGAAAGAGATCCCAAACTGAAAATGTCAAGGAATGTTGTAACCAAATTCCAAAATTATCAGGAAGAGGAAAAAATACTGCAAGCAGTTATAAAGAAACAATTCAAATATCGTGAAACTATAGTCAGGATCACACAGGACTTTGTAAGAAGATTTGGATTTGAAGAGATTGGAATGTGATGTTCCATAAGGCAAAGGAGATTGGATTACAACCAAGGATCAACTACCCAGTAAAACTGAGCATAATATTTAAAAAAGGAGATGGACATTCAATGAAATAAGGAACTTTCAGGCTTTTCCGATGAAAAGGCCAGGGTTCAATGGAAAATTTGATCTTCAAACACAATAGTCCAGTGAGGCATAAAAAGGTAAACAGTGGGAACAAAATCATGCTATTCAGTAAGGAAAAACTGTAATCCCGACGTAGGATGATCATACTTGTAAATCTTGAGAATTGTATCTTCGTTATGATATTTAAAAGGGATATATACTGACAGAGTATGTGGGTATGAATTAACTGATTGATGATAAAAAAAAACTAATTAAGGGATGCAAAGGCATTGTAATGGGAGAAGAGGGAAGGAGGAAGCAAAAAAACATGAAGAGGCACAAAAACATTATAGAAGAGCGGGAAAAGGGAGGGAAATGAGCATTATTTGAAATTTCATCATATTTGAATCAAGGAGAAAATAATATAATAAGTTAACTATAGAAATCTGACTTTCCCTATCAGCAGTATGAGTTGAAAGTGGAAAGGAAAGAGATGGACTGATTAGAAGAGAGGGAAGAAATAGTAAGGGAAAAGGGAAAGAAAAAAGGGGCTCTGATAAAATGGAGGGAAGATTGAGGGAGGCAGTGGTCAAAAGTAAAACTCTTTTGAGGAGGGTAATGGAGAAATAAAGCATAAATGGGCGGGATAGGATGGAGAGAAAGACACAGATAGTAATTATAATTGTGAATGTGAATGGGATGAACTCTCCCATAAAACAGAAGTTCATAGCAGAATGGATTAAAAATCATAATCTTACAATATGTTGTTTACAAGAAACATTCAAAACAGTGTGATACACCCAGGGTAAACGTAAAAGACTGGAGTAGAACATATTATGTATGCTTCAACTGAAGTAAAAAAAAAATTAATAGTAGCAATTCTAATTTCAGACATAGCAAAAAGAAAAACAATCTAATCAAAAGAGATAAAGAAGGAAACTATATCTTGCAAAAAAGCACCATAAACAATGAGGTAATATCATTAATAAAGTGGTATAGAATCCAGATTCTTAGAGGAGAAGTTAAAGTTACAGGAAGAAATAGAAAGCAAAACTATACTAGTAGGGACCTCAGTGTTCCCCTCTCTGAACTTGATAAATCTGACCTCAAAATTGACAAGAAAGAAGGTAAGAAGGTGAATAGAATTTCAGAGAAGGTAGATATGGTAGGCCTCTGCAGAAAACTGAATGTGGATAGAAAGGAATATATACCTTTTTTTCTCAGTGGTGCATGCCACATACATAAAAATTGACTATGTACTAGGGTATAAACCCCTCACACTGCAGTATGAAAAGGCAGAATTATTAAATGCATCATTTTAGATCATGATGCAATAAAAGGCTATGGGAAAATAGACTAAAATTAATTGGAAACTAAATAAATCTCATCCTAAAAAATGAGGTGATCAAAGAACAAATCAGAGAAACAATAATTTCATTCTATAGAATGACAATAATGAGACAACCTACCAAAACTTATGAGATGCAGCAAAAGTGGTGCTTAGGGGAAGTTTTATATCTCTGAATACTTATATGAATAAAATATAGAAAAAAAGAGATTAATGAATTGGGCATACAACTGAAAAAGCTAGAAAAAGAACATATTAAAAATTCTCAAGTAAATACAAGATTAAAAATACTGAAAACGGGGGGGAGGGCCAAGATGGCGCAGTAGAAACAGCTCGTTCAAGCCTCTCTGCCCCCAGATTCCCCACAAACTATGTAAAAAAGGACTGTGAACAACTTCTGGAGCCCCAACACCCACAGAACTACACAGAGAAGCTAACCTCCCGCTGAGGACAGCCCAGCAGCCCTGCAGGAAGGACCAGCTCAGAGGTCTGGGAGCCGGCAGCATGCAGAGCACAGAGCGCAGGAGCCGAGTTGAGCCCAGGTCCGTGTGAGCCGAGGTTTTAGCCCCAGGGCGGCAGGGCTGGCAGCCAGCTGGAGGAACCCCAGAACACCAGGAGCTGTGGCGACTCAAGAATTATCAACATAGACATGCCTAAGACAAAGTAAGAGGTTAGTGTCCTATGGACTTTGGGACCTGTATTTGGGGAATGCGTCAGCTCCCTCCCCTGGGGGCTAGAAGCTGCTGAGGAGACACGCCATTTGGTAGTTTTCAGAGGCAGCTCGGGCTCTCAGCCTACAAATCGTGGGGAGATCCAGCGATCAGTCTTGGGGGGTAATCGCTCTTGCTTTAACCTCCCTGCATCTGGATTGTGATCTAGGGTGGAAGTCATGGGTGGGTTTACAGCTTGCCAGAAAAGGAAGTTGCCCCCCACACGTTCGGGACGAAAATTCCTCTATCTGGCCTTAAAGCCATAGTGTGGCAACAAGCCCAAAAGTCAAGCAATTAAGTGGCAACATGCCAAGGCAAAGGAAACAGAAAAATGCAACCCTAGACTCCTATTTTGGGGGCATAGAGCAGGAAAAGGACTGTGAGGTCAGAAGTCCTGCTCCAAAAGCCCCAGGGGAAAACATGAGTGGGTTGCAGGCCATAGAGGACCTTAAGAAGGACTTAAAAAGTCAAATAAGAGAAGTGGAGGAAAAATTAGAAAGAGAAATGAGAAGGATGCAGGAAAAGTATGAAATGAGGGTCAACAGCCTGACTGAGGAAAACAACACCTTAAAAAATAGACTAGCTCAAATGGCAAAGGAGGCCCAAAAGGGCATTGAGGAGAAGAATGCCTTAAAAAGTCGAATTTGCCAGATGGAAAAAGAATCTCAAAAGTTCACTGAGGAGATTCATTCCTTCAGAGTTAGACTGGAGCAAATGGAAGCTAATGACTTTATGAGAAATCAAGATGCTGTTAAGCAGATCCAAACAAACGAAGATTAGAAGGCAATGTGAAATATCTCATGGGAAAAACCACTGACCTGGAAAATAGATCCAGGAGAGACAATTTAAAAATTATTGGACTACCTGAAAGCCATGATCAAGGAAAGAACCTAGAAATCACCCTTCAAGAAATTCTCAAGGAAAACTGCCCTGATGTTTTAGGTCCAGAGGGCAAAATAGAGGTTGAAAGAATCCACCGATCACCTCCTGAAAAAGATCCCAAAAAGAAAACTCCCAGAAATGTTATAGCCAGGTTCCAGAATCCCCAGATCAAGGAGAAAATACTACAAGCAGCCAGGAAGAAACAATTTCAATATTGTGGAAACACAATCAGAATAGCCCAGGACCTGGCAGCTTCTACACTGAGGGATCGAAGGGCATGGAATATGATATTCCAGAGGGCAAAAGAACTGGGAATGAACCCAAGGGTCACCTACCCAGCAAAACTGAGTATTTTGTTTCAGGGGAAAATATGGTCATTCAGTGGAATAGAGGACTTTCAAGCATTCTTGAGGAAAAAACCAGAGTTGAATAGAAAATTTGACATCCAGACACAAGAAGGAAGAGATGCCTGAGAAGGTAATCAGGGAAAAGAAATCAAAAGGAACTTATCAAAGTTGAACTATTTACATTCCTATATGGAAAAGTAATATCTGTGACTGATGATATCTTTCTCACTATGAAAATAATGGAAGAAGGAGGTGTGGTCATATGAATACATATGTGAATGTGTGTGTATATGATTACAGTTATATATGGATAGAGGGCATAGGTTGAATTTGTTGGGAAGGGAGAATACTCAAGGGATGAAATTATGAGGTGAGAGAGGAAAGTGGCAAGAGGAGATGGGGAGAGACAGGGTAGGGTAAACTATCCCATGTAGAAGAAGCAAGGGAAGTGGTTGCAAAGGAGGGGGAGAATAAGGAAGGCTAAAAAGGCAAAACCACATTCACATTGAATTTGGTTCAGGGAGAAAATGACATACATACTAAATGGGATATCTCAACCTGCAGCAGGATAGGGGGAAGGGGGATGAGAGGAGGGATGATGGATGGGAGGGCATCCTTGGGGTGAGGGGAGGTTGGAAGTACCCACTATAGAAGAGGGACAGGATCATGTAGGGAATGGACCAGGTGGGGGGTGGGATGAGTGGGAGGGAATTATAAGCAGCCTTGTACAATATATCTACTATGATAATGTTTTGCATAGCTAGACATATACAACATATACTGAATTACTTATCTCCCAAGAAGGAATGGGTGACAAGGGAGGAAGGAAATGGATCTGAAATTTGAGGTCGTAACATTAGATGTTTCAAATATATATAAATACTATTATTAATACTCTTTTGCCTATAATTGGGAGATAAGATGTGCAGGCATTGGGACACAAAGATTCATCTTCCTCTAATGGAAAAGTCGATGGGGGTATGGGAGAAGGTATGGGAGAGAGCAGATTGGAGGAAGCGATATCTTGTGGGACTGCTATTCTGGGAGGTTGGGTAGGGGAATAATGGGAGGAAAATGATTGTAACTCAAAATCTGGCGGAAATGAATGATGTAAAACAGAAGTTAATAAAACATTTGTTTAAAAATCAGAAAAAAAATACTGAAAACCAAGAGAGATTAACAAAAGTGAAATTAAGAAAATTATTTAACTAATAAATAAAACTAAGGGCTAGTTTTATGAAAAAATAATGAAAACTCTTGGGTTAAATTGATTTTAAAAAAAAGAAACTCAAATTACCAGTATCAAAAAAGTGTGAAATCACCACCATTTTTTTGCCTAATTGTATGCCCATAAATTTGACAATCTTAGTGTAATGAATGAATATTTACAAAATATAAATTGCTCAGATTAACAGAAGTGGAAATAAAATAATTAAATAGCCCCATCTGAGATAAAGAAATTGAACAAAGCATCAATGAACTCATTAGAAATAACAATGGGCCATATGAATTTACATTACATTATCAGGGCCATATGGATTTACAAGAAAATCCCATCAAACAATTAAAGAATGAGTAATTCCAATACTATATAGATTAATTAAGAAAAAATGGTGTAGGTGTACCAAATTCTTTTTATAATACAAATATGGTACTGATACCTAAACCAGAAAGAGTCAAAACAGAGAAAGAAAATTATACACCAATTTCCCTAATTTATATTAATGTAAATAATTAAATAAAATATTAGCAAAAAGATTATAGCAACTTGTCATAAGAATAATACACTTTAATCAGGTAGAATCAATACCAGGAATGCAGGGATGCTTCAATACTAGGAAAATTATCAGCATGATTTATCATATCAACACCAAAACTAACAGAAATCATGATTTTCTTAATAGATGCAGAAAAATCTTTTGACAAAATACAACAACAATTCCTTTTAAAAACATTAGAGAGCATAGGAATAAGTGGAGTCTTCCCTAAAAATGATAAGTAGCATCTAACTAAAATCATCAGCAAGCATTATATGTAATGGGGATAAGCTAGATGCATTCCAAATAACATTGGGTGAAACAAAGATGTCCACTTTCACCACTGTTATCATATGGTACAAGAAATGCTGGCTTTGACAAGAAGAGAAGAAAAAGAAATTGAAGGAATTAGAATATCATAGAAGAAACAAAGCTATCACTCTTTGCAAATTATATGATGATACAGTTGAATACTAGAGAATAAAGTAAAAAAAACACTTGAAGTAATAAACAACTTTAGCAAAGCTGCAGGATATAAAATAAACTTCCATCAATCATTTCCCAACATCAAGACACAGAAAGAGAATTTCCATTTAATGTTACTGTAGACGTTATAAAACATTTAGGAGTCTACTGTCCAAAATTATATGAACACAATTTCAAAACACTTTTCATACAAATAAAATCTAATCTAAATAATTGCAAAAAGAAAAACATCAGTTTCTCACGGGTAGGCTGAGCTAATATAATAAAAATTAGAATTCTACCCAAATTAATGTACTTATTCAGTCAAACTATCAAAAATACTTGATAGAGCTAGGAACAATATAAAAATTATTTTGGAAGGACAAAAGGTCCAGAATATCATGGGAATTAATGAAAAGAAATGCTAGGGAAGTTGGCCTAGTCATACCAGGTTTTAAATTGTACTGTAAAACAGAAATCATTAAAACTACTTGGTATTAATAAAGAAACAGAGGGGTAGAACAGTGGAATAGGTAAGGTACACAATAAATAGTCAATGATTATAACAATCTACTGTCTGATAAACCCAAAGACCTCACCTTCACAGATAAGAACTCACTATTTGGCAAAAACAATGCTGGGAAAGTTACAAATAGAATGGCAGAAACTGGGCATAGACCAATGTCTTACACCATATAACAAAATAAAGTCCAAATGGGTACATGGTTTAGATATGAAGGCTGATAATATAAACAAATCAGGGGAGCAAGGAATTGTTTATCTGTCAGGTTTATGGAGAATGGAGGAATATATGACCAAACAAGAGATAGAGAACATTATGAAATGCAAAATGGATAATTTTGATTACATTTTATTGAAAAGTTTTTGCATAAACAAAGCTTTAAATTTTTAGAACAGATATCTCCGAAAAAATGTTTCATATAGAACATATATATATATGTATATATATATGTATATATATATATATATATGTTTGTATAAACACACACACACAACTAAGTAAAATTTACAAGAATACAAGCTAATCCCCAATTGATAAATGGTCAAAGGATATGAACAGGTAGTTTTCAGAGGAAGAAATTGAAGCTATCTATAGTCATATGGGAAAAAATGTTCTAACTCACTATTGCTGAGAGGGATGCCAATCAAAACAACTCTGAGGTACCACAGCACACCTATCAGATTGGCTAACGTGACAAAACAGGAAAATGATAAATGTTGGAGAAGATGTGAGAAAGTTGAAACATGAATTCACTTTGGTGGAGTGATGAGTTGATCCAACCATTCTGGAGGCCAATTTCGAATGCGGCCCAATATAGCAGCAAGCACCCCAAGATCCCCAGGGTGGCTGCCAACACAGGTTCTTAGATCTGCTTTTCTAAGAGAAAGCAACTCAAAATGGGTTAACAAGCTTATTTTAATCAATCAAACATATATCATTTACCTAGTTGGGGGAAAAAGGTCAGCACCCCAAATTTCAAAGTATACAGACAGAACTTACAAGACAGAGAAACAAACAGATCAAGCAGGCAGGTTTCCAAACTGCCCAACCATTACATCAATATCAAATCACAGTTTCCAGAGAGGGAAGCATCAACATCTGGGTTTTCAAAGCCAGGGGGCTCTCAATGCCTGCCCGAGTTTCATCTGGTCAAATCACACAACACTTCTCATAGTGAGCCCCAAAGCAAAGCCTCACATCAGGGATTATATAGCCTTCTCCTGGGTCAAGAAATCAAAGGAAGTTTCTCAGAGTTTCTTAAGCTTATCAAAGGGCCTAGGGCCAGGGAAGATCTTTAAATTTGTATTTCCATTACACCCAAAAAGTTATAAAAATATGCATACTGCATAATCCTGCTTCTAGGACTGCATCCCAAAGAGATCATAAAAATGGGGGAAAGGACCCTCATGTACAAAAATATTTATAGCAACTATTTTTGTAGTGGCCAAGAACTGGAAATTGAGGGGATCTCCATCAATTAGGGAACGATTGAACATTTTGTGGTATATTAATGTAGTGGAATACTATTGTGGTGTAAGAAATTATGAACAGGCAAAGTTCAGAGAAACCTGGAAAGATTTCTATGAACTGATGCTGAGTGAGGGTAGCAGAACCAGGGAAATGTTGTACACAGTAAAAGCCACAGTGTGCAATGACTGAGTTTGATAGACTTAGCCCTTCTCAGCAATGCAGGAACCTAAACCAATTCCAAAGGACTCATGATAGAAAATTCTTTTTTTTTTTTGTTTTTGTTCTCACGGTATCTCCCTTTTGTTATAATTCTTCTAAATGACATAACAAATGTGAAAAATATGGTTATTGGGAATGTATATGTAGAGCCTATATCAAATTTCATGCTGTCTTGGGAAAGGAGAAGGGCATTGAGTGGGAGAAAATGTAAAACTTATGTAAGTGAATCTTAAAAACTAAAAATACATAAATTAACTAAAAATGAGATTACAGGGATATCTTTGCTAGCACTGAGGAAGGCCTCTATCACTTTGAACGTACTCAGGTCTGTGTTGTTGTCCTGGGCAGCAGAGCCAGGGTGAGGAGGAATATTAGCACACCACAAATTGCAGTCACAGTGGAGTAGGGACCCTTGTCACAGTTCCAGAGCAGAAAAAAATATTTGTGGCCACTCAGAGACTAGAGCACAGGCCAGAAGATTAGCAAACAAACCTCTCCTTAGATCATAATATCTTGAATGAATAAAAACTTACAGGTCCCCAGAATTACCTTGAAAATAACTGCACAAAATACCTGAAGCTTGGGACAGTGCATCCTCTACCCTGAACCCTACTTTAACAAGGAGTTAAAGGTCATGAAATAGGTTGGTGAAATGAAGAAGCAACAGAAAAAAAAATGAGCATAGAAAGTTACTAAAGTGACAAGAAAGATCAAAACACACAACAGTCCGTAGAAAATAACAAAACCAAAACTGTATCTAAAACGTCCAAGAAAAAATAAGAATTTGATTCAGGCCATGGCAAAGCTCAAAAAGGATCTTAAAAATAAAGTAAGAGTCTTAGAGGAAAAATTGGGAAGAACAATGTAAGTGATAAAAGAAAATCATGAAAAAAGAATCACCAACTTGGTAAAAATGACACAAATTACTGCACAAAATAAAACCTTAAACAAAAGAAGAGATGAGGCCAAATGATAAAAGAAGTACAAAAAGCCAATGAGGAGAAGAATGCCTTAAGAAGCAGAATTGGCCAAGTGGAAAAAAGAGGCAATCACACACACACACACACCCACACACACACACACACACACACACACACAATCATTTAAGGAAACAATCAAACCTCCAAAAAGTTTAATTGGACAAATGGAAAAGGGATTACAAAAGTTTCCTGATGAAAATTATTCCTTAACAAATTGCATTGAGCAAATGGAAGCTAATAATTTTATCAGAAATCAACAAAACAGAAACAAATGCATGGAGAAATAGAAGACAGTACGAAATATCTAATTGGAAAAATAGCTGATTTGGAAAATAGTTCCAGGAGAGATAATTTAAAAATTATTAGATTATCTGAAAGCCGTGATACAAAAAAGAGCCCAGATATCATCTTCAAGAAATTATCAAGGAAAACTGCCTGATATTCAAGAACCAGAAGAAAAAAAGAAATTGGAAGAACCCCCTGATTGCAACCTGAAAGTGATCCAAAAATAAAAATCCCTGGGGCAACTTATAGCCAAATTCCAGAGCTTCCATGTCAAGGAGAAAATATTGAAATCAGCAAAAAGAAAATGCAAGCCTCATGGAACCACAGTCAAGGTAACACGAGATTTAGCAGTTTTTATATTAAAGGACTTGAGGGCTTAGTATATGATATTCTGGAGAGCAAATGGGCTAGGATTACAACCAAAAATCACCTACCCAAGAAAATTGAGTATAATCCTTCAGGTGAAAAATGATATTCAATGAAATAGAGGACTTTTAAGCTTTCTTAATGAAAAGAACAGAGTTGAATAGAAAATTTGACTTTCAAATACAAGACAAGAGAAGCATATAAAAGTAAACAGTAAAGGGAAAGTATAAGGGATTTAATATGGTTAAAATGTTTACCTTCCAATATGTGAAGATGATATGTATAACTCTTAAGACCTTTCTAAATATTAAGGCCATTAGAAGGAGTATCTATTGACAGAGATTTTATGTGTGAGTTTAATATGAAAGGATGAATCTAAGAATAATAAAGGGGTGAGAGAAGAGTATATTGGGAGAAAGAGAAAGATAGAATAAGGTTAATTATCTCACATGAAAGAGGCAAGAAAAAGCCTTTTGCAATGAAGGGGAAGAAGGGATGAGGTGAGTGAATGAACCTTATTATTATCAGAATTGGCTCAAAGGTAATAACATACAAACTCATTCGTTATAGAAATCCATCTTACCCTACAGGAAAGAGGATGGGGGTGATAGAAAAGAGAACAGCTTAGGAGACAGGATAGTCAGAAGCAAAACCCTTTTGAGGAGGGACATGGTAAAATGAAAGAGAGAATAGAATAAACAAAGGGGAAATAGGATAGAGGGAAATACAATTAGCAATGGTAATTGTGAAAAAATGAAGTAAGTTTTTCTGATAAATCACTCCTTTCTCAAATATATAGAGAACTGAGTCAAAATGATAAGAGCCACTCTGCAATTGATAAATTATCAAAAGATATGAACGGGTTTCAGATGAAGTAATCAAAACTATCTATATTCATATTTTAAAATGCTACAACCTTCTATAGGTTGTTGAAATGAAAATAAAAATAGGTATTACCTCATACCTATTAGATTGACTAATAGGACAGAAAAGGAAAATGGCATATTGAAGTATTTGTGGGAAAAATAGAGCATTCATATAGTGTTGATGGGTTGTGAACTGATTCAACCATAGAGCAATTTGGAACTATGCCCTGTAGCCACCCTTTGATGTAACAATACCACTACTAGGTCTGCATCCCAAAAGAGAGTGAAAAAAGGAAAGAAAAGGACCTATACATACAAAAACAGTAAGAGTAGCTCTTTTCTGGTGGCATAGAATTGGAAACTGAGGGCAAACTAAGCAATTGGAGAATGGCTGGACAGACTGTGGCATGACATAGTTATTGAATATTGTTATGCTATACAAAATGAGTACATGAACTGATGATGTGGCCTATGTACAAAGTCACAACAGTATTGTAAGACAACCAATTGTGAATGACTTAGCTATTTGCAGCAATACAGTAATCAAAGACAATTTTAAAGAACGTATGATGAAAAATGCTATCCATCTGTAGAGATGGAACTAATGGTGTCTGAATACAGATTAAAACATACTTTTTGAGGCAGCTAGGTGGCCCAGTAAATAAAGCATGGATCCTGAAGTCAGGAGGACCTGAGTTCAAATATGGCCTCACACTTAACACTAGCCGTTTGACATTGGGCAAGTCACTTAACTCTAATTACGCTGCCCTCCCCCCTCCAAAAAAGCAAAATAATAGTAATTTAATTTTTAAAACTGTACTTTTAAATGTTACTGTATGGACAAGCCGGGGGCGGAGCCAAGATGGCGGAGTAGAAACAGCTCGTCCAAGCCTCTCTGCCCCCAGATTCTCCACAAACTATGTAAAAAAGGACTCTGAAAATCTTCTGGAGCCCCAGCACCCACAGAACGACACAGAGAAGCTAACCTCCCGCTGAGGACAGCCCAGCACCCTGCAGGAAGGACCAGCGCCGTGCGCAGGAGCCAGCAGCGCGCCGAGCGCAGGAGCCGAGCCGAGCCCAGGTCCACATGAGCCGAGGTTTTAGCCCCAGGGCGGCAGGGCCAGCAGCCAGCTGGAGGAACCCCAGAACACCAGGAACTGTGGCGACCCCAGAATTATCAACATAGACTTGCCTAGGACAAAGTAAGAGGTTAGTGTCCTATGGACTTTGGGACCTGTATTTGAGGAATGCGTCAGCTCCCTCCCCTGGGGGCTAGAAGCCGCTGAGGAGACACGCCATTTTGTAGTTTTCATAGGCATTTCTGGCTCCCAGCCTACAAATCGTGGGGAGATCCAGCGATCAGTCTTGGGGGGTAATCGCTCTTGCTTTAACCTCCTGGATCTGGATTGTGATCTAGGGTGGAAGTTGTGGGTGGGTTTATAGCTTGCCAGAAACGGAAGTTGCCCCCCACACGTTCGGGACGAAAATTCCTCTATCTGGCCTTAAAGCCATAGTGTGGCAACAAGCCCAAAAGTCAAGCAATTAAGTGGCAACATGCCAAGGCAAAGGAAACAGAAAAATGAAACCCTAGACTCCTATTTTGGGGGCATAGAGCGGGAAAAGGACTGTGAGGTCAGAAGTCCTGCTCCAAAAGCCCCAGGGGAAAACATGAGTGGGTTGCAGGCCATAGAGGACCTTAAGAAGGACTTAAAAAGTCAAATAAGAGAAGTGGAGGAAAAATTAGAAAGAGAAATGAGAAGGATGCAGGAAAAGTATGAAATGAGGGTCAACAGACTGACTGAGGAAAACAACACCTTAAAAAATAGACTAGCTCAAATGGCAAAGGAGGCCCAAAGGGCAATGAGGAGAAGAATGCCTTAAAAAGTCGAATTTTCCAGATGGAAAAAGAATCTCAAAAGTTCACTGAGGAGATTCATTCCTTCAGAGTTAGACTGGAGCAAATGGAAGCTAGTGACTTTATGAGAAATCAAGATGCTGTTAAGCAGATCCAAACAAATGAAAGATTAGAAGGCAATGTGAAATATCTCATGGGAAAAACCACTAACCTGGAGAATAGATCCAGGAGAGACAATTTAAAAATTATTGGACTACCTGAAAGCCATGATCAAAGAAAGAACCTAGAAATCACCCTTCAAGAAATTCTCAAGGAAAACTGCCCTGATGTTTTAGATCAGAGGGCAAAATAGAGGTTGAAAGAATCCACAGATCACCTCCTGAAAAAAGATCCCAAAAAGAAAACTCCCAGGAATATTATAGCCAGGTTCCAGAATCCCCAGATCAAGGAGAAAATACTACAAGCATCCAGGAAGAAACAATTTCAATATTGTGGAAACACAATCAGAATAGCACAGGACCTGGCAGCTTCTACACTGAGGATTGAAGGGCATGGAATATGATATTCCAGAGGGCAAAAGAACTGGGAATGAACCCAAGGGTCACCTACCCAGCAAAACTGAGTATTTTGTTTCAGGGGAAAATATGGTCATTCAGTGGAATAGAGGACTTTCAAGCATTCTTGAGGAAAAAACTAGAGTTGAATAGAAAATTTGACATCCAGACACAAGAAGCAAGAGATGCCTGAGAAGGTAATCAGGAAAAGAAATCAAAAGGAACTTATCAAAGTTGAACTATTTACATTCCTATATGGAAAAGCAATAACTGTGACTGATGATATCTTTCTCACTATGAAAATAATGGAAGAAGGGTGTGTGGTCATATGAATACATATGTGAATGTGTGTGTATATGGTTACAGTTATATATGGATAGAGGGCATAGGTTGATTTTGTTGGGAAGGGAGAGTACTCAAGGGATGAAATTATGAGGTGAGAGAAGAAAGTGGCAAGAGGAGATGGGGAGAGACAGGGTAGGGTAAACTATCTCATGTAGGGGAAGTGGTTGCAAAGGAGGGGGAGAATAAGGAAGGCTAAAAAGGCAAAACCACATTCACATTGAATTTGGTTCAGGGAGAAAATGACATACATACTAAATGGGATATCTCAACCTGCAGCAGGATAGGGGGAAGGGGGATGAGAGGAGGGATGAGGGATGGGAGGGCATCCTTGGGGTGAGGGGAGGTCGGAAGTACCCACTATAGAAGAGGGACAGGATCATGTAGGGAATGGACCAGGTGGGGGGTGGGATGAGTGGGAGGGAATTATAAGCAGCCTTGTACAATATATCTACCATGATAATGTTTTGCATAGCTAGACATGTACAACATATACTGAATTACTTATATCCCAAGAAGGAATGGTTGACAAGGGAGGAAGGAAATGGATCTGAAATTCAAGGTCGTAACATTAAATGTTTCAAATATATATATAAATACTATTATTAATACTCTTTTGCCTATAATTGGGAGATAAGATGTGCAGGCATTGGGACACAAAGATTCATCTTCCTCTAATGGAAAAGTCGATGGGGGTATGGGAGAAGGTATGGGAGAGCAGATTGGAGGAAGCGATATCTTGTGGGACTGCTATTCTGGGAGGTTGGGTAGGGGAATAATGGGGGGAAAATGATTGTAACTCAAAATCTGGCAGAAATGAATGATGTAAAACAGAAGTTAATAAAGTATTTGTTTAAAAAAATGTTACTGTATGTCTTGTCATTTTTGCTTATGTTTTCTGTCACAACATTACTAATATGGGAATATTTTCATGGATGCAGAACTATATAACCTACATTAAATTGCTTGCCTTCTTGATAATGGGGGTGAGGAGACAGCAAGGGAACGGATTTGGAACTCAAAGTTTAAAAAGATGTTAAAATTGTTTTTACATATAACTGGGAAAAATTCAAACACTAAATCATTTTTTAAAATAAATTCATTTATTTGACCAAAAAAGAGATACGGGTAAAATAAAAATTCTTGGTGTAAATAGACACTAACCCAGGATGCTGAGAGAAATGGCAGATGTTTTTGCTGAGCCATTGTTAACCTTATGGAAAGTATCCTGATTTTCAGGGGAAAAAAAACTGGAGAGTCTGGAGGAAAAAGAGAAAATAATTTACAAACTATAAATCAGTCATTTTGACTTCAATTCTTAGGAAAAGTTAAAAACAGCATCAGGAAAGGGATGTTAGTGAATATTAAAAAAGGGAACCAGGGATTTTGATGAGCTAACATGCTTCAGGGAGAGCAAGTTATGCCAGATAAACCTCAGTGCCTTTTTAAACAAAACCCCAAACTAGTAGACAAGGGAGCAATATAGAGTTTATCGGGATTTTAACAAAGCATTTTATCAAGTGATTTAAACAACTTCGGTGGAGAATATGGAGCAATATGGTTCAGATAAAATTAGAGCCATAGGAAATAAGAACGGATTGGATGGTTGGACTCAAAAATAGTTCTTAATTGTTCTGTGTCAACATGGCTAAAGGTGTACAGAGGCCTTCCCACAGTTTAGTCCATTTTAAGTATGCATGCGTAGCTATTCACATATGTTTGCACACATGTCTATATCTGAATATTTGCATACACATATATACAAAGCTAGGTAGCTGACTATTTATGTAATTATACAAGTATACATACATGTATATATGTAAATCTGTGTATACATACATATATGTGTGTACATATGCACATGTGTGACATCATCAGTCTTTTTTCTCAAAGTTTCTTTTGAAGCAGCTACTTTACCTGAAGACACTGGAGCTCTCCTCTCTGCCACCCTCACCAATTCTACTCACCCCTCATGTGGACGTGGGTAATTGACCCCTACCGATGAGGAGAGTCACATGCCAATGGACTTTGGGACTTGGGTTACATAAGCAAGGGGACATTTTTTGCCTGAATGATAGGCATGGAACTGAGACCACCATTTCATGAATAAGTTAAACAGTCCATGCTAACTTCTTTCTTGGCTCCTCTCCTGAGTCTTTAGACTTTTCCACCTTGCCATATACTACATGAACATGTCATGTAATATTGACTCCCACTTTTGACTTACCTTCTATGTCTTGTCTTTTCCCATGAAGATATAAACATTCCTGAGGGTGGGGAAAAAATTCTCTCTTCTCTGTCTGTCTCTTTCTCTGTCTCTCTGTCTGTCTCTCTCTGTTTCTTTCTCTGGCTCTGTCTCTGTACCTCTCTCTATCTCTCTCTCTCTCTTTTCCTCCCTCCCCTCTGTCTGTTTACCTACCTAAGTGTAATATGACTTAGTGTCAAAACACCTCATCAGTTATATTTCACCCATTCTCCAGGATTCTATAATGCCTTTAGGATATCATAGAGGAAACACTGATATCTGCAGCTGTCTACAGCCCTTATGATTATGTGCTCCCTCTTTTAGAGGCATAGCTACAAGAACTCCATTCCAATTGAAGTGATTAACATTAAAGTAGATTTTCAAAAGAATAATAACAGGAACAACACTTTAATCACTGTATCAATTTCTATCTTGGGTCATTGAGGCAATGGGTTTTCGGCTCTAAAATTTGAAATAGATATTCATAGATATTCAAATTCAAATAAAGAATTATATAAGGGGCCTGTGACTTCTAGTTTTAGAAATTCTTTCCGTAATGCACATTTTATACTACTTGTCACTTAGGATATAAATCCAAGAGTTGCTAGGCCCATAGAGGTTTGGAAACTTGCCTAGTCACAGAGATCAGATAGGCCTGCAACCCACATGTTCCTAAATCTAAGTCCAACACTGTATCCACCAGATCACTCTGTCACAAGGGAAAGAAAAAAAAAGTTGATGTGTTTTAGAGATTGGGCTGTGTAGTTTTTTTATAGTGAATGCACAATCCTTTGAAATATTAGATTTTTATTTGGAAACAGCTTCATCTGGCACAGATGGCCATTTTGCTTCCAGTCATCTATTGGATAACCTTGTGAGTAGCCTTCTGCCAAGATACCAGATGCCAATTACTATTTGCTATGGGCAGGTACCCGAAAAGGATTCATTCTGAGTGGGTGAGCCCTTGCAGAGTACTGGCCATCCAAACTATGGGAGTTTCAAGATTGGAAAAGTCTGTTGTGGGCTAGGACCCTGTTTGGGCCTCACTGCTTTATACTACGAATATAAAACAGTGCTAAGATATTTGATCATATAATAGTTGAACAAATGGAACTAAGCTGGTAGCACTGACAGATTTGGAGTTTTTCCCTACTTGAAGCAAAATGAATCCCTCCCACCCTTACAGTCTGCAACCATTCAGTATATAAGACCAGTGAGCAACTTGGGCACCCCCTCCTCTTTCACCATTCTTAGTAAGATAGTAGCTAGACAATATAACAGAACATGGAAGGAATTTTGTTTTTGTAATAATTGATTCATGAGAAATCATAGGAATCTTTTTCAAAGAACTTTTCATTCTCTTGGAAGCTTTTGACTTCCCTGAGATGAACTTCATTTCTGCTATGTTGTTATTTGTTCAATAGGAAACTGATTAGGAGACAGACTCAGAGAGCTTGTATCACTGTTTACTCAACACCCACTCCAGTAAAACAGCCTTCCCACAAATCACTTCATTCTGAGCAGCTCAAAGGCTTAGGAGTATTGAGATGAACAAGAACCCAGTACAAAACTGACTGAAAAATGAACCTTTATCTCTAGAACCTCAGAGAATTTCGTGTGCTAGGTGCACTGTCCAATGTTGATACATCACTGGTAGATCTCTGACTAGGTCTAATCATTCAGGAAAGTCATATGGAATTATGAGGTAAAGTGCCACCTCTTACATAAGGCCTATACTTATCCCATTCCAACCCTATTCAGAAATACCTCACTCCCCAAATGTTTTGTATTTTTATGATATATCTATATCTATGTCTGTCTGTCTGTCTATCTGTTCTGTACATGTATAAAAAAAGATCTGCAATTGGTTCTAGTTGTCCATGAACTCCTTGTGAATGAATGCCGTGTGGGAATCACCAAAGGCATCATGGTCCATCTGCATTATAAGAGTCTGAATGGCCAAAATGAGAGTTGGGATAGAACTGTGGTACTCAGCCACAGTCAGACTACATCTGGAGTATTGTTTTTAGTTCCCAGCAAATTGGAGACAGGACACAGACAAATATGAGTTCAGCTGGACAAAGAGTTTTGATATATGGCAATATAAGTAATGGTTAAGACATCTGTGAATGTATAGCTATTGACTTCATGCTTCTCTTTTGGGTCAGGCATATTGTATGTTTTCTGTGTCAGATCCCTTTTGCAGTCTGGTGAAGGATCCCTTTGTAAAATAATGCATAAAGTTCATAATTAAAAGAAGACTATGATGGACACCAAATGTGCTGAAATCCTTATGAAAATATTTTATGGAAAAGTTTACATACACTAGGTTACAGACCCTCATCTTAAGTGAACCTCCTTGTCTCTTTCTGTTCTCTGCTTCTCTCCCACACATCTTACCTCTGGCTTTGCTGTACCAGACTGTTGAAGCTTGTTTGTCTAATTCTATATGATACTACACCGTTTTTTTGGTCCTATTACTGAATATTTCAGCAGAGATTTACAGTATGAAAGTATCTTTTGAATATACAGTTTAACAGTAGGAAAAAAAAAAGAAAATCCACATTGCCAACATGGCAAAATGAGCAATGTGGGATCACTAAAATTTGGATACCTTTGATAAAGAAATACTTGATGATGAATTGTTTTGATGGAAAGACAGCTTTCCATATCATGCATTGATGCTGAATATTTTGACTTCTTTACTGCAATATATCTCCCTCAGTAACTGCATAATTTCTTAAATTCGAATGTTTGAGTTTTCAGAGATTCTCAAGTTGTGGACATGGAAGGAACTTTGTAGAACATTTAGTTTAAGCTATAAATGAAAGACACCTGCACTATACTATGGCTAAGAAGTGGTGTTGTGGTCATCCTGTGCTTGAAGAATTCTGATGACAAGGAAGCTATCATCACTAAATTCAGCCCATTCACTCTAGTCTTGGACAATTCTAATTGTCATGACTTTTTCTCCTGAAATGAAGAATAAATTGGTGTGAAACTAGTTTCATTTATTTACCTTATTTTTGCCCTATGGAACAAAGAGAAAAAAAATTACTCACCAAATAGCGGTTTTCAAACATTTGAAGACATGCATCACCTATGACTTTTTTTTTTGCTTCTCTGAGCTAAACCTTCCCAGCTCCATCAATTGATCCCCACATGACATGAACTCAGGATACTTCATTCCCTTTGTTATTTTACTTTGGGCATGCTTGACCTGATCAGTGTCCTTCTTAAACCACATTCCTCAAAACTGAACACAGTATCACAGATGGTCACTGATTCTTATTCCTAAATTTCATGTCCCCCCTTAATGCAGCCAAGATTCCAGTTGGTGTTTTGACTGCCACATCACACTCCGGAGTAGAATTAAGCTTATGAGATATATTCTAATGCCTACATCTTTTTTAGAGAAATTTGCTATCTCAAACAATCAATTAATAAAAATGTGAAGTATTTATTATGTGTCTGGAACTATACTAATGCTTTGGACACAATTCTATTTTTGAGGATACAAAAAGAGGTAAGGTATTACTGCTCTCAATGTCCTCATAATCTAAAGGAGGAACTAACAGTCTCATGCCATAGGCAACCAAAAAGAAATCATTTTATCCTTTTGCTTATCCTTATGCATTATAAAGCATAACATCCAGAATGGGGAGCATGTGTTATACTATGTAATTATTTTTATTAAAAAAACATTTCAAATTCTCTCCTTCACCCACCCCTTGAAAAGGCAAGCAATATATCAATTATACTTGTGAAGTCTTGAAAAATATATTTCCATATTAGCCATGTTGCAAGAAAATGATAAGAAGCAAGAAAGTAAAAGATAGTTTAAAAAGTTGGCTTGAATCTGCAATCAGAGTTCATCAATGCTTTCTCTGGAAGTGGATAGCATTTTTTCATCCTTTAGAACTGTCTTGCGTCATTGTATTGAGAACAAATGAATCTTCCACAGTAAATCATTGTGACAATACTACTGTTCCTTTGTCCAATGTTGTCCATGTTGTCCTCGTTATATATACGGTCTCTGTTTTTATCCACATCAATCATAAAAATATTAAAAAAACACAGACTCAATCACAGATCCCTGGAGTACATTATTAGAGACTATTAACATTAATAGATCAACAACTATACTTGGAAATTAGTTAAACAAATATTTAGGGGGCAGAGCCAAGATGGCAGAGCAGAAACAGCACTTCCAAGGTGCTCTCCTGCACAACACTTCCAAACCATGTAAAAGGGAACTCTGAACAACTTCTGGAGAGGCAGCACCCACAGAATGACACAGAGAATCTCTAACATCCCACTGAGGACAGCCAGGCAGCCCTGCAGGGAGCAGCCAGCACAGCTTGCTGAGAGCAGGCAGTGCAGTGTGCTGAGAACCTACAGCACACCGCTCAGGGACCTGAGCCCAGGACCACATGACTACAGGTTTTAGCCCCAGGGTGGGCTGACCAGCAGCCAGGTGGAGGGACCCCAGAACACCAGCAGGTGTGGCGATTCCAGAATTATCAATACAGATATGCCTAGGAAAAAGTGAGAGGTTAGTGCCCTATGGACTTTGGGACCAGTATTTGGGAAATGGGTTGGGTTCTTCCCCTGGGGGCGAGAAGCTGCTCAGGAGACACAGCACAGAAGCCATTTTGCAGCTTCAGTGGCAGCTTCAGCTCCTGGTCTGCAAACTGTAGGGAGATCCAGCAATCAGTCTTGGGGGGTAATCGCTCTTGTTTTAACCTCCATGGATCTGGATTGCAGTCTGAGGAGGAGGTCTGGGGTGGGTATCCAGCTTGCCAGAGCATGTGGAGGCTTTACAGAGGCCACCCAACTAATACCTACGGAAGATGTGAAGACCCCAGCGTTTGGGAAGGAAGCTCCCCTGTCTGGTGGCAGAATTGGCCAGATGGGAAAAGAATCTCAAAAGCTCACTGGGGAGATTTATTCCTTCAGAGTTAGACTGGAGCAAATGGAAGCTAGTGACTTTATAAGAAATCAAGATGCTGTTAAACAGATCCAAATAAATGAAAGAATAGAAGGCAATGTGAAATACCTCATGGGAAAAACCACTGACCTGGAAAATAGATCCAGGAGAGATACTTTAAAAATTATTGGACTACCTGAAAGCCATGATCAAAGAAAAAACCTAGAAATCATCCTTCAAGAAATTCTCAAGGGAAATTGTCCTGATATTTTAGAATAAGAGGACAAAATAGAGGTTGAAAGAATCGATAGATCACCTCCTGAAAAAGATCCCCAAATGAAAACTCCTAGGAGTCTTATAGCCAGGCTCCAGAATTCCCAGATAAAGGAGAAAATACTACAAGCGGTGAGGAAGAAACAATTTCAATATTGTGGAAACACAGTCAGAATAGCACAGGACCTGGCAGCTTCTACACTGAAGGACTGAAGGGCATGGAATATGATATTCCACTGGGCAAAGGACCTGGGATTAAAACCAAGAATCACATACCCAATAAAACTGAGTAATTTGTTTCAGGGTAAAATATGATCATTCAGTGGAATAGAGGACTTTCAAACATTCTTGAGGAAAAAACCAGAGTTGAATAGAAAATTTGATATTCAGACACAAGAAGCAAGAGATGCTTGAGAAGGTAATCAGGGAAAAGAAAACAAAAGGAACTTACCAAAGTTGAACTATTTATATTCCTACATGGAGAAACAATAACTGACTGATTAAACCTTTCTCATTGTGAAAAGAGTTGAATAAGGGTATATGGGCATATGAATACATATATTTATATATGTTTACAGGTATACATGGATAGAGGGCACAGGTTGAATTTGGTGGGAAGGGATGATACTTATGGGGTGAAGTTAAGAGGTGAGAGAAGAATGTGGCAAGAGGAGATGGGGAGAGACAGGGTAGTGTCAGGAGAGACAGGAAGGCAAAAAGGTAAAACCATATTCTCATTGAATTTGGCTCAGGGAGAGAATGACATACACACTAAATGGTATATCTCACCCTGCAGGGGAGTAGAGGGAAGGGGGATGAGAGGGGGATGATGGAGGGGAGGGCATTCTGGGGGGAGGGGATGTTGGAAGTACCCACTTTTGAAGAGGGACAGGATCAAAGTAGGGAATGGACCAGGTGGGGGGGTGGGATGGGTAGGAGGAAAATATAAGCAGCCTTTTACAATATATCTACTATGGTAATGTTTTGCATAGCTATACATGTACAACACATACTGAATTGCTTATCTTCCCAGAGGTAGTGGGTGACAGGAAGGGAATGGATCTGAAATTCGACGTTTTAAAATTAAATGTTTTGGGGGGGGGTGGAGCCAAGATGGTGGAGTAGAAACAGCTCATCCAAGCCACTCTGCCCCCAGATTTCCCCCAAACTATGTAAAAGGGGACCCTGAACAACTTCTGGAGCCCCAGCACCCACAGAACAACACGGAGAAGATAACCTCCCGCTGAGGACAGCCCAGCAGCCCTGCAGGAAGGACCAGCTCAGTGGTCTGGGAGCCGGCAGCACACAGCATGAAGAGCACAGGAGCTGAGCCCAGCTGAGCCAAGCCCAGGTCAGTGTAAGCCAAGGTTTTAGCCCCAGGGCGGCAGGGCCAACAGCAGGCTGGAGAGACCCCAGAATACCAGCAGCTGTGGTGACTCCAGAATTATCAACATAGACATGCCTAGGACAAAGTAAGAGGTTAGTGTCCTATGGACTTTGGGACCAGTATTTGGGGAATGTGTCGGCTCCCTCCCCTGGGGGCTAGAAGCCACTGAGGAGACATGCCATTTTGTAGTTTTCAGAGGCAGCTGCAGCTCCTGGCCTGTGAACTGTAGGGAGATCCAGCGATCATTCTTGGGGGCTAATCACTCTTGCTTTAACCTCCCTGGATCTGGATTATGATCTAGGGTGGAAGTCGTGGGTGGGTTTACAGCTTGCCAGAAAAGGAAGTTGCCCCCACCCACCCACATGCTCAGGACGAAAATTCCTCTATCTGGCCTTAAAGCCATAGTAAAATAAATAAAGCCCAAAAGTCAAGCAATTAAGTGGCAACATGCCAAGGCAAAGGAAAGAGAAAAATGCAACCCTAGACTCCTAGTTTGAGGGCATAAAGCGGGAAAAGGACTGTGAGGTCAGAAGTCCTGCTCCAAAAGCCCCAGGGGGAAACATGAGCGGGTTGCAGGCCATAGAGGACCTTAAAAAGGACTTTAAAAATCAAATAAGAGAAGTGGAGGAAAAATTGGAAAGGGAACTGAGAAGGATGCAGGAAAAGTATGAAATGAGGGTCAACAGCCTGACTGAGGAAAACTACACCTTAAAAAATAGGCTAACTCAAATGGCAAAGGAGGCCCAAAAGGGCAATGAGGAGAAGAATGCCTTAAAAACTCGAATTTGCCAGATGGAAAAAGAATCTCAAAAGTTCACTGAGGAGATTCATTCCTTCAGAGTTAGACTGGAGCAAATGGAAGCTAATGACTTTATGAGAAATCAAGATGCTGTTAAGCAGATACAAACAAATGAAAGATTAGAAGGCAATGTGAAATATCTCATGGGAAAAACCACTGACCTGGAAAATAGATCCAGGAGAGAAAACTTAAAAATTATTGGACTACCTGAAAGCCATGATCAAGGAAAGAACCTAGAAATCACCCTTCAAGAAACTCTCAAGGAAAACTGCCCTGATGTTTTAGATCCAGAGGGCAAAATAGAGGTTGAAAGAATCCACAGATCACCTCCTGAAAAAGATCCCAAAAAGAAAACTCCTAGGAATATTATAGCCAGGTTCCAGAATCCCCAGATCAAGGAGAAAATACTCCAAGCAGCCAGGAAGAAACAATTTCAATATTGTGGAAACACAATCAGAATAGCACAGGACCTGGCAGCTTCTACATTGAGGGATCGAAGGGCATGGAATACGATATTCCAGAGGGCAAAAGAGCTGGGAATGAACCCAAGGGTCACCTACTCAGCAAAACTGAATATTTTGTTTCAGGGGAAAATATGGTCATTCAGTGGAATAGAGGACTTTCAAGCATTCTTGAGGAAAAAAAAAAACAGAATTGAATAGAAAATTTGACATCCAGACACAAGAAGCAAGAGATGCCTGAGAAGGGAATCAGGGAAAAGAAATCAAAAGGAACTTATCAAAGTTGAACTATTTACATTCCTATATGGAAAAGCAATAACTGTGACTGATGATATCTTTCGCACTATGAAAATAATGGAAGAAGGGTGTGTGGTCATATGAATACATATGTGAATGTGTGTGTATATGGTTACAGTTATATATGGATAGAGGGCATAGGTTGAATTTGTTGTGAAGGGAGAATACTCAAGGGATGAAATTATGAGGTGAGAGAGGAAAGTGGCAAGAGGAGATGGGGAGAGACAGGGTAGGGTAAACTATCTCATGTAGAAGAAACAAGGGGAAGTGGTTGCAAGGGAGGGGGAGAATAGAAAGGCAAAAAAGGCAAAACCACATTCTCATTGAATTTGGCTCAGGGAGGGAATGACATACATTCTAAATGGGATATTTCAACCTTCAGCAGAATAGGGGGGAGGGGGATGAGAGGAGGGATGATGGATGGGAGGGCATCCTTAGGGGGAGGGGAGGTTGGAAATACCCACTATAGAAGAGGGACAGGATCATGTAGGGAATGGACCAGGTGGGGGGTGGGATGAGTGGGAGGGAATTATAAGCATCCTTGTACAATATATCTACTATGATAATGTTTTGCATAGCTAGACATGTACAACATATACTGAATTACTTATCTCCCCAGAGGGAATGGGTGACAAAGGAGGAAGGAAATGGATCTGAAATTCGAGGTCTTACCATTAAATGTTTCAAATATATATAAATACTATTATTAATACTCTTTTGCTTATAATTGGGAGATAAGATGTGCAGGCATTTGGACACAAAGATTCACCTTTCTCTAATGGAAAAGTCGAAGGGGGTATGGGAGAAGGTATGGGAGAGAGCAGATTGGAGGAAGTGATATCTTGTGGGACTGCTATTCTGGGAGGGTGGGTAGTGGAAAAACAGGGGGGGGGGAGAATAATTGTAACTCAAAATCTGGCAGAAATGAATGATGTAAAACAGAAGTTAATAAAGCATTTGTTTAAAAAAATTAAATGTTTCAAATATATATAAATCCTATTATTAAAAAAACAAACACAAAACAAAAAACAATCATTTAGGACCTCATTAATTGTAGGATCATCTAAGCCATAGATCTGTTCTTTTTTTCCACAAGTTAATAAGTGACACTTTATCAAAAAATTATTAAAATCTAGGTAAATTCCATCTTTATTTCTTTGCCTCCTACATATTTTATCTTATTTTCCCCTTATTGTTGGATTAATGTATCTTAGCTATAGGGAAGTTAGTTTTAGCTCGATGTGAGGGAGTCTTCCAAAAGAGGCCTTGAGAAATAGAATAAGCAACCTGCCTCAGTTTTTAGTGAAGACACTGTCACTGATTA
>WOXC01004312.1:0-351492 GCA_011680675.1 Gymnobelideus leadbeateri | reverse complement strand
CCACCAGAATATAAAAAGGTCATACCATTAAAAAAATTAGAAAAGAATTAGTTCATAACTATGGCTAAGGAGAGAAAGTTTAGCCAAACAAAAGCTACGTGATATTGATATAAAGAATAACATTCACAATAGAAGAAACTGGAAAAAAACCTACTTAAAACCTTCTACATTTCTGTTATTAACTTCATTTAACAGTTGAGGAAACTGAGACACATAGTCAAGTGACTTGCCTTGGGTTACATAGCTAGAAAATATCTGAGGCCAGATTTGAACTCAGTTCTGACTGTAGTCCCACTGCTCTATCCCTAGTGATACCTAGTTTCCTCTAGGACAATATATTGTATGCACAGTCAGCTATGGCTTCTGTTTTGAATGTTTTTGCCTAGTTGTTTTTCTTTGTTACAAAGGACAGCTCAGAGAAATACCCCATGCTCTAAAAATATACAGGGGAAGTCAATCCAGGTGGGATGGGAAGTTCTCAAGGATGTAATCCTGTAGATAGCAAAGAGGAACAATTCTGCTGAAGTAGAAAAAAAGAGGAGTTGTCTAATGAGACTCAAGTGGCCATGTAGGGGAACTCATCGTCATTGATGTGAAAACATATATAGAAAGTGGAATCAAGGACAAAATTAGCAATGTGTGAATGCCCAAATATGGCATGGTCCTGTAAAGGAACAAGAAAGCTGAAGTTCCAAATGAGCAGAGGCTGCCAATGAAAGACAAGGACAACAGAAAAGCATTTTAGAGGCTTTTTAAAAAGCTAAATTGGGAAAGCAAATCAAAGGAGTGTGAGACTGCCATGAGGTCTTGGGAGGTAGATGGGCTAATAATTATTGTCACCAGAAGGAAGGTGAACTTGCTCAGCTACTATTCTGTCTAGATGAATGATCTTTGAAATGGAAAGAAAAGGATGAAAATGGTTAATGGAGAATTGATCCACAAGAGAAATAGGGAGAGAGAGACCAGGTGGCCAGATGTACTTGGTGAATTTAAGTCAGCAGGCCCAGAACTATGACATCATAGGATATTGAAATATTGGGAACTATTACTACTTAACTGTTGCCATGCTTTTTGAAAGATCCTGGAGAATTGGCAAGGTACAGGTTTGGAGAAGGACAATATACCCTGTTTTTTTTAAAGAGGATATAGTCTATAAACTATAGGCCAGTTAATTTAATTCAAATGACAGAATTCTAGAATGTATTATTAAAAGTATGATTAGTGAATATCTAGAAGAAAGAAGCTGTCAACACAAAGACTCTGGTAAATTTCATCAAGACTAGATTGTGTTATCCTAACTTTATTTTCATTTTTCATAGTATTACTAAAATTATTGATAAAAGGGATACTTTAGATAGAGTTTACCTAGATTTTAGCAAATTATTTCATATAATCCCTTGTACTATTCTTGTGGAAAAGATGGAGAAATGTGTGAGTGATGTTTACATATTTTGAGAGACTTAGAACTGATTGAATTGCTAACCCCCAAGAAGCAATCATTAATGATTTAATGTCAACTTGGAAAGAAGTCTCCAGTGGACTGCCCAGGGGTCCATGCTTGGCCATGTGCTGTATAGCATTTTCAATGATCAATGATTTGCTGAAAGGTATAGATGGCATGCTGATCAAATTCATAGATGTCACAAATCTTGTAGAGATAGTTGATACCTTGGGTAACAGTCTGATTAAAAAAATCTTGATGGATTAAAGAAACATTAAGTAAAATCAAATAAGATGAGATTTAATGGGGATAATTTTAGAATTTTGCACTTGGTTTAAAAAAATTCAAGACCACAAGTACAAGAATATGGCAAGGCATGTCCAAATGACTATTAATCAGAAAAAATATCTGGGGCTTTGGTATATTGTAAGATCAATATGAGAGACTTAGAACAGTGTCTATCAACTGTTTATCAACAGTGTGATGTGGCAACCAAGAAAGGTAAGGCAGTCTTAGGCTATATTAAGACAAACATGGTTGACTCACAATAAGAAGGCTATAATTCTGCTAAACTCTGCCCTTTTGGGACCATATCTTCAGTTTTGTGTTCAGTTCTGTTTGCCATATTTTAAGAAACACATTGATAAGGTTGAGAACATTCAGAGGGGTCCAACTAGGATGGGGAAGGGTTTTGAGATCCTGCCAAATGAGGATCATTTGAAAGAATTGAGGTCAGTCAAGCAAGCAAGTAAGCAAATATTTTTTTAAATGCTTGCTAGGTACCAGACACAAAGCCAAAGTCAAAGCCAAACAAACAAACAAAAACCAAAGACCTTGTCCTTAAAGAACTTACATTCTGATGGGGGAGACATGTATATAAAGCAGTATACACCAGATATATATTGAGGTTCTGTCTGGAATGGCCAAACAAGTTGCAGTATATGATTGTGATGGAATATTACTATGTTATAAGAAATTATGAACTCAATGATCTTAGAAAAACATGGAAAGACTTGCACAAAACAATGAAGAGTGAAATGATTGAGAACATTATATACAGTAACAACCATATTGTTTTAAGGACAACTTTTGAGTGACTAAGTCATGTTGCCTGTTATAAATACCCAAATTAACTAGAAAGTACATATGAAGGAAGATGCTATCTGCATCCAGAAAAAGAACGGATAAATAGAAGTATGTACAGAACTGTTTTACATATATATATGTCTATGTATACAAACATATTTGTGCATAATGGTTGCCATCGAAAGGGGAGGGGGGAAGAAAAAAAGAGGAAAAAGAGTTACATGATAACTTTATTATATATTCTTTTAAAAAGGACCTAGTAGATTTGCACTTTCATGTACAATCATCTTTTTTTCCTATTCTACTATGTTGTGGAAATATTTGCTTTATTTCTTAAGCTCAGAATAAAATAAATTAATTTTAAAAAGACATATATGTTGAAATGATAGAATGTGACCTTAGAGGAGAAGGTATAAGTGACTGTAGGGATCAGGAAAAGCATCCTGCAAAAGGTGGCTTTTGAGGTGATTTTTGAGGGAAGCCAGAAAATGTTAAAGGTGGAGGTAAGGAGGGAGAACATTACAGCTGTGGAGTTAGGAAAGAGCACATTGTGTGAGGAACAGCAAGTTGGTCAGTGTAATGGTAATAGGAATTTGAAGATCTTCTGTGCCCCTTAATAAGCCTAAGGGAATTTGAAGACCTTCATGCCTTTGAAAATAACCTCTTCCCCCAATAGGCTGAATGTTATCACATGGAGCCTGTGGTGTAAGGCCTTTGCTGAAGGATGGAGCAGAGCCACAGGAAGCTGGGAGTCAGAGCTAGCTACACTGGGAGGAGGAGAGCCCGGGTCCCAGGGAGTCAGTATGACTAGACCATAGAGGAGGCGAGTGAGTGAAGTGTAAGAAGACTGGAGAGATGGAAATGGACCAAACTGTGAAGAGTTTTAAATGCCAACAGAGTTTATATTTGATCCTAGAGATAATAAGGCAGACTGGAAGTTTTTGAGTATGGGGGTGACATGGTCAGACCTATGCTTTAGGGAAATCACTGGCAGCTTTGTGGAGGATGGATTGCAGTAGGGAGAGATGATTTAGAGACACCAATTAGGAGGCTAGCTTAGGTTGGAGGTGATAATTGCCTGAACTAGTCTGGAAGCCATGTGACTGACAAGAAAGATAATATATGCAAGAGATGACATAGAGGTAGAAATGAAAAGATCTGGTAACTGATGGACTATTTGGCATGAGGAAGGAGGAGGAGATGAAGATGATATGAAGTTTGAGAACTAAGTGATCAGGAGGATGGAAGTCCCCTCGTCAGTAATAGGGAAGCTTAGGAGAGGAATGGGTGTGAGGGAGAAAGGTAATGAAGTTTATTTGAACATTTTGAGTTTGAGAAGTTTGTGAAATATTCAGTAGAAATGTCTAGTAGGTATTTGGTGATATGGGACAGGTTCTCAGAGGAGAGACTAGGGCCAGAGATATAAATATGGGAGTCACCCAACGATGATAATTGTACTCATGGGAGCTGATGAGAGCACTAAGTGAGAGAAAATAGAGATGAGCAGTAGGAACATGTATAATGAATGAAAACCCCCAAGAGACAGAGTTTCTGGGTAATAAATAATCAATTTATTAATTAGACTAGCCTGGAAGCCAATAAATTGATGGTAGGTAAGTGGTTTCTTTTGGTAACCAAAGACAAAAATGCAGAGAGCCTGAAAGCTTTGCATATTTTTTGAAAGGGAATGTCTCCGAGGAGTGAAAATCAACACTGATTGGTGGGCATTTAATTAGGAGGTGGATTATATCCTGCTGAGAACATGGCTTGATCATGAGACTCAGGGACCTCCAGCAATCTGGACAGGGGAATGCGTCTCCATCTAGACCACGCTGGTTGGTTTTCTCCTGCATGAGCTGGGTCACATTTAACTCCAATGGAGAGGTACAAGGACAGGGGCTTTTTTCTACTGGGTAAGAATTCATCTAGACTGGTTTATGTTTACTTTTTTTTTTTTTAAGCAATTGGGGTTAAGTAACTTGCCCAAGGTTACATGGCTAGGTTTTTCTTTGTGTGGATTAAGTGTCGGAGGTCAGCTCCGAACTCAGGTCCTTCTGACTCCAGGGCCGGCGCTCTATTCACTGCAACACCTAGCCGCCCCTTCTGTTTACTTTCTAAATAGAAGCAAGGTCTCCTAGTTCAGTGAGATACCATCCAAGATTGAAGAGCATGTACCTTGATGGCTAAGACAGGCTCATCAATCAGTCATATCCTTCAGAAACTGACTTTTTATAGGGGTTGGACCTTAAATGAGGAAATAGAGGAGAAAATCCTGGATCACAAATTAATATTTGGTTACTAATATAATAGCAAGATATTTTCTCTCAAGTGGCACCTTCATTTAGTGGGCATGACATGGATGAAGGTGCAGCAAGAGAGGCTGAGATTCAGATATCTGTAATTTTGTAGTTCTGTGTGTTTAGGCATACAGAGGAAACCTAGGGGAAACAGGAGAGTCGTCCTTGAGTAGCTGAACAGTTATCACATGAAAGACGTATTCAGTTTGTTCTGTTTGGCCCCAGAGTGCTGAAGTAATAGCAATGGACAGAAGTGATAGAGAGGCAGAATTCAGCACAATTTAAGGAAATGATTTTTGACAGAGTTAGTTATCCAAAAGTAGAATTGTTTGTCTTGGGAGAGAGCAGATCTCTCCAAACTGGAGGTCTTTAAGAAGAGACTGAATTACTTCCTGTTGGGTATGTCATGGAGTGAAATTTTATTCAGGTATAGTTTGGATCAGGTGACTACTAACATCCTTTCCAACTTTGAGATTTGGAATCCCAGAGATCACTGTGGTGTGGAGGTGATGATGGATTCTCTGAAGCCAGGCTAGCAGTGAGCATACTCTAGTAGGAACCACCAAGACAGAAAAGTTTTGAGTCTGGGTCCAGTCTGGGTCCCATGATTGCTATGGGAGGACCAGTCTAGCTTCTGAGAACTCATCCCCAGAGAGCTGGCCACTATGTAAGGATCTCTCATGTCTGTGATTTTACACAGATGGACCCCTCATATCTGGAGTGCACTGCCTTCTCACTTCTCTCTTTTGGAGTCCTTAGCTTCCTTTAAAGCTCAGCATGTCTCCTATAGGAGACCTTTCCTGATCACTTGGGTTAGTATTCTCTCCCTTTTGAAATTATTTTGCATTTACTCATCTGTGCACATTGTATCCTTCAAGTAGAAGGTAAGCTTTTTGAGACATAGGGCTAGTTTAATCTGTTAGCTTTATGTTCCCTGGGTTTGTACATAATAGATACTTATGTATTACCAGTGTATGGAGGGAAGTGAGCTGTGTCGGTAAAGAAAGAGCCAGCACCCATGAAATCAAGGATCCCTGAGACACTGAAATTTTTTTTTTGTTTTTGTTTATTTTATCTTATGTTGATCCTCTCAATCACTAGTTTGGTCATGAAAGTTTACCTTATCTATTTTTTTAAATTTATTTTATTTTTTTTTTATTAAACAAATGCTTTATTAACTTCTGTTTTACATCATTCATTTCCGCCAGATTTTGAGTTACAATCATTTTCCCCCCATTATTCCCCTACCCAACCTCCCTGAATAGCAGTCCCACAAGATATCGCTTCCTCCAATCTGCTCTCTCCCATACCTTCTCCCATACCCCCTTTGACTTTTCCATTAGAGGAAGGTGAATCTTTGTGTCCCAATGCCTGCATATCTTATCTCCCTATTACAAGCAAAAGAGTATTAATAATAGTATTTATATATATTTGAAACATTTAATGTTACAACCTCGAATTTCAGATCCATTTCCTTCCTCCCTTGTCACCCATTCCCTCTTGGGAGATAAGTAATTCAGTATATGTTGTACATGTCTGGCTATGCAAAACATTATCATAGTAGATATATTGTACAAGGCTGCTTATACTTCCCTCTCATTCATCCCACCCCCACCTGGTCCATTCCCTACATGATCCTGTCCCTCTTCTATAGTGGGTACTTCCAACCTCCCCTCACCCCAAGGATGCCCTCCCTTCCATCATCCCTCCTCTCAGCCCCCTTCCCCCTATCCTGCTGCAGGTTGAGATATCCCATTTAGTATGTATGTCATTTTCTCCCTGAACCAAATTCAATGTGAATGTGGTTTTGCCTTTTTAGCCTTCCTTATTCTCCCCCTCCTTTGCAGCCACTTCCCCTACATGAGATAGTTTACCCTACCATGTCTCTCCCCATCTCCTCTTGCCACTTTCCTCTCTCACCTCATAGTTTCATCCCTTGAGTACTCTCCCTTCCCAACAAAATCAACCTATGCCCTCTATCCATATATAGCTGTAACCATATACACACACATTCACATATGTATTCGTATGACCATACCCCCTTCTTCCATTATTTTCATAGTGGGAAAGATATCATCAGTCACAGATATTGCTTTTCCATATAGGAATGTAAATAGTTCAACTTTGATAAGTTCCTTTTGATTTCTTTTCCCTGATTACCTTCTCAGGAGTCTCTTACTTCTTGCGTCTGGATGTCAAATTTTCTATTCAACTCTGGTTTTTTCCTCAAGAATGCTTGAAAGTCCTCTATTCCACTGAATGACCATATTTTCCCCTGAAACAAAATACTCAGTTTTGCTGGGTAGGTGACCCTTGAGTTCATTCCCAGTTCTTTTGCCCTCTGGAATATCATATTCCATGCCCTTGGATCCCTCAGTGTAGAAGCTGCCAGGTCCTGGGCTATTCTGATTGTGTTTCCACAATATTGAAATTGTTTCTTCTGGCTGCTTGTAGTATTTTCTCCTTGATCTGGGGATTCTGGAACCTGGCTATAATATTCCTGGGAGTTTTCTTTTTGGGATCTTTTTCAGGAGGTGATTGGTGGATTCTTTCAACCTCTATTTTGCCCTCTGGATCTAAAACATCAGGGCAGTTCTCCTTGAGAATATCTTGAAGGGTGATTTCTAGGTTCTTTCTTTTATCATGGCTTTCAGGTAGTCCAATAATTTTTAAATTGTCTCTCCTGGATCTATTTTCCATGTCAGTGGTTTTTCCCATGAGATATTTCACATTGCCTTCTAATCTTTCATTTGTTTGGATCTGATTAACAGCATCTTGATTTCTCATAAAGTCATTAGCTTCCATTTGCTCCAGTCTAACTCTGAAGGAATGAATCTCCTCAGTGAACTTTTGAGATTCTTTTTCCATCTGGCAAATTCGACTTTTAAGGCATTCTTCTCCTCATTGCCCTTTTGGGCCTCCTTTGCCATTTGAGCTAGTCTATTTTTTAAGGTGTTGTTTTCCTCAGTCAGGCTGTTGACCCTCATTTCATACTTTTCCTGCATCCTTCTCATTTCTCTTTCTAATTTTCCTCCACTTCTCTTATTTGATTTTTAAAGTCCTTCTTAAGGTCCTCTATGGCCTGCAACCCGCTCATGTTTTCCCCTGGGGCTTTTGGAGCAGGACTTCTGACCTCACAGTCCTTTTCCCTCTCTATGCCCCCAAAATAGGAGTCTGGGGTTGCATTTTTCTGTTTCCTTTGCCTTGGCATGTTGCCACTTAATTGCTTGACTTTTGGGCTTGTTGCCACACTGTGGCTTTAAGGCCAGCTAGAGGAATTTTCGTCCCGAACGTGTGGGGGGGCAACTTCCGTTTCTGGTAAGCTGTAAACCCACCCACAACTTCCACCCTAGATCACAATCCAGATCCAGGGAGGTTAAAGCAAGAGCGATTACCCCCCAAGACTGATCACTGGATCTCCCCACGAATTGTAGGCTGGGAGCTGGAAATGCCTATGAAAACTACAAAATGGTGTGTCTCCTCAGCGGCTTCTAGCCCCCAGGGGAGGGAGCTGACGCATTCCCCAAATACAGGTCCCAAAGTCCATAGGACACCAACCTCTTACTTTGTCCTAGGCATGTCTATGTTGATAATTCTGGAGTCGCCACAGCTCCTGGTGTTCTGGGGTTCCTCCAGCTGGCTGCTGGCCCTGCCACCCTGGGGCTAAAACCTCGGCTCAGGGGGACCTGGGCTCGGCTCGGCTGGGCTCCTGCGCTCTGCGCGTTGCTGGCTCCCAGACCGCTGCGCTGGTCCTTCCTGCAGGGCTGCTGGGCTGTCCTCAGCGGGAGGTTAGCTTCTCTGTGTCGTTCTGTGGGTGCTGGGGCTCCAGAAGTTGTTCAGAGTCCTTTTTTACATAGTTTGTGGGGAATCTGGGGGCAGAGAGGCTTGGACGAGCTGTTTCTACTCCGCCATCTTGGCTCCGCCGACACTGAAATTTTTAGAATCTATGATTTTATATTTTTCAAGTGCAAAACTGTTATAGAATCACAGAATCGTAAGAGACATCAGAGGTAGCATAGTTTAAAAAATATCATAAAAGAGTATGAATATATATATATACATATATATAGATATAGATAATATAAAAATGATAGCATCCCTGGAAATTGGTTATCCAGCCTTTACCTGAAAATCCAGTGATGGAAAGCTCACTGGCCCTGAGGCAGCCTGCTCCTATTTTAGACAGATTTACTCGTCCCATCATATTGAGTTCATCATTTTAGCCTTGTTAGTGCTGTATTGGACACTGATTTTTCACCTAAGGTATCTTTCTATTCCAATCAACTTTGTCATTTGCAAATTTGATAAAAATGTCAACAGTGTTTATATCCAAATCACAGGACTCATACAGGGCATAAGATTTAAGGCTAGAAGGTGTTTTTGGAAATAATCTAATCCAATTGTCTCATTTTCTAGACGAGGAAACTGAGGCTGAGAATAGTTAAACAATTTGTTCAAGGTCATGTGACTGCTAAGTAGCAGAGCTGTCATTTGTATCCAAGTGCATTGATTACAGATTTGGTACTCTTTCTTCTACAGCACCTGCTGATAAAACTAATGCACAGAGCAGAAAGGAGTGCAGAGTGTTCTGATCGAGGACCCCTCCAGGCTGACCTCAATCCATTTATCAAGGCGCTATGAGTGCAGTCATTCAACCAACTGTAAAAACTCTATTTATCATCCAGTGTATTTGTTTCCATTTCCCCTCCCCAAGATTATCTTTCCAGCCTCATTGGACATTACGCCTTCTGCACTCTGTGATCCAATAAAACTAGCCTTCTCTAGGTTTCTCCCACAGTACATTCCATCTCCCACACCTGTGACTTTGTGGTATTGCCTGGAGTGTACTTGTGCCTCTCCTCTGTCTTCTAGAATCTCTTTATTCCTTCAGAATGTGGTTCATGCATTACTTTCTTCATGAAGCCTTTCTGGAGTCCTCCAGCTGCTGGTGATCTCCATCTCATCCCACTTTGTACTCAACCATTTTGTATTGATTGTGTTTATCCCCTTTATCTGTATATACTTTTGTTTGGTGTTGTTTTCTCTTTAGAGTATAAGCTCCTTATGAATAAGGATTGTTTCCTTCTTTGTGTTCATATACTCTGGCATACAGTAGGTACATAATTAATATCTATTGATTGATTGATTTTTGAGAGTCTCTGTTAAATGTCTGGTGGAAATACAGATATACAGTGCTATTGGCATTTTCCTGAACTACCAGGCTAGCAAGCCTTTCCAAAAGGAATCATATTAGTTTGTTGTTCAGTCGTGTCCAACTCTCTGTGACCCCATTCAGGGTTTTCTTGGTGAAGATTATAGAGTGGTTTGCCATTTCCTTTTCCAGCTTATTTTTACAAACAAACAGGGTTAAGTCACTTGCTCAGGGTCACACAGTAAGTGTCTGAGGCTGGATTTGGACTCAGGAAGATGAGTCTGTCTGATTCCAAGCCCAGTGCTCTATCCACTGTACCACCTAGCTGCCCTTCACATTAATTTAGCTTGACTTATTTCTCATGTGGTTCCTTGGTGATTAATCCTTTCCTTTTTAAGTGCTCACAAGACATCTATTTGATAATTGGTTGAAAATCTTTACAGATTACCAAGACTCACTGGTCTATGATTTGCAAGATTCATCTTCCTTCCATTTTTTGAAAATTATGCTGTAAGAAATTAAGACATAGATGATTTCGAAGAGACATGGAAAGACTTGGATGAACTGATGAAGAAGTGAACTGAGTGAAACAAAGAGAACCAAGAGAATGATTTATAAAATAATACTATAAGACAATTCTGAAAGCTGTAGGAACTATGATCAATAGGGTTAGGGTTAGGGTTAGGGTTAGGGTTAGGGTTAGCTTGACTTCCAGTTTCCTTTTAATCATGTTTGTTCTGCCTGACCAGTTTTAAGGTCATTCTCTTTGATAGAAAAGCCAAAGCAGATGGGACCAGGTAGCTTCTTTCTCTGTTATGTCCCCCAAAGTGAGTTAATCCTTTTCTTGTCTTGTTCTTCTTATTCCAAACACACAAAATTCATCTTGACAAGCATTTATTAGGTGCCTACTGTGTCTCTAGCACTGTTCTAGGTGCTGAGATATAGTTTACAAAAATGAACCCTAACCCTAACCCTAACCCTAACCCTAACCCTAACCCTAACCCTAACTATTCATGATTCCAGAACTCAGAGATGAAGCATGCTATGCACTTCTTGACGGAGAGGTGATGGGCTCCAGGGGTGAGACATATATTTTTGAATAGGACTAATGAGGGAATCTGTTTTGCTTTACTATGCATATCAGTTAAAAAGAATGTGTTTTTCCCCCCAATAGGGTTGGAAGGAGAGAAAATATATATCTATTAATTAAAAAAAAACTTTCACTAAAGAAAATAAAAACAAACAAAAAGACCACCAGAACTACATTTTCCCATTTCTAGTCTTTCCGTATCTCTTGTTCTCCACAGTCTAACAGCAAAACTATAAGTAGGGATTCTGACACTTGGGGAAAATTTAGTTGAGGTAGGGAGGAGACTAGAGAATGTCTGATACATGGTCCAGGTAGGCCACAGACAGAAGCTGTCAGATAGTCTGATGGCCACTGGACCCTGGGGCTGGGCAACCTGGTGCCAAGCAGGAAAGGGGAGTCAGTTAGATGACTGAGCACTTAACTGTAGATGTCGGAGTGAGGGAAGTTCTATGTCTCAATGATTACCAAGAACAGCTCAGTCTCTGAGTCTTCAGGTTTTTTCAATGTCCTGTGAAAGAGTTTAACTGGGGACTTCAATTCATTTAAAATAGTATCTTGCTGTCTTCTCACCTAGCTTGACTTCCAGTTTCCTTTTAATCATGTTTGTTCTGCCTGACCAGTTTTAAGGTCATTCTCTTTGATAGAAAAGCCAAAGCAGATGGGACCAGGTAGCTTCTTTCTCTGTTATGTCCCCCAAAGTGAGTTAATCCTTTTCTTGTCTTGTTCTTCTTATTCCAAACACACAAAATTCATCTTGACAAGCATTTATTAGGTGCCTACTGTGTCTCTAGCACTGTTCTAGGTGCTGAGATATAGTTTACAAAAATGAAGTAGTCCCTACTCTAGTAGTTTATTTTTCACTTGGGTAATACTATACACACACACACACACACACACACACACACACACATACACACACACATACATACATATGTGCATATATAAACACACAGATGTGTTTATATATACATTAAATATAAATATAAAACTTACATACATGTATATATAGCACATAAATAAATACATGTATGTAAATAAACAAGTATAGTAAATTGAGATGGAAGAGATCACAGACAATTGTACAGATCAGGGAATAATAATAACAATCACTACCACCACCATAATAACGATAATAGCTGGTATACTTATATAACTTTAAGATTTGCAAATCATTTCATATATGCAATCTCATTTGGAAGGCTTCACAAAGGAAATGGTACCTGATCTGAGCCTTGAAAAGAAGTTAGGGATCTGAGATTCAGAGATGACGAGGGAGAGCATTCTGAGCACAATGGAAAACTTGTGCCTTTAAAGGTTTTCTACTTGGGATATCGAATGCTGACATTAAGGAGTCACTAATGTTCAAGCCTGACTGGAATATCAACTGAATGAAGGGGAGTAATATGAAGTAAGAGTGGTGGGATAGCTTGGAGCTAGATTATGGAGAGCTTCCAATGCCAGACTAAGGAGTTTTCATTTTATCCTAGTTGTTCAGTCATTTTTTAATCATGTCCAACTCTTTGTGACCCCATTTGGGGTTTTCTTGGCAAAGATACTGGAGTGGCTTGCCATTACTTCTTCGGCACATTTTACAGATAAGGAAACTGAGGCAAACAAGGTTAAATGACTTTGTTGCACAGCTAGGAAGTGTCTAAGACCAGATTTGAACCCAGGAAGATGAGTCTTCTTGAATGCAGGACAACATTCTAGCCACTGCTTTTCAACAATAAAGTGTAGAGTAGTGGTATGGTCAAAAGTGTTTTTGGAAGATTGCTTTGGCAACTGTGAGGAAGATGGATTGGAGAGAGGAGAGACTTGAAACTAGAAGAGTAATTGGAGGGCTATTTCAATAGTCCAAGTGAAAATTAATGAAGGACAGAAGCCAGTGTGGTAGCTATATAAGGTGAGAAATGGGGACAGTTACAAGATATTATTAGGGCAAAAAAAGTCAGTTGTTCTTAGTTTTTTTTTTTTAATGAGCTTCAGATCTTCCTGAACTTTAGCTTTCCTCAATCTATTTTTACTTGTCCATACCATTTTTTTGTATTTATCTTTGATTGTCTCCCTTTCCCTTTGCATTTTATAGATTTCCTTTTAAATTCTGGGCCCTGTGAAGCTATAGGAACTCTTTTAAATACTTCCCCTTTTCTTGTGCATTGGTATCTTTTTATTGTAGTATTAGTAATTCCTTTCTGAGACTCATCCACTATTCTTAAATCAACTTTGATTTTTGGTGTCTCAAGTTGTGGGGTCATATCTATCATTTTTCAAAGTTTTTTGAAAGCTAGGTTGTTAAGAGGGTAAAATGACATAGGAGTAGGGAACAGACCAGTGGTTTCATTGGTGTTGGGGATTCCTAGGTGAGGGAATTTTCTTTACCAATACAGCTTGGCACCTTCTCTGCAATGAATAGATTTGGAGAGTTCCCCAGGGCCCTGAGAGTCTGTGACTTGCCATGGGTGATATAGTCTATATATATGAGGTAGTTTTTGAACCTAGGGCTTCCTGGCTACTGTCTTTTGCAAAATGAGTTGTATGAAAAATTATTCATAAACATAAAATAATAGCTATATGAATGGATTCATTCATAAGCACACTGATTTATTTCAAAGATTTTCAACACAGTTTTATAAACCTGTTATGACTGCCTACCAGTGGCATTTTCCATTGTTCCAATTTATTTTTGAAGAAGTGAAAATTGTCTTCTTAGCTATAGCATCTGTCTAGCTGTTTAATTTCTAAGCAACTTCTTATTTAGAGGCATGATATAGTAGCTTCTATCAGTATTCACAAACTGTATACTCTAATCCTTAATACCCTTTCTTATGCTATATGTCACTGAGTAAAAAAAGAGGAGCTGAAACATTTGTCTGTAAGGCCTGGTTGGGATGTCTGTCCAAGAAAAATAAACCATAAACATCTCTCTGCATCATTTTCTCCCCCATTTAGTACCTCTCTTAAAACTACACTTTTTATTTATGTATATGTATATAAAATATATATGTATATGCGCTTGTAAATGCATGTGTTATATATGTATAGATATGTATATATGTTGTCTCCTTGTATCATTATAAAAACTACCTTGTATTATTTATATATAGATATATGCATATGGAAGTTCATTTGTGTGTTACACATATATGTAGGTATATGTATATATTGTTTCCTTGTATTATTATAAGTACCTTATATTATTTATATATATATATGTAAATGCATATGTGTTATATGTATGTGTATGTATATGCATATATATTGTCTCCTCCAAAAGAGTGGGCAGTGGTTATTTCCTGACTCTTGATTTCTTCATTAAAAAATGCCAACACATGGAGTCTCCCTCAATCCTGTGAAGGACATTCTGAATTTTATCTTTGTGAGGTAGTCTGCATGGGATTTTTTCTACACTCATATAAGCAGGTGTTATAATCTGCTTTTTAAAAAAAACATGCTTTTTTACATAGAGGATAATTGAAATACAGACACATTGACTAAAATGCCCAAATTCACAAAGTTAATCAATGGCAAAGCTGTAACAGGGACAAGTCCATATCTTTTAAATTAGACTGTGCTTGTGGCCTTCTTGTCTCCAGTCTCCTACTCTAAACCATCTTTTCCTCTCTTGCTAAACTCATCATCCTTATACAAAGAGCTGAACACATCATTTCTCTGCTCAGAATCCTTAAGTGACTTTTTATTGCTTACTCAAATTCCTCGGCCTGGAATTTGAGGCTCTCCAAAATATGACACCACCTTATCTTTCCAATGTTATCTCATACTAATTCTTTCCATGTATTTATATCCTATCCAAATTGGACCACTTACCATCTGCACTTGCCCTTTACATTCATTCTTCTGTGCTTTTGTTCATATTCTCCCCAATAATGGAATGCTGCTACCTCTTCCTGTTGAAATTCTACCCATCTTTTAATCTACCAGCCAGTTCAAATGCAACCTAATGTAGTGGAAAAAGATTAGATCTAGACTCAGAGGACCTGAGTTTGAATCCTGGGTCTCCCATTTACTACCTCTCAGGGCCTCTTTAAAATGAAAGGGCTGAACTTTCTGAAGTCTTTTCCAGCTCTAAAATTCTATGATCCCAAATGCTATGAACTTCATGAATTTTTTCCTGATTTCCCCAGTTAGAAATGCCCTTGTCTGCCTCAGAACTCTTAAAGTACTTCTTTTATGCACTTTTCAAACTTTAATTTGTATTAAAACAGCTATTTCCATATGTATCATAAACCTCTACTAGTGTACAAACCCCATGAGGTCAGGCACTGTGTCACACTAAACTTTAGATCTCCCCAAATGCCTGAAACAGTGTTCTGCACATATTAGGTACTTAATAAATGTGTTTGGATTGAAATTGATTTCAATGTCTTTTCTAAAACATCAGTTACCAGCATGGTGCATTTTTTAAGTAGGAACCAAAGGGAGTTTTGCTTTGTGCTTTAAGATTTAATCTTTGTCTATTACCTGGAGTGTATGGGATGTTAAAGAAGGACTAGCACCTCTTATGTGAAGGATTGCTGACCCCTTTTCAGGGCTGTTCAATCTACCTTTTGTGTCTACCTGTCAATCAACTCCCCCCTGTGGCTCCAAAATGCTGTAGCAATGCACTCCACTAAAGCCATCTCAGTGGATGGGCTAAACCTGGGCCGGTTGCAGGTAACCAGCAGGCCTCAAATCTGTCAGTGAGTTAGGTGTTACCTCAAGCACATGAAGACTTCCCCAAGTGGAATGGGCAGGTGGGAACAATTTATTCCAATGGCCATGAAGGCGACTGAAGGAGGCATTGTAGAATGCTTAGAGTTTGGTCAGACATGGAAGATGCCAAGGTCGTCCACTGCATCCTGGGCCACCGCCAGTCGTCTTGACTTTTGTTTTGCCACTGGACTTTGATGAGTCTGGAAGAGAGAGTAAGGCTGACAACTTTGTGTAACTCTGCCTCACCTAAATCCAATTCACCCACGAGTCAAGACATCACCCTGCAATGTCATTGGTCTTCTTTGAAAAGGAAGGACAAACAACACTAGCTCATATTTTTATCATAACACACAAATTTTAGATCTAAATGCCAAATTTTAATGTGTTTTCAGAGAAAGACATACACACAAAGACAAAGAAAGATATAGTGAAAGAGACACAGAGAAGAGAGAAACAGAGAGAGGAGACAGAGACAGTAATGAAGATATATGTTCAATTCCTATTTGTAACATATAATAGATAAATCACTTACCTTCTCAATTCCCTAGAATACTCTTTAAACCTCCAAGTTGCAATATAAGGACTGATGTGCATTGGTAGAATTTTAACCCCACGATAAACCTGGGAAGTAGGAACTATAAGTATTATTGGGTCCATTTTATAGGAATAAGGAAACCAGGACTCAGAGAGGCTAAGTGATTTGCCTGTGTCCACACAGCAACTAAGTGCTAGAGGTATAATGAGAAATCAGATCTTTTTCAATTTAGATACAACATTTGAACCTATGGGTCATATTGTTTCTTATATTAGAGACTATGGAGCAATCTGTTATTCTGCATTGTACTGTGGTTAAAACAAGCACTGGACATAATCAGAGGACCCAAATTCTAGTCCTGTCTTTAACTCTTACTATACATGTGGCCTTGGGTAAGTCACTTTTCATCTCCTTGATCTCTAGTTTCTTCATCTGTAACATGGCTTTTAGAATGGCCTGCCTACGCTACAGGATTATTGTGAATCCAGAATAAGATGATGTTTATAAAATTCTATAAGTTTTTATGAGCTATTATATTTTACACAAGAATATAAGTACATTCTACACTAGTATGAGGTAATATATTCTTGGAGTAGCCACCACATTTTAGTGCTGAGTTTGTACTGCTTTGGGAATTTCAGGTCTGAGTTCTTTTCCTGGACCTTTTGTGACTTTTCCTTCCCAAGCTAAACAATTACCTGGCAAAGCACTTTGGGAGAAGTGCCAATCCCAGAGCCACATCTAAAGAACAGTAAGAATGACTTATGGTTGACAAGGATGCCATATTCCCCTGGGGTGATGGAAGACAGGCATGAGTGATAGAAACAGACAATTTATTTGAGAGGTGGAACTTATTTAAGAGAACATTTCCAATGACTATTCTGGAGTTTAGGAAAAATGACTGCACCATAAGTTGGTTATTAAAAAAAAAACAAACCTCTCTGGTTCTAACTCTTGTGTCAACCATTTTTGATTTTTAATGTAGATAAGGATAGGATTTTTGGGGTTGCTTTGTGCATTTGTGTGTGTACATCTCTAACGGTCTATGCCTGGATGTGACAGTGAATAGATTGCAGCACTATACTATGACAGTATCAGAGTTTCATATCAGGCCGGCATGATTTTAAGCAGATCCAAATAACAGAGCAATGTTTCAAGGGAATGGGAGATTTGGGAAAATACTGATGTACTTCAAGCCATCAATGGAGTGGTGATGGCAGGGTAAGGACTCCTTTTACTATTATAGATCATGGCCCTCTCTGGTCCCCTTAGTAGATAGTTTTCTTGGTTTTCTCTGGCCTAACTTGGTGATTTCCTATAAAGGAAATCAGGAAATTAAAAGAAAGATATGAATTAATGAAAACTATTGTAATAACACTAGACTAGAAGTCAGGGATTCCAAACTCCTATGTCACTTTAATTCTCTGGGCATCAATTGTTTCATCTATAAGATAGGGTAATTAGAACAGATGTTCTCTGAGGTCTCTTTTAGCATTGAAATTCTAAGATTCCAGGTAAAATGTAATTATATTTTAGGGGGAAAATCTTCCTGAAATACTTTCTATACTTTTAAATCTATGTGAATGTGGTATTATAATCTATGCCATCATGTCTAAAATAATAATAATAATACTGTAGATTTGTATGGCATCTTACAATTGAAAAAGCACATTGAATAATCCTTATTTTATTCTTATACTGTCAAAATTGGAGTTGGCAGACTTGCTCTATTCCTGTCTGATCTCAAATAAAATTGATCAAGTTATAGTATATGAATGTGATGGAATACTGTTAAGCTGTAGGGGATGTTCTCAGAGAAGCCTGAGAAGACTTGTATAACTAATGCAGAGCAAAGTGGATAGACCCAGGAGAACAATTGATTTAACAGCAATATTGTGAAGATAATGAGCTTTGAAAACTTAGGAACTCTGATCAAAATAATGGTCAACCATGATTCCAGAGGACTCATGATAAAACATTCTGGCCACCTCCTGATAGAAAGTGGCAGACTCAGCAATATTACTTTTTTTTTAAAATTGTGGCTAATGTGGGAATCTGTTTTGATTGACTTTACATGCTTGTTAATAGGTTTTGTTTTTCTTGCTTTCTCAATGAGAGGAGGTAGGAGGGAGGAGGAAAGAATTCAGAACTGAAAATAAAATTGAATTTCAATTAAAGGTGAGATTTTAGGTTTTTCTGAATTGTCTCTGTAATGGTAAAGGAATTTGAAGATCTTCTCTACCCCTTAATAAGCCTAAGGTAATGTAAAGATGTTCTCTGCTTTGAAAATAAACTTTGCCCTCTAATAGGCTGAATGTAATTACATGGAGCCTCCGGTGGGAGGAGTTTGCTGAAGGGTGGAGCAGAACCCACAGGAAGTTGGGAGTCAGAAGAGCTAGATGGTGGGAGGAGAGAGGATGGCAGGCAAGCAGACAGGCTTGTGAATAAATATAGGTTTGTGGGAAGGCTAAAGGATACTGTGACTCTCTCTGCTGTTGTGACTTATTAACTTCTTTGCTACTATGATGGAATCTGCTTATTGGTTTGGGGATTTGGTTTTCTAGTGTCTGAATAAATGTTTTGCTTCTGTCTTCTATGTGGAGCGTTTGTTATATTTTGTGACTAAGCACCATGTGAGTATATTTATAGTGACTGTGGGCACTGTGAATATTGCATTGGCACTACAGTCTCAGACCAAGTCTCCTACATACTTGATGCTTACATAGCAGAGGATGGGATTTGGTCAAACAAGGCCATCTTTTGCCTCAATTCTTACCTAGCCTTTCACTACTGAATGGACATTTCCTCAGACAAACAGTGAAATATAGGAAAGACCTTAGTTTAAAAAGCTCAAGGTCCCCCACTGCATCCAGGGCCATCTCCAATTGTCTCGACCTGTGTCTTGTTGCTGGACTCTGATGACTAAAGGAGAGAGTGAGGCTGATGACTCTTCACAGCTCTGCCTCACTTAAATCCCATTCATTCATTTATAAGTCAAGACATCACCCTACTGATGTCATTGGTCCTCTTTGAGAATGAAGGGATGAACAATAATAATAGCAGAGGACAGTCACTCCTGATGGCACATCAAGGCCTTCCAATAGGACATTGCTCTCCAGGTAACTTGGATGAAAAGCAATCCTTTTCCTGATTCAATGATAGAAGTCCTTTACTCTGATTAGGGTACATGAACCTCACACCTCAAGGGAGCAAGATGTAAGCAATCCCTTACCCTTATGCAGGTAACATGGCAGAGTAGAAAGAACAATGCTTTGGAGTCAGAGCACCTATATTCAAGTCCTTTCTCTGTCACTGCTTATGTGACAAGCAAGTCTCTGTGACTCAGTTTCCTCATCTATAAAATTTGGGAGTTAGAAACCCTTTAAAATCATTCCAGACCTAAATATTTCATCCTATGGTTCACAAATGCAGAGGCAGCATCCTTAGGGCCTTACAGTCCTGTCAGACAATCCCATTAGTTCTTCAGACTCGTTGCCCATTCACCATGAGCTAAGTCTTGTATGCAGACATTTGTTGTTGTTATTGCTGTTCATTTGTTTTGCTTGTGTCTGACTCTTTGTGGCTCCATTTGGGGTTTTCTTGGCAAAGACACTGAGGTGTTTTACCATTTCCTTCTCCAGCTCATTTACAAATGAAGAAACTGAAGCCAACGGGATTAAGTGACTTCCTCATGGTCATAGAGCTAGTAAGAGAGGCTGAATTTGAACTCATGATGTCTACCTGATTCCAAGTCAAGTGCTCTATTCACTGTACCACCTAACTGCACTGTATGTAGTCATGATAACTAGCAATATATTGTTTCTGTCTTCTGGTTTTTATAGTGCCTTTCCTGAAGCAGACTAAGTAAGTAGCATTTTCAGAGATTCTTCTGGTGGGCAGAGACATCCTATTGGCCTTGTCTGGCTCAGGTTTCTGCCATTCATTTTCAGTTCTGCATCCCCAGTGACAGGTACACAGTAGGCCCTTAATAAAGGCTTAGTGAATGGCTGAATAAATATATCCATCTGCATGTGTAGCCTCCTCTTTTGCATCAGCTGAGCAATCAGCAAAGTCTGGAGAGCAGTGATTAAGTTTATGAGTCTAGTGGGCATCTTTTGGCAATGCTTGAGCAGCATTAACTTCCAAGGTGCTGACAATACCTTCAACAGCTGACATCTTATAGAGCTTTGAAGTTTGTTCTTACAAATATCTCATTTGAGCCTCTCAACAACCCTGTGATGTAGACAGGCTATATTATTCCCATTTTACAAATAGAAAAAGTGAAGTTTGGAAAGATTAAATAACTTGTACAAGGTCTCATAGCTAGTAAAGCATCAGGTGTGGTATGTGAACCCAGTTCTAACTGGATTTAATGTCTAAGTCTGTGAAGTAAGTATGGCAAGCATAATGACTGCAATTTTACCTATGAAGCAATTTGTTCTCAAAGAGGTTAAGTGACCTATTCAAGGCCATATAGCCAAGATCCAGAATTAGAACCAATGATGTACTTGATGTGGTTTGTACTGGTTCTTCAGAGCTGATTGTTAAATTTTCAGTGTGAGTATTTACACCTTGAAAATAAGAAAATACTGCAAATATGAGCTTGATTTATTGCTCTGTTGATTATCTAAAGCTAAGAAAATAATGGAGAAAATGTTAATAATGCAGATTAAACTTAAAAGCATGTTGTGAATACATTACACCATCACCTTCCCAAGAACTGGTTGTTAAACGTATACTATCACATGTTGCTTTTTAGTCATTTTTCAATCATATCTGACTCTTTATGACCCCATTTGAGGTTTTCTTGGCAAAAATACTAGAGTGGTTTGCCATTTCCTTCTCTAGTTCATTTTACAGATGAGGAAAACTGAGGCAAATGGGGTCAAGTGACTTGGGCAGGGTCACACAGCTGATAATTGTTTGAGGCCATATTTGAACTCAGGAAAATGAGTCTTTCTGACTCCAGGCCTACTACTCTAACCATTGCACCACCCAGCTACCCGCTTTGCCACCCATGTGCCACCTAGCTTCCCTTTACCACCATACTCCCAACTAGAATCTAGATCTTTTGACTCCTAGTCCATTGTACTGCATTTTCAAACAACCAATTAAAAATATATATATTAAGCTCTTATAATGTGAAGGAGACCACGAAAATCTGACCCCATGGTAAACCATTGAGTAAGAGCGGTGCTGAAATGAGTGACTCCACAAAGAATGAATTGGAAATGGCATCAGTACTCATTTTTAGCTCTGGAGGCTGATTGGGCTGATGGGATAAGTGTGGGAATGGAGTTCTCATAATTTTGAGTATTTGATTGTTTTGATGATTTAGATGTATATAAGTTTTCTTGGCAATTGCTTAGGGTGAGATTTTTGTGTTTATCTCCAAAGCTTATTATCTTTTTTCTCATGTCCTCTTTTCTCCCACTGTTCTTTGTCACTGTCAACACTGTGCAGCCACACATAAGACTGAATTTTCTGTTTTTCTCCATTGGGGAAAAAATGAAATTGGGACATGAAAACAATGATGTGATTGTAAATCTCAAGGCTTTTAAAACAGTAAACATTTAATGGAGGGTCTACTTTAACTTTCAATATCTGTGGCTTATGGACTAAGGAATGAAATCTGCATAGGTAATATGTTCCTGAGTAAACCCTTCATTAAAAAGTAGAGGGTGAAAGAGTTCTTATCAAAATACAACGAAAGCTATTAGGGATTCATGCATAATTTCTTTCCAAAGAGACCAAAGTGTGTATATGTAGTAGCCACCTTGCACTCTCACTTTTGCCATGAGACAATAATACATATCAGCTCCACACTTTAACATGCTGGCATAGAGAAATTAGGTGACTTGATCAAGGCTACACAGCTAATTCTAGGAGGTAATATAATATTCTCTCCATTGTGGTCAATTGTCTTTGCCTTAGGGATTATTTTGGTTCTAGGATAGTAAATAAAATTCTTTTCTATGGTATAGCAGCAAGCACCCTGACATACCCAGGGTGGCTGCCAACACAGGTTCTTAGAACCTGCTTTTTCTAAAGGAAAGCAATTCAGAATGGGTTAACAATCTTGCTTTAATCATTCAAACATATCATTTACATGCTTCAAGGGAAAAAGTCAGTATCCTGAACTTCAGAGTATACAGAGGTTACAAGCAAACAGAAACATTTCAGCAGACAGGCCTCCAACTGTCCAATCATTATATCTATATGTAGTCAATTACCAGAGAGGGAAACATCAACATCTGGGTTTTTCAAAGCTGGGGGGCTCTCAACGGCTGCCCAGAGTCTCATCTGGTCAAATCACACAACACTTCTCAAAGTGAGCCCCAAAACAAAGCCTCACAACAGGATTTATTTAGCCTTCTCCTGGCTCAGAGAATGTAACAACCCTCTTGACCCACTGCCCAATCTATCTCCTGAAAAATTAGCCTCCCACCACAGGCTCCAGGTGCACTTGACCTAGGGGCAGGAAAGATCTTAAAAATTTACATTCCTATAACAAATGGTTGGCAAGAATCTTACCTCTTTCCCTTGCCTTCTCCCTACTTCTTTCCATTTTCTGCACTCCCAATTCAGAACTATAGCAAAAGTATATGATGATATCAAAATAAAAATCCCTACAGTTTATTATTTAAAAAATCTCTTATGACTCCCAACTCATGTGGTTATTTATTTTACCTATTATTTTTTATATATAGAGTCAGTTTATCTAGAGTTCCTCCTTCCTATATAACACATTTTACAAAATTATGAGGAGAAAAAGGTACTAATCTTAAGCTAGGATCTATATTCCCTCTCATGGTCAATAGTACTAGGGGATTTTCCTCCTCATGCTATCACTTTATCCCAGCAGGCTGGTTTCCATGGTCTCAGAGCTGATCTGCCAGATTCCAGATGAGTCAGAAGCCTGGCTTGTGATATAAAATCTCAGCCTTGGGGTACAATTTCCTGCAAGGGCTGCTGAGCCAAGGGGCCACTGTCTCTGTTGTCTTGGGGAATGATTTCATGTCTTGTGATCAGAGAACGTTTTTGAATTTGGCCACATTCTCTTGTGTCATATTTAACTTTCCTTTAGCACATTCACAATGGTGGATACAGAGACTCTGTCTCTGCCAAGGGGCGTGGCCTGAGAGAATGGGAATTGACTGTGGCAGGTATTTCAGGCAGGCTCCAACATTTCTGCCTATGGCCATTCAGCTCTTCAGCTGCCAATAACCCCTTGCTGTTCTGATGGCACAAATCCTGAGTTTGCTTTTTAAATGTGGGAACAGATAGAGACAACTGAGGGAATACCCAGACCTTCCCCTGTGGCAAAGATATCATAATAGGTGACATACAGAGATGTAAACATAGGGAGGGGTACCTGGGGAATTCCAGGCTGCTATTGGCTTGTTGTTTTACTACATCAGAAATCCTTTCCACTGTCTCTCTCCATCCTGTTTGTTTTCTCTGTGATGTCAGTATTCTGGAATCAGTCTAGAAATATCAGAAATTCTTTACTATTCTGTATTTCTTTAATTATGGTGACCAAATATGGGATCATAATAGATTAGGAAGAGATTGTCTCTTTGGTTTATGTATATATTGTACAGATATTATGAAACATATATGTATACAAACATATATGTTTTATTCAGTTGTTTGTGACCTCATTTGGGGTTTTCTTGGCAAAGATATTGGAGTGGTTTGTCATTTCCTTCTCCAGCTCATTTTACAGATGAGGAACTGAGGCAAGCAAGATTAAATGCCTTGTCCAATGTCAAGCAGCTAGAAGGTGTCAGGTCAGATTTGAACTCAGGAAGATGAATCTTTCTGATGCTAGGCCCAAAACTATTCACTGCATAACCTAGCTATTTCTGTATCTGAATCTCCATCTCTATATCTCTATCTCTACATGTGTATGTATGTATGTATACATATATTTATATACACACGTATGTCATGAATGCCTATAGATATGTACAGTTCTTTCTCTGTCTCTGACTCTGTCTCTCTCTTTCTCCTCTCAGAGTCACCAACAGAAGTTATTGGATCCACCCTCCCCAACTTCCTTTCTCAGAGTGTTGAAGAAATAGTCCTAAGTAATTTGCATAATCTAGTCCAGTTACCCCAGACAAAGAGGAGAGGTGGAATGACAAATTGAAAGAGAAAAGGGGCTGCTTTCCTACATATCCAAAAGACTCAATTGACTAGGAAGATGGGTGCCCCAGCCCCTCCCCCATCTCTGATTTGGAAACCTTTTTGTCCCAGAACCCACTGTCATATGTGGAAGCAGTGGCTACTCTTTCTTTATTACTAAATACTGAGAAAAAAATGATGCCTCAGCCTTCTATATCCATTAAGCATCAAGAAAGCAATTCTTTCACCACCAGGACTCTGTCTATCAGAGTCTCAGAAACCATGCCTAACTCGGAACCAAGTGGAAAAGAATATCTTTTGGGGAGGGTATTCATTTATGGATTATGTATCATCCTTCTTCTGGGTATGTGTTATCCTTTTTCAGATGAAGGAAAGGAACTAGTATGGAGTATATTTAATAAGGACCTGATTACCAGACACTTGACACAATCTCTGTTGTCTCCATCCAGAGGTTCCTAGGATTTGATCAGTGAACAGGCTGATGCCACTGTCCCATTGTCTCAATACAGAATAGCACTCCCTCATCTCAGGGCCCTCCAGGGCAAGGTTCTGATCTACTTGTACTTTTCTCATCAAATGGCTAGCAAACTCAAGTTCCTCTTCTCCTAAACTCAGAGATTTAGAGTCACCATCTGCCAAGATAAAAATTCCCTTCCCCTGGAACTCTTGTTTTTATCTGGTTAAGCACTGCACATCTTAATTCTTATCCTCCCCTACTTGTCTTTTCTTTTTTAAAAATAATTTTTATATATTTTGTTGTTATATCATTTACATTTTTCCCAATGTCCCTTCCCTTTAACTCTGCCTTTCAGAGAACCATCCTATATAACAAAGAATTTTTTAAGAAAAAAAAAGAAATAGGAAGATGAAATAAAATTAGCAAAATAAATTAATATGTTGAAAAAACCCCCAAATATATGCAATGTTCCATATCCATGTATCATCCTCCTCTGCAAAGCAAGAGGGGGAGATGTCTTCTTATAATTTCTTCTTTGGGACCATATTAATTCTTTATAATTCTTCAATGTTCCCTTTCAATTGTTTTGTCTGCCTTCCTTTCCTATTAGACCTTCTGTGACCTCCTTTCTATGGATAAAACCATAACATAGCAAAACAAATTCAAAACTACTGCTTCATCCTAGACCTCTTTCTCTTTCTCTCATGTTCTTTTCCTCTTGCAGTCACAAAAATTTGACCTCAACATCTGGACCTCTTAGTTCATCAGTCTCTACATTTTAAATCTCAGTCACCCAGAGATCTCACCAGCACCCCGAACCATGCCATCTCTATGATAATGAATTCTGAAATTCTCCTCTTCAACCATAACGTTTTTTCCTTCAATTTCTCAGTTGACTTTCTTCTTTCTGTTATTCATCCTCACCAGGATCTTTAGTCCCTCTAGTCTATTTATTTTCTTAATTCCTTACACATAATTTCCCATCATTTTTCTTCTTTCATAATCTTAACCCTACAGTTAAATAATTTAGATACTTATTTTCTTGTAAATGATCAACAGAGCAACCAATCACCTTGCATTTATTAAGTACTTACTATGTGCCACACACTGAGCTAGGTGCTAGGAATACAAAAACAAAAATGAAATGCTTTATTAATTTAAGAGATGTATTTTATAGCAACGGAAACCACATGTATACATATTTGATTTTACTTTTATCAGCAAGGTCTGATTCTACATGACTCTGTGGACCATGGGGTTTTCTTGGCAAAGATACTGGAATGGTTTGCCATTTCCTTCTCCTGTGGATTAAGGCAAACAGAGATTAAATGACTTGTCCAGGGTCGCACAGCTAAGAAGTGTCTGGGGCTAGTTCTGAACCTAGGTCTTCCTGACTCTAGGCCCAGTGCTTTATCCACTGAGTCACCTAACTGCCTATGTATACAAATAGGCAGGTAAAAATATACACACAATAAATAAAAAGTAATTTTGAGTGAGAGATATTAACAGGAAGATCAGAAAAGGCCTAAAGGAGATGAGATTTGAATTGAACTTTGAAGGAAACAAGGGCATCTAAAAGGTATAGGTAGGAGAGAGACCATGCAAAATCACAGTATAGGTGTGGGGAATCTGAAATTTGGATTTAGTCAAAGGGCCCTACTTGAGGGCCTGGAGGGTCACTTGCGGCCTCAAGGCCACAGGTTCCCTACCCCTGGCATAGTATGTTATGAACTATGGTTTTGTGAAGATTTTCATCCACAAAAATGACTGGAGCCTGGGCTATCTAACTTTGAGGAAACTTTCATAAGCTACATAAAACTATTGTGTTTGAAGCCTTGTAAGCCCTAGTACTTGTAAGGGGAGCTGGTGGTCAACATTAGGAGGGTAATAGATGATAACATTTCCAAGTTCGACCAGGGTAGGCAAAACTAATCAGGTTACAGAGAGGTCTCCAAAGTATACTCTGGTCTCTCATGTTAGTAGGGTATCTCTGAGACAAAGATTATGATATGATTTGCAGCAGGAAGGGTGCTTAGAGACGATTTGAGTCACTTTTCTCATTTTTACAGATGAGAAGCCTGAGGCTGAGAAAGTTGAAGTTTTTTTCCCAAGGGCAGTCAGGTATCAAGCAGTAGAATCAGAATTTAGAGCTAGGTTCTCTGGCTCCACACTGAGGGCTTCTTCCAGTCTGAAAACATGGTTGTTCTTCCTGGAACAGTGGCTATGGTTGTCTTCTCTCCTCTTCCAGTGCTTCCACAAGCTTACTATTGCTGATAGCAACTGTTCTTGATAATTCTTAATCTAGATGAAAGGAGACTCACTGGGGTCAAACAGTTGTTTCTATAAAGCTACAGACCTAATACAACAGGAAGGAAAATGTGCTCCTTCAACTCTCTGCCAATCTCAGTCCATCTTTCCTTGGCTCTAGGGGTGCATGAGGCAAGGTACAATCATGACCAAATCAAGTTCTTTTTTTCTGTCCCTGTCTTAAGAAGAAACTTTCACGTTGTTTTCTCCACTGCCTGATAATATAGAGCTAGAGGAAGCTACATACAATCCATCTACTGTAGGTGATAAAAAAGAAAAAAAGAAACTATGGCAACTCTTCTTAGGTACTGCATGGGGCAATGGAGCCAAAGTGAACAAATTCACATTCTTTGCTTCTACTCATCCTTTGGCTTGGCCCTTTCATAGTTTTGCATCTTATGGTTTTAAAGGATGTTCCCTGATAAGTGAACAAAAGGGTTCCCTAGAAGTAATTCTCTGACAAAACTGAAGGACTATTCTCATTTAAGCCCTATTCAGATGTAACCAATTATCTTTAGCGGGTAAGGAGAGTTTGCAGTGCTCTCTTTTTTTTCCCCAAATGCTTTATTAAATTGTGGTTTACATCATTCATTTCTGCCAGACTTTGAGTTACAATTTTTCCCCATTTTTTTTCCTACCCTCCACCCCAGAATAGCAGTCCCACAGGATATCCCTTCATCTAATCTGCTCTCTCCCACATCTTCTCCTATACGCCCTTCTACTTTTTTCAGTAGGGCAAGGTGAATCTCTGTGCCCCAATGCCTGCATATCTTATTTCCCAATTATACGTAAAATAGTATTAATAATAGTATTTATATATTTTTACACATTTGATCTTAAAACTTTGAATTCCAGATTCATTCCCTTCCTCCCTTGTCACCCACCCTTACTGGGAAGATAAGCAATTCAGTATATGTTGTGCATGTGTAGCTATGCAAAACATTACCATAGTAGATATATTGTAAAAGACTGACTATGTTTCCCTCCCTCCTATCCTACCTCCCACTTGGTCTATTCCCTACTTTGATCCTGTCCCTTTTCACAAATGGGTGCTTCTAACTTCCCTCCCTCCTTCCCTCCTGCCCTCCCTTCCATCATCTACCCTCTCATCCCCTTCCCCCTTACTCTCTTGTAGGATGAGATATCCTATTTAGTAGGTATGTCATTCTCTCCCTGATCCAAATTCAATGAGAATAAGGTTTTGCCTTTTTGCCTTCCTGTTCTTCCCCTCCCTTGTAACCATTTCCCCTTGTCTCTTCTCTATGAGCAAGTTTACCCCATTCTGTCTCTCCCCATCTCCTCTCATTATATTCCTCTCTCACCTCTTAATTTCACCTTGTAAGTATCATCCCTTCCTATTAAATTCAACCTGTGTCCTCTATCTATGTATATCTGTAAACATATATACACACATTCACATATGTATTCATATGCCCATATACCCTTCTTCAACTATTTTCATACTGAGAAAAGTTTCATCAGTTACAGTTATTGTTTTTCCATATAGGAATGTATATAGTTCAGACTTAAAGGTCATTATGATTTCTTTTTCCTGTTTACCTTCTCATGCTTCTCTTGCTTCTTGTATCTGAATGTCAAATTTTCTATTCAACTCTGGGTTTTTCATCAAGAATGCTTAAAAGTCCTCTATTCCACTGAATGACCAAATTTTTCCCTGAAACATGATACTCAGTTTTGCTTGGTAGGTGATTCTTGGTTTTAATCCCAGCTCCTTTGCCCTCTGGAATATCATATTCCAAGCCCTTCAATCCCTCAGTGTAGAAGCCGCCAGGTCCTGGGCTATTCTGATTGTGTTTCCACAATATTGAAATTGTTTCTTCATGGACGCTTGTAGTATTTTCTCCTTGATCTGGGGATTCTGGAACCTGGCTATAATATTTCTGGGAGTTTTCTTTTTGGGATCTTTTTCAGGAGGTGATTGGTGAATTCTTTCAACCTCTATTTTGCCCTCTGGGTCTAAAACATCAGGGCAATTTTCCTGGTGAATTTCTTGAAGGATGATTTCTAAGTTCTTTCTTTGATCATGGTTTTCAGGTAGTCCAATAATTTTAAAATTATCTCTCCTGGATCTATTTTCCAGGTCGGTGGTTTTTCCCATGAGATATTTCACATTGCCTTCTATTCTTTCATTTGTTTGGATCTGTTTAACAGCATCCTGATTTCTCACGATCACTATTCTTTTCCCATCTGGAAAATTCAGCTTTTTAAGGCATTCCTCTCCTCATTGCCTTTTTCAACCTCTTTTGCTATTTGAGTTAGTCTATTTTTAGGGCATTGTTTTCCTCAGTAAGGCTGTTGACTCTCATAATTTTCTTGCATCATTTTCATTTCTCTTTCCAATTTTTCCTCCACTTCTCTTATTTGATTTTCAAAATCCTTTTTAAGCTCCTCTATGGCCTGTAACAGGCTTGTATTTTCATTTGAAGCTTTTGGTGCAGGAGTTCTGACCTCCCAGTCCTCTTCCTGTTCAATGCTTCGATCCTCTTTGCCCCCAAAATAGGAGTCTAATGTTGAATTTTTTGTTTATTTTGTTTCCTTTGCCTAGGCGTGTTGCCACTTAATTACTTGACTTTTGGCCTTGTTGCCACAGTAGGATTCTGCCACCAGCCAAGGGAGCTTCTGTTCCAAAGGCTGGGGTTTTCTCAGCTGCTGGAGGTATTAGTTGGGTGTCCTCTCTGAAGCCCCCACACGCTCTGGCAAGCTGGTCACACACCCCAAGACTTCCACGCCAGACTGCAATCCAGGTCCAAGAAGGTTAAATCAAGAATGATTACCCCCCAGACTGATCACCGGATCTCCTTACAGTTAGCAGGGCAGGAACTGAAGCTGCTGCATGTGTCAGTGGCTGTGCTGAAGCTTCTCAGTGGCTTCTCACCCCCAGGGAAAGAGGCCACACACTCTCCCAACCAATGAGTCCCAAAGTCCATACCGAACTAACCTCTCACTTTGTCTATGGCATCTATGTGTTGATAATTCTGGAAATGCCACAGCTGCTGGTGTTCTGGAGTCCCTCCAGCTGGCTGCTGGTCAGGCTGCCCTGGTGCTAAAACCTCAAGCAGGCCTGTGCTGGGCTCCCACAGCTCTGGGCTGACAGCTCCCTGCTGGGCTGCTGGGCTGTCCTCAGTGGTAGATTAGCTTCTCTGTGTCATTTTGTGTGTTCTGGAGCTCCAGAGGTTGTTTAGAGTCCCCTTTTACATGAATTTTGAAATTGTGGGACCCGGAGCAGCACAGAAGAGCTGTTTCTACTCTGCCATCTTGACTCCGCCCCACTGTAGTGCTCTCTTAAGAAGAATCTGTAGTGGCTTCCTAGGAAGATTTTTTTTAATTGTTCAACTCATTTGATTTTTTATCTTAATTATCTTCTGGAAAGCTCTTGAGATATAATTTGCTTCAAAATGTTCGTTGGCCCATTCCTTCATTCTTTCCTTAGCCCCTTCAATCAGTCAATCAGTCAATGAACATTGTCTACTATGTGCTTTCACTTACAGGACTGGTCTAAACCTGAGTATCTTTTTCAGTCAGACCTACAGATATTCTTCCTTTGGATCAGCTGTCTGTCAGGGCAGATGTAAAAGAGATAGAAGCTAATATTTGCAAGAGCTCTAGGGCACAACTTGTACTATAGCCTTGAACTGTCATCATCATCACTTGAAAAAAGTCAACTTTTATCTTTTGTGGGCCAGGTACTTTGTTTCTCAAAACCTAGGCAAGGGATCATAGCTAGGTTCACATTGTGAGGACTTTAGATGGTCCAGAAAACCCCTTCCAGATCCTGAGAATGGCCAGGGAAGGTGGGGGAGAGAAGATGGGCGTGTCAAAAGTAGCTTCCACACCCCATTAGAGTAATTTGTCACAGTTGTGACTATCTAGTGTCCAGGTTGTGTCTGGACTCTCTGCCTGCTCAGAAATTACTTGTGATGGGTGGCTAGGTGGCACAGTGAGTAGAGTGCTGGCTCTGGAGTCAGAAGGATCTGAGTTTGGATCTGGCCTCAGACACTTAACACACACAAACAAAAACCTAGCCGTGTGACCTTGGGCAAGTTACTTAACCCCAATTGCCCTCCAAAAAGCAAAAAAAAATTCCTTGTGATGTTCCTGCTTAGGAGATGATGACTGGCTCTCCCTGCAATGTTGCCTTGTTTTTGTTAGACTCTTTGGTAAGACACATCCCTACATGCTCACCTCCCCACCCCTCCCTACACACTTTGCATTGCTTCTATCTCCTCCTACCTAACTACACCAGCATTTCTTGGCCATGAACTTTGGCCAGACATGCAAGGTCAGGTCTTATACTCAGTATTCTGACTTGGCTAGGACCTTGCTGGTCCACAGTCTGAGATTTAACCCCACGATTGCTGGATTTCCTTCCCAGAACAAGATGGTTATAGACCTGCAAGTACTTATTATCCTATCAAGTCAGTCACTTTGGCCATCTTGCCATTTGCCATTCTGCTGAGCAGTTCCATTTCTCATATCCCCACCACCACCTGGAACAGTATGTCTACATTAGACTACCAGTTTATCTCAGCACTGAAACCTACTTTGATTAGTGTGTGAATTAGTATAGACTTAACTGTTACATGTGGTTGTATCCATAGAAGACAATACTTTGTGTCCCAATTGCATCCAACATAAACAGTTTACTATCTGCTTGGCTAGTGGGTGTCTCCCTTCTCCCTATCCCCCTTTTTTCTACCTCTTGATCTGATCAGTATTAAAAAATACTGCCAAACTATCCATATTGCTGAAAAGGGCCTATAAATTGCTTGCCTAATGGATGATCACTGTGACTTCTGGGACCCTCTTTTACATGGCCACCATACCTATGGTTTTTTCCAATTAGAATATGAATTCTTTGAGGAAAGATACTCTTACTTTTGTATTTTTCTGGCAGTGTTTAGCGCATAGTAAGCCCTTAATACTTTCACACTCATCCATCCATTCATTCACTCTAAAGATAGCACTCTATAGCTTTAAAGTTTCAAAGAGAGATAATAGTAGTGTGTGTGTGTGTGTGTGTGTGTGTGTGTGTGCATGTGCGCGAACGTGCATGTGTGTTCAGAGGACTGTTTGAACAGCTGCTAATACTTTTTCCTCTAAGACTACCTCTCAGCTAATCTTTATAGATCTTACATATGCTTAGTTTTTTTACATGATATATCCTCCTTTAGAATGGAAGCTCCTGGAGGTCATGTTTTGTTTTTGCTGTTCTTTATATCCCTGCAAGTAACAAATTACTTGGCACATAGGAACACTTATATGCTTTTAGGCTGACTTACTGAATGACCATGTGTATTATAAAACAGGGAACAGGATTAGAATCTCAGAGTTGGAAATAACCTCAGAAGTCATTTAGTTCTATCTCTGCCTGAACAAGAATGTCTTCTATAATAATATACTAAAATGTTTTCCCCAGACTCTACTTGAAGACCTCCAGTGAGAGGGAATCCATTAGTGCTAAAGGTAGTTCATTCTACTATGAAACAGCTCTAAGTGTTAGGATATTTTTTCTTACATCAAGTCTAAATCTGTCTCTTTACCACATTTCCCCATTGCTCACAGTTCTGCCCTCTGGGGTCAGGCAGAAGAAATCTAATCCCTCTTCCATAGGACATTTCAAATATTTGAAGATTCCTATCATGTCCCTTCTAAGTCTCTTTTCCAGGTTTAACATACCCAGTTCTTCCAATGGAGAAACTTCCTATGGCATGTGAGCTTGGGGGTGGGAACTGGTTTGTCTTTTTTCACCCTTTGTATCCTAGAGTGCCTAACACAATGACAGCCATAAAGTAGGTACTTAATAAATGTTTGTTAAATTGAATTAAATTGAATGTTTTCCAGTTCTGTCATCATCCCTCCCCCTCTCCTCTTGACCTCATTTCCAATATGTTAAGGTCCTTACCTTCTATCTATTATTGAAATATGTAGGGAAGGAGACAAAAGACCTAAATCTCACAAAACACACAATTCTCACTGAAATATATATATATATATATATATATATATGTATTTTAGTTAGATGTGTGTGTATGTGTATGAACCCAAGCCACATTTCCCTCTGCATTGCTATTCTGAAGATGTGAACTTGAATAAAGAAATTAATTATGGTCTTGAACTCTCCTTTCAGTTTATAAGCAGTAATGTTGCCCAACTTTCTTCTGGTGAGACTTGGCTCTATTATGTTTGTTCCAGACAGTTATAGTAGGTAATCTATCACTGCCATCAGCATCCCACAGTAAATAAATGCCACATAGTTCTATATTGACTCTAGCATCATCACTCACTAGGATGGAAGTCATGAAGCCCTGGGCAGTAACCTCAGCATCCCAGAATTTTAGAGAAGCACAAACAGTGAATGCCAGAACATTAGTTTTGGATGCAGATATTCAAGGTTTAAGTTCCAGCTTCCACCTCGCTTGAAAGCCTTCTGACCTTAGGCAAATTGTTTAAGCCTTCTGATCCTGTTTTCTTATTTGTGAACTGGAAATAATGCCTACTTCATAGGGTTGTTAAGAAGGCCGTGCTTTGTAAAACTAAAGTGTTATTATACATGTACTACAAACACTTAAGGAATCTCTGATTGCCTCACTATAGATTTTTCCCTCCACTGAAGCAGATTTCAGTCTTTCCTTGACTTAGTAATCTGTCAAACTGAGACCTGTCAAACATCTTAGCCTAAAAAGGTCAAGGTCTCCCACTGCATCCAGGGCCATCTTCAGTCATCCTGATCTATATCTCGCCGCAGGACCCAGATGGTTCCTGGGGAGAAAGTGAAACTGGTGACTTTGTACAGCTCTCCCTCACTTAAATAGAGTTCACTTACATGTCATGGCATCTTCTCCTCAATGTCATAGTCCTCTTCGAAAATGAAGGATAAACAACAACAATCAGTCAATCAAAAGGGATTTATTATGTTCTAGACTCTGTTCTAAGAGCAGAGGATACAAAAAGGGGCAAAAATGGTCCCTGGTCTTAAGTAACTCACATTCTAATAAGAAAGAAAATATTTAAATAATCAAATATATATTTGATTATATATGTTTGAAGAAGCCAGGGATTTAAAGAAACAGACAGTATTTCAGGCAGTAGCAGATACACAGATACAGTCAAGTACATAAAGGGTAATAAAGTATAAGAAGATTGGAAAGTTCAGAAAGATTGTGATTTAAATGCCAAACAGAAGTTTTTATGTTTGCTCATGGAGGTAATGGGGAGCCACTGGAGTTCATTGAGTTGTATGTGTGTGTGACATGGTCAGATCTGGACTTCAGGAACAATAGTTTGGTAGCTGTGTGGAGGATAGATTGGAGTGGGGAGAGATTTGAGGCAAGCTATGGGGAGATAATTGCCACAGTCCATGCGACATGTGATAAAGGACCTGTGCCAAGGTGGCAACCATTGAAATGGCAAGAAGAGAACAGATATGAGAGTTGCTATGAAAGTGGAAATGATACAATTGGCAGCTGATTGGATATATGAGATGAAGGAGAGGCAGATTGAAGATGATGCTGAGATGGTGAACCCGGTGACTAGGAGGATGTTCTTCAAGAGTTGCTTAGAACAACAACAACAAATCTTCATGTTGTAGCCAATCTTGTGATGAGCATCTTTGCTCTTAGACGGGGCCTCTGACAATGTATATCAAGTTCACCTCCAAGCCCAGGCTCTAAGCCTTCCCAGAGGGACAGGAGCTGCCAAACCTTGTACCCTGCTGGCACAGCCTTTGAGGTAAAGAAAGAAATAAGCATTTATTTGACCACCATGCTAAGTACTTTACAAATATTATCTCATTTGATCCTCATGACAGCCCTGGGAAATAGGTGCTATCATCCTCCTTATTTTACAGATGAGGAAACTGGACTTTGTGAGATTGTGGCTTTCCCAGGGACACAAAACTGGTAAATGTCTGAAGTTGGATCTGAGCTCAGGCATTAATGACTCTGGGCCCAAAGCTTTATCTAATGGGCAACCTAGTTGCCTTTGAGAATCCAGGAGTTACTTCTCTGCTGTAATGAGACATTGAAGGAGGATTTTACATTGTTGTTATTGAATCATTTATTTGTGTCTGACTCTTTGTGACCTTGTGGAGATTTTCTCAGCAGATATTGGAGTGATTTGCCATTTCCTTCACCTGTGGATTAAAGTCAATAGAGAGAGGTGGCTAGGTGGCACAGTGAATAGAGCACTGGCCCTGGAGTCAGGAGGATCTGAGTTCAAATCCAGCCTCAGACACTTAACACACACAAAAAAGCTAGCTGTGTGAACTTGGGCAAGTCACTTAACCCCGATTACCTTCCCCCCTCCAAAAAAAGCAAAAAAAAAAAAAACCCAAATAACCCAAAACAAAAATGAAAAAACCTAATAGAGGTTAAGTGACTTGTACAGAGCCATACAGATAATAAGTGTCTGAGGCTGGATTTGAACTCAGATTATTTACAGAGAAACATGTTATTATTATTAATGTTGCGATTACCTTTATATGTAATCAATTTTATTTCACTTTTTTTGTGACATAGATCCTTTTGGTAGTCTGGTGAAACCTTTGAATTTTTTTCTCAGACTACTTTTAAACTCATAAAATAAAATACATAGGAATTACAAAGCAAACCAATTTTAATAAAATAACAATATCAACATATTGATATACCTCATGCTAAGAGCCCCTAGCCCAACCTCATTCATTTTACAGATGGAGAAACTGAGGCAGAAAGGGGAAGTGCCTTGATCCAGCTTTTTTCTTTTTAACTCATGTTTACTAACACCCAGCTGGGTGTGGGCTTTAGAAAAGTTGAGACTAGAGCCTAGATTTTCTCACCAAGTTTCTTTCCACTGTTCTAAAATATAACCAGCAGGAGGAATCTTCCATTTGTTGCTTTTCTAGAAGCTTCCAGAGGAAGCACTGTCTGAAACAACGCAATTTATAGGAGAAAGAGCACTGGACACTTGCTGTGTGACCTTGGGTGATCCCTTTGCTTCTATGGATCTCACTTTCTCCATTTTTAAAATGAGGATTGGATTATGTAATCTTCAACATTCCTTGCAGCTCTAAATTCTATGACTCAATGATTATGGTAGGTTTTGGGAATCAACATAAAAATGATAATTGAATATATAGGAGTTGATGAGCTCAACAAGTAACATAGTATAGAGGAAGAAGAGAAGAAGGCCCAGGATATGTAGGACAACCATGGTCAGTGGACATGACCTGGATGAAGATAAAGCAAAAGGAAACTAAGAAGGGATAGTAAGATAGGTAGATAGGAGGAGAACCAGAACACAGTGGTGTCCTGAAAATCTGAAGAAAAGGGAATATCAAGGAGAAGAGGTTGATTGACACTGTCAAAGGCTACAGAGAAGTCATGAAGGGTGAGGAGTGAGAAAAGTCCATTAGATTTGACAATTAAGAGGTTATTAGTGACTTTGGAATTTGGGTTTCAGCAGAGTGGTGAAATCAAAAGTCAACCTGATAGATACAATTAAATGAGAGTGAGGGGAAAGCAAGTGAAAGTACCTTTCTTAGATGGCCTTATGAAGGACTTTAGCCACAAAAGGGAGGAAAGATATGGGACAACACATAGCACGGAATGGGTGGGTCAAGTGAAGATCTTTTGAGGATGGAGAAGGCATAGTTGTATTTCACTCAAATAAGGCAAATGACAAAATCTGATTGATAAATACCATCACTGAAGGCTCTTTAATGCTTTATATTAGATCCTTGATTCAAAGGTAACTGCATACCCCTGCAGCCTTAGGTTTCCTTTCCCTAAAAATAGTATATAGATACAAAGATATAGGGTATTCCCAAAATATTTTGGGACATGCTCTATCTATCTACATTAATATATATATATATATGTGTGTATATATATATATATGTGTGTGTGTGTGTGTGTGTGTGTGTGTGTGTGTATTATCTATCTATATACATATATACATATGTAAGTAACTTTTGTTTTTATATCTAGCAAAGGAGTACTGGCTAATGGAGCCACAGTCCTGGACAAAGCCTACTGCCTGTTTATGTGGAATTTTGGAAGCTGGTTTCTTGCTGTGATGAATTAGGGGTTGGTATCATGAAGTCTCCTAATTGTCTGCCGAGCTGGAAGAACTGATAGGTCAGGAATGACTGAGCCAGAACTGAATATGCATACAAAAAGTCCAAACCTCTGGTTGCTCACTTTCCTTACTGATTTGAAGGAGAAGGTGGGGGAGAGAAGCAAATAATTATTTATATGGCAACTACTATGTGCCAAGAACTAACTGGTTTTTAGAAATTAATAAATTTACATATTATATATATTATAAATTTATAAATTTTATAAATTTAACCTCATTTAGAGCTCTTACAACCCTGTGAGGTAGGTATTATCATCCTGATTTTATAGTTGAGGAACCTGAGGCAAACAGCGGTTGAATCATTTGCCCAGGATCATACAGGTGGTAAATGTCTGAAATCACATTTGAATTTAGGTCTTCCTGATTCCAGACCCAGCACTCTGGGCACTGCGGCACTACCAGCTACCACTTTGGAGAAGGCTTTGGAGTGAGGGAAAAGCTCTTGGCTAAATTCCTCCACCTGCCTGCCAGGTGTCAGTGAATAAATGCATGGCATCTCTGTTTCTCTTGTATTTAATCTTTCCTGATATTTGGGGAACAAGTCCCCCGAACTGGACACATCCAGGCATAACTTTGTGAGTTTGGGAAACCCTGAGATCCCATCAGATAACTGAAGTTGGTAGCAGAGTCCCCCCAGAGCTTGTAGCAGTGACCATTGGAGACACAGTGGCCAGGGACTGAGGCAACACTGTTGGATGGCTACGGAAACATGGTCATCTCAGGATGGTGAAATCTTCAGGCAGTGAATCTCCTTTGTGCAGAGAAAAGGGCTAGCTGCAGACTCAACATGGCACTGATTCCTGTGGTGCAGCAGATTTCTTGGAATGTGGCAAAGAATTACACCTCAGGGGAATTTCATGAGGATTGTATGAAGGGATAAAAGGAGTTCCTGTAATCAGGAGCTGTGAGGTTCTCCTTTGCCACATGCATTGTTTACATGTATTACTACTGTGCTTCAAGCCTTCTTCCTCCTAGACACTGCAGTTAAAATTCTTTCTTACTTACATACCTAAGAATTTCTTCTCATTCTATCCTAATTCTCTTCTACTTAGCTTCATCTATTTCCTCACTCCTGACTCCAGTGTTGAGGCTGCAGAGATATTGTTTCTGGGTTTGAAAATGATACCTTTCTACTCCCATGTAGAATAATTGGAAAGAAACCTTTGTCTCAAGGGCCCACGGACTGTCCTATTTTGTGGATCAACAGACAACCTAGGGTTAAATGAACTGCAATTTTCCAGCCTGAATCTGCTCCAGAGTAGTTTCTATGGTGAAGCAATCAGAGGGAGCAGATCTCATTTATTCTCTAGGGACAACTGCGGCTGCTGCTGTGATTGCTATGTTCTGAACATAAGTGATGTAGTACATGAAGCAGTGTTAGTGGATTCTATTTTCCTCTTTAGGTTCAGGTAAACCTTCTTTACCTCCTGGTGTTCTCCCTTTTGGCTATGCTTTTTTCTCAGAAAGAAGAGACCTATGGGGGCAGTCAGTTACAGTCACACACTCCTGCTGCTATTGGAGTGCTTGCACCCATTCCCTCTTTGAGGGCCCTCTTGCAGAGTGGCTGATGGACCAGAGAGACAGCTCATTTGTACTGTGGCTGGCTTTACCCCTCTCTCCTCCCTCACTGTTCCAGGTCATGTTCTCTAATACGTGGAGAAAATTGACTTTGGCAAAGCTTGTATTTTCCTTGTCCTCTGCTATCCAAGAAGGCTTCTGGGAGCTTTCCCAAATCATCAGTTGGTATGTAGGTTCAGGAAATGCAAGCTGATGTTTAAATTAACCGGAGTAAAGCATAATTGGGAATATAAGTCTATGATAAAAGAAATCATAATGTAGTCAAAAGCCAAATGTTGTGAGGAAGCATTTCATAACTTTATAGTGATATGTATACATATCACACACACATATACACACAAAACAAAATGTAAAAACTTACATTTTAGATTGTGTGTATTACTGTTTCTTTGTTAGGTCAGATAACCATCGGTAAATATTAACTGGTGAACTGTTGACTGTGAATATAATTCCCCTCCCCCATCCTCACAAAGATGATTTTGTGTCATACTCATCTTCCGCTTTTATTTTCTCTCTCTTCTCTTCTCATTCTTTTCTCCTCCTTCCTCCCTTTTTTGGCCCCTATTTTTGATCTGCCTCCCTTTATTCAGGAGCTAGCATAATACTGTATATTTACACCACCCACCCTATGAGAGAGATTATTTTCTTTCAGGGAAAGCATTGCACATTCTAATTTTCCATGTAAGCAATTAGGGTGATGCTCTTATTTGGAACATTTCAGTATCTTTGTGACACTCAGTAGGCTGAAAGAGAAAATGGATAAGTGCTGCTTTGCTGCCTTCAAATTATACCAGTTATTTAGTGAAAATTGAATGAGAATATATTAAAATTATTTTTAGACTGTTCCTTCTTACAAAAGCACCATGCTTGGACGTCATTGAGACTTAGGCAGTCACACTCATGTGGGAAGTAAACTTGTCAGATTTCCTTCTCTGAGCAGCCTCAGACCTAATTGAAACTTAGAAGGGGCATAGGGAGACCATTAAGGAAACTCCAAGTGATGCAAGCAGTGGTATTTATAACCAGCTGAGTCAATGCAATTCGGTGCTCAAACTTACTGCTGCGGTCACTGATTGGCTGGATTTACTTTCTCTGCTGTAGCATGAAATCAATTGCTTAGTTACTCAACAACAGCAATGACAACATTTATTAAAGGCTTACTACGCATAAGGGATTATGCTGGGTACTGGGGTGGGGGAAAGACAAGACAGAAAATAGTCCCTGCCCGCAAGTGACGGGGGAGAACAAGTGCAATGTTATTTGAGTAGGGAGAAAGCAGTAATGATGAGGGGGATGAGGAAAGGTTTTCTGGATCTGGTCCAACAGTTCTGGAGAACAATTTGGAACTATGCCCAAAGGGCTATAACACCACATATACCTTTGACCTAGTAATACCACTACTACATCTGTACCCCAAAGAGATCAAAGGAAAAGGAAAAAAAATAAATGTACCAGAATATTTATAACAACTCTTTTTGTAGTGGCACAGAATTGGAAATTGAAGGGATTCCATCAACTGGGGAATGGCTTAACAAGTTGTGGCATATAATTATGATGTAATATTATTGTGCCCTAAGAAATAACCAAAACAAAACATAAGATGACATATAAATTGATGCAAAGTGAAGTGAACTGAACCTGGAGATCATTGCTCATAGTAAGAACAATATTGTAATGATGATCAAATGTGAAGGACTTAATTATTTGGATCAATACAGTTCCAAAAGACTCACAATGAAAAATGCCATCCACTCCCAGAGGAAGAACTGAAGAACTCTGACTGCAAATTTATTACTTTACTTTTCTTGCTTTTTATTTTGGTGATATGGCTAATATGGTAATATGTTTTTACAGGATTTAGCATGTATCATTGATATATTGATTACCTTCTCAATGGGTAGGGAAGGGGTGGGAGACAGTGAAAGAATTAGAATCCAAAAGTTAATAAAAGAATGTTAAAAATAAATAAAATGACATAAAAGAGACATCTTGAACTGGGGGGAAAAGGAAAGGCTTCCTGTAGGAAATAGTATTTGAGTTAAATCTTAGAAAGAAGGCAATGATTCTAAGAATTATAGTTAAGGTGTGTAGGAATACATTCCAGGTGTGGGGTACAGTCTGTGCAATGTCTTTCTCCTCAGGCTGGGAAAAAATAGCTAATAGTTCAGTTTGGCTGGAATACAGAGTGCAAGAAAGGAACTAATGTGCAATAAGTGGGAGAAAGGTAGTAGAGTTTTAAAAATTGAGTTAGTTAGAAATGTAAAATCTGAGATGTCCAGATGGGTTTTTAGATAAACAAAATAAGTTGCCAATTACTTAGAGATATTATTTATCGACATATTTATTGAATAAATCCAATAATTTAATTTTTGGAGATATTATTTGTTCAATTAAATGAAACAAGCAGAGAATTGGCAAAGAGGCTCTTTGTTCTTGGCATCACAGATTTTGAGACCAAAGAGACTTGAGGTTATCGAGTCCAACTCTTATTTCACAGAGGAGGAAGCCCAGAGAGATGACTTGTCCAAGGTGACAGGTAAGTGGCTGATGCAAGATTTGAATGCAATTCAGATTCCAATGCCAGTCTTTTCCCCAACACACCACCCATTGTGTAAATGACATTGTCTCTACATTCTTCCTGTGGTTTGGTTTATAATTGGCATAAATATAACCTTCCTTTTACCTTTGCATTTAGAAGACAGATCCAGGAGAAATTTGGCATATTTGCAATAACTGACTTACAAGCATTTGATTTTTTTGATAAGATGGCATTAGAGTGTAACCTACTATGTCTATAGTAATAACAGGAGAATTGGCCATTTGGCATCAGAAGATTGATCCTCAAACTGGACCCAAAGGCCATTTTGGAAGTAGCAGGGCAATGAGTCCAAACAGTTTAAACTTCTACCAGATCATTTTAATTCCACCTCCCCTCCCATTGCCTTCTTACACACTCCTGGATACCATGCCAAACTTAGGCAATTCTCAGCCAGCTAATCAGTGAAGGGACAGGTGGGTGAGTTGTTTCCTTTTATATTCTCCACATGCTTTTCAGGCTATTCAGCAACTGATGGTGCCATTTATTTGCAAATTGTGCCATGCACGTTAATAAGGGTTGATTCTCTCATCAACAAATCTGGGGGTGAATTGGCATTACTAGAATCAACACCTCTCTAGGAGGTGTTTTGCTGGGTAAAGGCCCTGCATGAAGATACTGTGAGGACTTAAAAAAGTGAATGACACTGAAGTAGCTCCAAAGCACTCTAAGATCTACAAAACACTTTGCTTGTTCCCCATAGCCCAAACGGACATCCCAGATTTTAAACTTATAACCAACTAGAGCCCCTATTCTTATTTTTGCATATTATCCTCATTTTGAAGATGAAGAAACTGAGACTCTGTAAATGACTTGGTCATGATCACATAACCAGTAAGTGCCCAAGGTGGGATTTAGACACTTTTCTCCAAAGTCCAAGTCCAATATAATCAACTAATAGATCAATAAGCATTTATTAAGAGCATACTATGGGACAAGGACTGTGCTTGCTTGTGTCTGGTGACACAAATACAGAACTGTGGCAGTCCCTTCCTAAAAGGAGAGCTATTTCAATGGTGGGATGGAGGTGAGGGGGTCTAGTGGAGAGTATAATATATGTTTACTGGTTAGTGAGTACAAGGTATATTTAAAATAAATGCAAACTAATTTTTGAGTGGGGAATTTGTGGGAATCGAAAAATCTCTTAAAAGAGGAAGCAGTTGAGCTAATTTTTGAAGGAAAAGAGCTAGAAAGTTTCTGTGAAGTGGAGGTGAGGACCTAGAGCATTCCAGGCATGAATTAACTCCTGTGCAAAGTCATGGAGGTGGGGGACAGAATGTTGAATGCTAGGAGCAGTAAATAAGCTAGTTTTGCTTAAACTATAGCATGCATGAAGGTGAATTGTGTAGAATCAGCCTTGAAATATAGGGTGGAGCCAGACTGTGAAGTGCTGTAAATGCCAAAGAGAGAATTTGTTTATTTAGGGAGCCATTGAAGCTTCTTGAGAAGAGGAATGTACTTTAGGACTATCAATTTGGCAGCTGGGTAAAGTGTAGTTTGGAGTAGAGGTTGAATGTAGGGAGACTAACTAGGAGTGTATTGCAAGAGGCTGGATGAGGAGATCAAAAATAGGGTGGTTGTGTGGTATGAATGCTCTAGTATTTTATCAGAATCTTAATTTTCACAGGTAAAAAACAACATGAGAAGCATAGGACACCTACATTGCAGATGCCACATAAGGGAGATGAAAATATTAAATTCTATTTAAAATGATGTAAAATGCACAAAAAATAAAAAACAAAAAATGTGACCTGGGTGTCTGGGCCCAGAACGTTAAGATTAAGTGAAGTTAGGGAGGGAAAGTCTGAACAGAGATCAAGGAAGGAAGGGAATGGTATTGAGGGAAGGGGCCCCACATTTGTTGGGGTCCATCCAACTCAATAGCTGATATTAAGAAGAGGTCACAGATTCTCTCATTCCTTTTCTCCCCTGGGGATTAGGGAGTCATTTGGGATAAGGAAGGAACATTTCTTCTCTATCCCTGCATCCCCACTACATACCATAGAATCCTATAACTAGAAAGTACCTTGGAGATGATCTAGTTCAAGTTTCCCATTTTATAGATGAGGACCCTGAAGTTTGGAGTATGGAAGTCACTTTGGCCAAGGTGGTAAGTAGCAGAATCAAGATTGGAACCTAGGTTCTCTGACTTCAAACCCAGTGCACATTCCACTATTCCAAAGTGTGTAAAGACTAACCTTAGGCATATCTTTACCCAACTCCCTAATATTTCCCTCACTTATGTCCTAAAGCCTGAAGTACCTCTTAAAAGGGAACAAAGCTATTCATTCCACAATTAGGGAGAAAAGCCTTCAAATGCAAATGGAAGTGGGTTGAGTGAAACAAATTAAATCAGGATAGCAGCACTTTGCCTGATTTAATAAGAGTGGGAGAAAGTTCTGGGAATTGAAGGTGTTGGGGTTGGGGTGGGGAGGTTGTTGCTAGGATAGAGGAAAAAAGCAAGGGAGGCTGGGGATAGACAAGGTTGACTTCTAAAGAAATCTTCCAAATTTTGCCCCTGGGTCAGTTCTGTTTACCTTCAGCCAGGCAGGGACAAGGGGAAGGTTAACCCAGAGGTACTCTGGTCATGCTGCCCTGTCTGCTTGGCTTGATTTATGAAGATTTTGTTCCCAATACTTCAACTAGAAGAACTCCTTTTCCAGATGATTCGTGAATTGAGGTATCACTGCAAATGAATGTGTCAGAATGGCATTAGCAGATGCGTGACTAACCCTGGCAGTTTGAGGTCAGTCACATGGACTCAGGCAGTGAATTGGCAATGGTCTGGGTTTTCTCCTGTAGTCCTTGGCTGGGGTTGGAAGCTTGTGACAGCAAAAACCAGGTGAAAACAAGCCAGAGGCTCCTTTTCCCTTATTGAACTGTTCTTTCTACAGGAGCAGTGGGAGGGGATTTTACTGCCTGAGAGGCTGAGAAAGCAGAGAAAGAAACTCACAACTCCCCCTCCCCCAAAGCCTTCCAGGTTTATACCCTAGTCCAAGGAGTTCTTAATCTCGGATCCATGAATTTGGATGGGAAAAAAAAACAGCTTTATTTTTTGCTAACTTCTAACTGAAATTTAGCATTTTTTTTCAATTTTGAATATAGTCAACAAATATGATGGGCAGCTAGGTGGCACAGTGGATAGAATGCTGGGCCTGGAGTCAGGAAGACCTGAGTCCAAATCCGGCTTCAGACACAGACTAGCTGAGTCCCCCTGGGCAAGTTACTTCACCCTATTTGCCTCAGTTTCCTTACCTGTAAAATTCAAAGCACAGTTGGGAGAAGCTTATGGCAAACCACTACACTATTTTTGCCAAATGGGATCATGAACTTGTGATCATTGGACATGATTGAAATGACTCAACAACAAACATGATTTGGAGGAGGCATCTGTTCATATGCTTTACCAGGCTGACAAGGGGTCTCTTCCACACAAAAGGATAAGAATTGTTCTTTGGTTTTGCTGCTCTTGGGTCCTTCCCTTCCTACTTGGTGCTGTTGGGATGTAGAATTTGTCATCTGAGTTAGTGTTCCCCTGTACCTTATCTACTATAATTGTAGATACATAAAATAGGAACCAAATGGGGCCATTCTGGATGCTTTCTACCAGAGTTTAATGATTAGAAAATCCAGAAGGAGCTAGTTATAGTTTAGGACATGACCCAGAAATACCACTCCGGAGTCACTGTTCTCTTATTTCTCTAACTCCCCTAATGTCTGCTTTAAAGTTCTAGAATATTAGAACTGGAAAGTGATCTTCAGAACTCTAGATAAACTCTTTTGAATTGCCCAGGTGGAAATTGATCCCTGGCAAGGGGAAGTGAATTGTTTAAGGTCATGAAGAAAATTTAGAGACAGATTCAGAATTAGAACTGAGGTTTCCTGGCTCACAGCCTGGACAGGGAGGAGGAAGGGAGAGAAGAAAGGGAAGAAAACAGGCCTTCATTAACTATCTACTATGTGCTGGGCACTGTACTAAGCCTTTTAAAATATTATTTCATTTGATCCTCACAACAACCCTATGAAGTAGGTGCTATTATGATCCCTATTAAAAATATTTGAAGAGACAGGGAGATAGAACTTGTGGGACTTGTCAAAGGTCACAGAGCTATCAAGAGGTCACATAGCTATCAAGTATCAGAAGTTGGAATTGAACTCAGGTCTTCCTGACTCTAGGCCTGGGGCATCCTGTGGCACCTAGATACCCAGGGTTCTGTCTGATCATTACAACGTACTGGGAAAATCTTTCATTGTGACCGTGTCACCTCTAACATGTTGCACACAGCTTCCTAGAATCTATATTGAGTTCCCGATTTCACTGACCAAGACCTTTTATACCTCTCTCCTTCCTTATCTTATGTGACAAATGAAAAACCCTGACAGATGGCATTTCTAGGTAATTAATTAATCAGACTAGCTAGTAATCAGTAAATTGATGATCCATATTTTCTCTTAGCAACAAAGACAAAATCATGGAGAGCCTGGGAATGCCCCTGATGAGTGAAAATCAACCTTCACTGGTAGACATTTAATGAAGAGATAGGTTAGAAGTCTGTAATTCCTCCTGCTGAGAACATGGTTTGATCATGAGACTCAGGCACCTCCAGCAATATGGACAGGGGAATCCATCTCTATCCAGACCACTCTGGTTGGTTTTTTTCCTTTATAAGCTGGGTCACCTTAAACTCTAATGGAGGGATCCAAGGACAGGGGCTCTTTTCCCCTGGGTAAGGACTCACCTAGATTGGATTCTGTCCACACTCTAAACAGAAGCAAGAACTCCTAATTGGGTGGCATCCCACCCACGATTGAAAAGCACATACCTCAATGGCTAGGACAGTCTTATCAACCAGTCATGTCCTTCAAATTCTGACTTTTTACAGGGGATAGACCTTAAATGAGGAAATGAAGGAGAAAAGCCTGAATTTCAAATTAATATTTTGTTATTAACATAATAGTAAAATAATTTATTTTGCTTAACAGTCAAAGTTATACATACACCATTTTGTGGTCTTGCAACAAAAAATCAATAAACTTGAAACAGTAATGTAATATAGATAGCAAGAAAGCAACCTAAACAGTAAGCACTCTAATATTCTTCCCCAAACCCTCATCCTCACCACTGGATTGGGCCTTGTCCTTTTTTCAAGTGAGAAAACTGAAGGTCAGTAAGGTTAAGTGACTTGTGTAATGTCACACAGGTAGTAAATATCAGAGTCAGGACTTGAACTCAGGTCCCAAGTCTTAGGCCACAACTTGATATTTCCATAATTTGCTTCAGGCAATTCTTTCAGTAGGGCTGAGTGGATTAACCTTCCCCAAATCCCACAAAATGGTAGATTTTATAATACTAGTTGAATGATGATCAGCACTACCAGAGGAAAAGGTTGTATTGAAACTGAGTTTTTCCTTAACACTTTTCCTCTTGGATGCATAGGATCTCAACCTCCTGAGTTATAGGTCTGGACTGAAGTCAATGCTCATTGATTATTTCAGCTGCCAACCCAAAGACTTGGGCTTACAAAGGCATTTGCTCTTGGTGGAAAAGGTCCAAGTTTATAAACTTCATAGGTTTACCAAGGATGACACCCACAATGTGGGAGGCAATTGGGTGGTGTAGTGGACAGAGTGCAGGGTCTAGAGTCGGGAAGACCTGAATTCGAATCTAGCCTCAGTAACTTTGTAGAATCAGAGATCTGCATCTGGAAGGGATGTCAGAGACCATCTAGTCTAATATCATTTTCACAGATGAGAACCCTGGGCCCAGGAAAGCTAATTATTTTGGCAAAGGTCACACAGGTAGAAAGCTTTAGAGATAGGATTTGAACTTAGGTCCTTTGACCCCAGAGCTAATGCTTTGTCCACTATAGGCAGTAGGGATTGATCTTTGGTAATATCGTAACTCTTATCTGCAATAGCAGGTAAGCTTGTGTACAGGCTGCCCCACATCTGGGTAGTATTTGGGGCCTTAGCAATGGGATTGGACTTGCTTGGGAATCCTTCAAGTTGCATACATGTCATTTACTGTGCTGCCAGTAACTGGGCTGGGAAAATGCCATTCTGGCATTTTCTGTTGTCGTGAAAGGTCGGATACTTCACTTTGGGCACATTGTTGGTTGCACTTGGGCATGTGGATGACTATTCTCACTTGGTTAATTCTCTGTGGATAACTGTGATCCAATCCTTTACCTGCTAATTCACTGGGGCAGCAATACTCCACACCAAATCCTGTCTTAGTGTCTGGAAGGAGCTGGTTTATTCTACCATGGTTCTTTGGCTCTGCTGGAGCTGGTGAATCCAGATATTCTATTTTGGGCTGGAGAAGGAATGACAAAAGCCCCTGGCATCTCTCAGAAGAATCCTTCTATGTTGCTGCACTTTAGGGGATCTCCAAGGGTGGCAAGCCATATATCATTTGCAATGATACAGAAACTCTGGGAGGTCCCCTGCCTGTCTGGTTGAGCAATACACTATGCTGTCAGTAAACAGGTCAGCTCCTTCCAGCCATTTCTAGAATTACTTCTTACAAGGACTCACAAGTTCTATGGAGATTTGTCCCAACAATTGCTAAAGCCTTAGAGTGTCTAGGGCAACCTGTGCTTTGCAGGTCTTAGTGGGCTTGGGACTCTGGATATGAGGGTGGGAAAAATATTTGGGTTAGTGTCATGGGACAATATTGTCAAAACACTGGCTACTGAAATATGTCAGTGAATAGAAACTATGGACTGGACCCAGGGAAGAATCATCTTGCTGGAAAATGCAATGAATGATTCAAGTGAACAGAGATTGGGATTATTGTTGGGTTAAACAACTATTCACCTAAACTCCAAATCTAAAGGAAAGTATTGTAGGAGGAAATAATATTTGTAGGTCAGAGAGCCAGCATGGAGTTTGTCAAGGCAAACACATTATGGATGAATAAATAAATGAATGAATCAATTAAAAGCATTTATTATTATTTAATACCATGCTACTCAAACTATATAAAGGATTGCTTTATAGAATGAAAGAAAATAATAATGAAATTCACATGGAAACAAAAAGTGATGAATAATTTCAAAAAAGATATTGAAAAATAGTAGGAATGAAGGAGATCCACAATATCAGATATTAAACTATACTACAAAGCAGTCATTCCTAAACCAAATTGATGCTGGTTAAAAAATAAAGATTAATCAATGGAACAGATTTATTTATACAACATATGGAAGCAAATTAACCTAGTAGCCTAGTATCCAATAACTCAAAGACCCTAGTTACTGGTTTAAGGATTCACTATTTTGTAAAAATACTGAGAAAATTGAACATCAGTCTTGAAGAAATTAGATTTAAGTCAACACTTTGTATCCCTTATACAAAGATAAACTCCAAATGGATATGTGACCTAGATATAAAAAGTCATATCATAAACAAGTTAGAGAATCAAGGAAAGAACTCACTTATCATATCTATGAATAAAGGAAAGATTTATGACCAAACAAAGGATAGAATGGATCATAGAAGACAAAATGAATAATTTTGATTACATAAAATTAAAAAGTTTTTGCATAAACAAATCAGATAAAGCTAACATTAAATGTGAAAATGGTATGTGGAGGAAAAAAAATCTTTGCAGCATCTCCTAGAAAGTCTTATTTCTAAGGTACATAAGAAATGGATTCAAATTTGTAAGAAGTAGAGCCAATTTCCAATTGATAAATGGACTAAGGATATAAACTAGCAGTTCTTAAGGGATGAAACCTAGGTTACTTATAGTCTTTTAAAAGAATTCCATTAATCACTAATAAAGCAGTTCTGAGGTTCTATCTAATACCTATAAGATGGACGATGATGAGAAAAAATCAAAATAAATGTTGGAGGGGTTGTGGGAAACTAGGTATACATGGATGCATTGTTAATGGAGATATGAATGGGTTCAGCTATTCTGGAAAGCAATTTAGAATAATATACAAAAAGTTACTTGGTAGTGCATACCTTCTGATACACCTATACCACTATTAAGGTCTGTAACCCAAAGATAATAAGAGAAAAAGATACTACATGTACAAAATAGTTATAGTAGCTTTCCCCTCTTTTACGTTGGCAAAAAAAACATAAAATAAGAGGATACAAATCAATTGGGGAATAGTGGATAGAAAGCTAGAGGTCTGGAGTCAAGAAGACTTGAGTTCAAATGTATCTATACTTGTTAGCTGTGTGAATCTGGGCAAGTCATGTAACCTCTGTTTGCCTCAGTTTTCTCAACACTAAAATGGGGATAATAGCAATATTTACCTCACTGGGTCTCTGTGAAGATCAAATGAAGTAATATTTGTAAAGTGTCTGGCACATAGTACATACTATATAAATATTTATTCTCTTCATCCCCTTGAAAGTAAAGAATGAAAGCAGTAGAACTAGGAGAATAATCTATACAATAACAACAAAACTATAAAAATGGGTAACTTTTGAAATCTATAAGAATTTTTATCAGTGCAGTGACTATCCATGATTCCAGAGGATGGATAATGAAGTTTGCTCCCCATCTCATGAGAGAGGTGATAAACTACTCAGTGGGTAGAATTACATATGTACATACACTTGTGTGCTTATATATACCTATATACACACACGTATATGTGTGGATGTATATTGAACATAGCTAGTGAGAGAATTTATTTTTTCTTAACTGCATATTTGTTAGAAGAATTTTCTTTTTCATTTTCTTTTCCAGTGGGGTGGGGATGGGAGAGAGAAAAAATAGATATCTGATCATTAAAAAAATTAAATTAAATAAAAACATGTCTAGAAGTAGCATGATATGATGGAAAGAACACTGGAGTTGGAATCAGGAAGATCTGACTTCAAATCTCATTTAGGAGACTTATTTGTATATGATTCTGGGCATCATTTGACCTCTCTGCCTCATAGTACTTACCTGTAAACTGAAGATGTTGTATTCTATGGGCTCTATGATCCTTCTGGATATAAATCTATTATTTTATTATCCTGTAGTCCAGGATGCTATATGCCAGTGATACAAAGACAAAAGTGGGACAATATTTACCCTTAAGATATTACATTTTAATAACATAGAATAATGTTGGCCAGAGGAGAGTCAAATAAATAGTGAAGAGAGCTGTAAGTGGTGATTATCACACTTTTTTTTTTTTTTTTTGGCAAATCTTTCCCATTTTTCTTGTTTGCAATTTTTCCTTCCATTTTCATCCTTGAATACTCTTGGGATGATTTTGCTTAGTTGGATATCTTTTTTTTTTTTTTTTTGGAGGGCAATTGGGGTTAAGTAACTTGCCCAAGGTTACACGGCTAGGTTTTTTTTTGTTTGTGTGTGTTAAGTGTCTGAGGCCGGATCCGAACTCAGGTCCTTCTGACTCCAGGGCCGACGCTCTACTCACTGTACCACCTAGCCGATTATCACACCTTTTAAACATTTAAAAAATCCTTTGGTATTATGAATCTGACAAATAGTTGTAAACATGAACATTTCCTTATACAAAGAATAAAAAAGAAGACTGCTTATCAAACTGCACATCTCATTATGTACAGTCTTGTTTTTAAATAGTATATCCTCAGTTCAGCATGTTAATTCCATGATTGTTGCCTATGAACATTCTGATCTCTAGTATGCAATTTTCTTTAAATGTTCATTAACAACTTTCTTTTTTCCTTTTTTTGCCTATCTTTTGTATCCATCACTAACCTCCACCTGCCTTTCCCACCCCGATTCTCCATCCTATTTCTTACAAAAGAAATCTCCTTTCTTATAATAAGTTAGAATTTGAAAGCAAAATAAATCCACTTATTGACCATGTCCAAAATTGTATGTCTCACACTGAACTATCTAGTCCATTGCCTCTCTATCAAGTGGTGAGAAGTGTTTCATGATGAGTCCTTTGGAATTATAGTTGATCGGTGCATTTATCAGAATTCTGAATTTCTACAAAGTTGTTTTCCTTGACAACAATCCTTGTATAAATTGTTCTGCTGCTTGCATCACTTATACCAGGCCACACAAATCTTCCTGGATTTCTCAGAATCTGTTCCTTTCATCATTTCTCATGATATATCAATATTTTCTCCCATTCACATACTATAATTCATGCAGCCACTACCATTTGATGATTGCTTTCTTAAATTTCTGCTTCTTCATTATAAAAGAAAGTGTTGTTAGTTTACCCTATGAAATAAAATGCTTTGTTAACCATCAACAAACAGTTAAGCAGAGTAAGTGTTTGTATCTATATTTTTTAGTCCATTTTGTGGTGTTGTGGTCTAGTGTGGAATTTGTGTGCAAAAAACCCTGCTATCTTCTATTAATATGCTTCCAACTATGCCCTTGATGTACCTTTCAGTGATTCTCATAAAGCTTTTAAAAATGGGAAGATAGATCTCTAGATAGACTATTGTTGGTATTATCTCAGTTGCCACTTCTTTTGGAGGGGTGGTAGTTACTAAAATTTGAAGCTTTTTACTTACCCTTTATTTCTCTCCTTAAAAGGAAGATATACCATCCTGGGGCTGCTCATCCACCTTTGGTATCTACCTGCCACCCAACTCTAACCCATGGCTCCAAGAAGCTGTAGCATGCACAGCAGCCACATCCCAGTAAATCTATCTCAGCAGATGGGCTAAACCAGGTTGAAGGTAACTGATAGGTCTCAAACCTGTCAATGAGTTAGTGGGATGTCTACCCCAAGCATGTGAAGATTTTTTCCCAGTGGAATGGGTATATAGGAACAATTTGTTTCAACAGTGAAGAAGGTGACTGAAGCAGGTGCTATGGAGTGCCTTGAAGATGCCAAGGTCATGCACTGCATCTTAGACAAGTGCCAATCATCTTCACTTTTGTCCTGCCACTGGACTTCAGTGATTCTGGGAGAGAGAGTGAGTCTGAGGGCAATTCTGTCACACTTCAATTCATGAGCAAGTCAAGGTATCACCCCCATGATGTCATTGGTCCTCTTAAAAAATGAAGGACAAACAACAAAATTTATTTATTTATTTATTGGTGGCCCTAAAAAACAGAACGTTATATCAGCTTTATAGTCCATCTAGGCATCAACCCAGATCATCCATTCTCCCCACCTCAACCAGCACTGAATATATCCAGAACTTGTAGGATCTCTTCCACATCACACATGCAGTTTTCACCTCCTCAAAAACAAATTAATTTCCCTAGTCACCAGTGTGTTGTCCTCTCTAGTATAATATAAACTGCTCAAGGACAGGATTTTCTTCTTCTTCTTCTTGTTCTTCTTCTTGTACTTGTTCTTCTTTTCTTCTTGTTCTTCTTGTCCTCCTCCTCCTCCTCTTCCTTCTTCTTTTATTCTATCCTCAATGCTTAATGAAGTGTTTGATAGGTAATATGTAATTAGCAAATAGTTTCATTTCATTCATTTATATTTTGTGAATCAAGAAATTAATCCCACAATTCCTCCACAATTCCATCACCCAATGAACTGATATCTTCTATGTACAATTGGTCTAATACTTCTCCTTTTCCATCTTTGTTAATTTTAGAGTAATTTTTATCTACTCTACAGGCACATCTAGTACTATGATGTTAGAATCCAAGTATGGTGATTATGCTATCTTTGATTATGAAAATAAAGTCAAACCAAACCTAATTTGTTATAATGCTTTTAAAAATCTTTTTCCAGTCTTCTGTTTATTTTATTTCTTACATTTTTACCCTTATATGTCCCTGGGTGACTTTGCTTAATTGGATAGTCTAACCCTCCATTGCTTCTCTTTGCTTTAGGAAGACTATTGTGTATGATCTTCCTTCATCATCCTTCTTAAGATTTTACTAAGATTTTATATTCAAAACAAATTTAATATAAATTTCAAATTGATAATATTTTATAGACTTTGTTTACCATAGTTCTCAGGTCAGATAGTAAGACTATGTTTTGCTAACTTTTAGGCTCCTTTGCTCTTCTTTTTATGGAAATAGGCTTAAATCAGTTAAACATTTGCCTAAATTATTAGTCTATTTCTACAACCTTCCTTCTATTACTCATTTTTTAGATCAATAACTTGTTTGATTGGTCAGTACTTAAGTTTTTTTCCTAATTACATACATTTTACTCATTTTTATTTTTTCTTCTAGTTTTGTACTTATTTTTATCTTTGTTTTCCAGGCAATTAATAGCCTGATTCTATGAAGACAGTTCATTCAAGAATGACTCCTACACAAATAACAAGTCACTTCCTATCTGTTAAAGTATAATTCTCTCTCTCTCTCTCTCTCTCTCTCTCTCTCTCTCTCTCTCTCTCTCTTTCTCTCTCTCTCTCTCTCTCACCCTCTCCATTTGTTATCTCTCCCTCCTTCTCTCCCTTTCTATTTGATGTTATTATTTGCGACTTGCCATATCCATTTCTTTTCTTGAAAAACTTTTTTCATCTATAGAGACATTAGGCTTTTGTATAATATACAAGCCTTTGACTTCTCTAATTTCTTATTCCTGGTATATATTTTCTAATAATTCTTGCCAACCTCACCTACTCCTATTTTTGCACTGAAATCGTCCTGTATCAAACAAAGTGCATGTCAATATAGTTTGGATGATTTTTCTGAGCTCTCTGTAAATTTTTTTTACCTCTTCTTCTGCAACAGATGGCAGACCATAAGCTGCTAGCAAATACTTATCATGAACACTGCATGAGAGATGACCAAATGTCCCAGGAAATGATGTTTCTTATTCCCTTTGGGCACCCAATAAAACTAATGCTGCCAATTCCTTTATTTTCCTTTCCAAGAAGAACCTATAAGTCATCTTTCCACTTAGCTGGCCTCATTTATAGCAAGATTGTCAAAACTGATATGTTTCATATTCTCCCAAAGTATGATCCATAAGTATTGATCATTGGGCAAAGATCTTACATTTAGAATATCAGTAATCAAGTTTAATTTTTAGGTTGTCAAAACATAGTGTGATTCTTAGTTCTCTGTCCCCTTTTCTTCTATTCTCTCACTGTCACAGCAGAACTGATATTCTCTATTCCCTTGACTTCTATGGCATTTCTACATCTTTGACCACTCAGTTTTCCTCATTGATTTCTTTTTCACTTCTTGCTCCTTAAACATAGGCACCTCCTAAAACTCTTATTTATCCTCTTCTCTGTTATGCTTCTTTAGTGACCTCATACACACTCATGGCTTCTATTATTATCTCCATGCAGATGACTCCCAAATTTATAACTTCCTTCCCTGTCCTGTGGGTGGATATGTGGCATGATGGATAGAACACTGGCTTGGAGTCAGGAAAACTCACCTTCCTGAGTTCAGATCTGGCCTCAGATACTTACTAGCTATGTGACCCTGGAGAAGTCACTTAACCCTTTTTACCTCAGTTTCCTCATCTGTAAAATGAGCTGTTCACTCCTCAGGTCTCCAGTTCTGCTACTCAAATGTAAGTTCTCTGATGGTAAGGGTACCTTGATTTTGCTTGACTGATTGATTGCTAAACCTCTTTACCTAGATGTCCCACTGATATTCAATACATCGTAAACTGGGCTTACTATCTTATCTTTCCTCTTAAACCTGTTCCTTCTAACTTTTCTGTTCTTATTAATGGAAGTCATCCAGGTTCAAATAAAAAGTTCAGAGTGATTTTCAACTTTTTCTTTTACTTTACCCCACCTCAAGCCATGTGTCAAGTCCTGGTGAATTCCAAAATACCACTAGCTTCTGTCTCCTCCTGATGCTAAAACAAGGCTCTCATTACTTCTCACCTAAACTATTGTAATAATCTTTGAACTGTTTCATACCTTAGATCTCTTTTCTCTCCAATCAATCCTTTTTCACTGATGCCAAAGTAATCTTTCTAGTTGCATAGGTCTTTGTATATCATTCCTCTGTTTGAGTGGAGGGGGGAGTACACTTGAAACCTCTGACTTCTCTCTCCTGACTAGAGGCACCTTTCTGCATCAAGATCAGCCCACTGCTCTGAGGAGTGACACAGTGACCACTGGGCTGGAGAATCAGGGGCAACCAGCCTTTGGGAGCTGGGTCAGACTTCCCTGCTGGGAAGGCTTTGACTGTTCTGTATCTTCATAAATGTTTATTCTTTTAGGAAAAGTTTATTTATCTACCCACATATATATATATATATACACATACATATACACATGTATATGTATATATATACATATATGCATATATATGTGTATATACATGTGTATAACATACACAAATATATACATACATACATACATACAAACTCTTAAGGGTAGTATTTAAGATATCCCACATTCTTTCTCCAATTTATCTTTCTAGTATTATTTTATACTACTTCTCTTAAAAACTTGATATTCCAGTTGCATGGAATGTTTAGCTGTTTCTCATCTTTTCTTACCATTTTTGGTTTACTCATTGCTCCTTATGATTGAAATACATCACCCCTATTCTCCACATGTTTTCCATATTGCAAAATCTAGTTCACCTCCTCCACGAAGGGTAGAAATAATTTCTTATTCCTTGAACCTTTGGCCTGCTGGCCTCTTTGTCACTCCTGGCTTGCCAATCCTGTACCCAGGACTACCCTCAGTACCTACTTTTTCCACTTCTTTTCCTATATTGAAAAACATAAATCTTTCAATGATTGAAGTATGAGAAGTTTGAATATTGAAATATTGAAGTATATTTGGCTCAGTCCCCCAATTTGACTGTAGATTTCTTGAGGGTAGGGAGTATGTTGGATTTCATCTTTTTGTCCCTATTACCTAACATACTGCCATGAATATAATTGGTACTTAATAAAGCTTACTCATTATAGGTACTTAACAAATATTCCTTGAATTGAAGTTATTTAAGGTGGGCAGGTGATATCAACTAGCTTAGTTGTGAGCTTGAATGACCATAGAAATCTTTTAGTACAACACCCTTATTTTTTTTTTACTTAATAGGATTTTATTTTTTCCAATTACATGTAGAGATAGTTTACAACGTTCACTTTTATAAGATTTTGAATTCCAAATTTTTTCCTCCCTCCCCCCTCCCCAAGATGTCATGCAATCCGATATAGGCTATACATGTACAATCATATTAAATATATTCCCACATTAGTCATGTTATGAAAGACAAATCAGAACAGAAGGGGAAAACCACAAGAAAGGGAAAAAAAGAGAGAAAATGATCACCCTTGTTTTACTGATGACAAAACTGGCCCAGAAAGAATAAGTGACTCGCCTAAAGTCACCCTGGTAGTAAGTAATAGAAGCAAGATTCAAACCCATCTCATCTGATTCCAATTAAATTGCTTTTGTCTTCCACAGATTCCTAAATTGATTGACAAGGATATTTGAATTCTTCGATCAGACCCTGCATATTGACCCTGAATGGTGATCTCAATATTTTAATGGGCTTTTGAATACCTTAGAGGGCAAAGTTCACCCATTTTTCCCCTTTCTATTCATTGAAATGAATATACATTTTTTTTCATTTTCTCTGGTTGATTGTATCTAGGCAGGAGATTTGCTACTTTTGAAGTTCTTGGTGATATTCTAGTGGCCCTTAAGCTAGGTGAACCTATCACTCCTCTATTTAAAAAAGTCATTGGATCTCCATTATCTTAAGAATCAATCAATGAATCAACTAATCAACAACTATTTCTGAAGTGCCTATTTTTAGTCCAGGCTGTGTGCTTAGTGTTGGAGGACATGATGCAAAAACAAACAAATAGGTCCCTATTCTCAGGGAACTTACATTATATTGGAGGCAAACGCCATGTATACAAATGCATCATGAGCACATGGCTTTGATATTGCTTCTGATTCTGCGTCTATACTTTTTACAGTTAGGGGAAAGACTATTGAATACAGAATAGATGAACTGCAACTTTGGGAGCTTCAAAATGCTGGGAGAGTCTGGGAACTGGAGACCATGTCAGAGTCTGAGTAACTGAACTAAGGGAGTAGCAAAGTCTGAACAAATTTCCTGAGCCCACCCAGCCAGTGAATTGATCCCAAAGCACAAATTTCTGAAAGCAAGTTAGTAACTTTCCCCCCAAGATATGGCATGTTTGGAAGTGAAATTGGTGGGATAAATGCTTTGCGGAAACCATTTTAATGTTTGAGCCCTCTCTTCCCAGGGATGGAACTGGCATATATGTTCCTCATTCTGGGGGGATGTTTTGTATTTCTCTTCTTATTTTTTACAGTAAATATTCTTTTACAAAAGCCAACTAATGTAAAGTGGTTAGATGAAATTGAGGAATTATTAACTGGTATGGACAACATTAGAGGTGGCACATTAGAATGGAGCCTTGAGCTGAGAACATCAGGATGACACCCGAACTTCTCCAGAATTCCTCTAGAGTCCCAAGGGGAGATGTATCTAGCTCTCCTTGCTCTGAGGGACTCAGTTTAATAGTATGAGTGAGAGTTGGGAGGACCCCCCAGAATCTATGTAGGCTACCATAAATATACCTAAAAGATATATGCAAAGTGAATCCAAAGTAATTTCTTGAAGATGCAGCTAGGTGTCACAGTGTATAGAAAGACAGGCTTGGAGTTAGGAAGACCCATTTTCCTGAGTTCAAATATGGCCTTAGACACTTATTAGATACATGAACCTAGGCAAGTGACTTAACTCTGTTTACCTCAGTTTCCTCATCTGTCAAAATGAGTTGGAGAAGAAGATGGCAAAGTACTTCAGTACTTTGCCAAGAAAATGTCAAATGGGGTCATGGAGAGTCAAACATGACTAAAATGACTGACCAACAACAAAAATAAATTTCTTGAACTAGGTGAAGTCTAGAAAGGGAGAAAGGAAATCAGGAAAATATATCTTGAGCTAAGCTTTGAAGAAAACTAAGGATTATAATTGACAGAAAAGGGAATGCTTTCCAGGAATGAGAGACTGCAAAGGAAGGGATGGCAGAGTGAGCCACCTGTTTGAGAAGATAAGTATGGCAGAACTGGAAAAAGCTTTGGAGTTAAGTTGTGAAAAGCTTTATGTGACAAATAGAGAAGTTTGAGTTTGACCCTAGAGAAGACAGGAAGCCACAAGAGCTATTGAGCAGACAAGTGACACAAGTAGACTTGTGCTCTCAGATAAAAAGCAAACTCAGGTTTTACATTTAAATCTTATCAAAATCTGGCCCCAGCCTATGTTTCTAGGTTGATGTCATCATGTATTCCATATTCCAGAATGACTGGCCATTTGTTGTTCCTTGCACATAGTGATATGTAGCGGGGATCCTAGTATTTCTATGTGTAGTTTTCTACGAAACTGTTCATTTTAGGGGAGAAGGCTCCTGGGCAGTTTTCCTAGGTTAGGTTACTCCTTCCTTGGGGAACTTTGCCCATTATTTGAATAACACTAGCCATGTTAAGACTTCTTTGTTAAGGTTATCTCATATCTTGCTAGAGTTTCCTAGATTTTGAGGGGCTCTGATATACCAGTGTAGGTTAGAAGTAGGGATAGGAATAAGTTTAATGGAAATGCTATGCCACTTCCTATTAGAAGCCTTTCCTGTTTCCACCTCTCTATATCCTCAAATAATCATGCACAGACTTCCCTGATGACATGCTCTTCACTCTGGGAAGAATGTAAGCTACCTGAAGGCAGAGACTGTAATTTTGTCTTTGGGTCAGCATTGGGTATAGTACCTTGTATTTTACAGGCCTAGTAGAATAGACCTAGCATATTCTTGTTGGTCTGGCTTGACTTATAGGCTGTGATAAGAGGTAAGGGACTCTATTAGAGATAGTCAGGCTCTTTTGTTCACTTCGTACTTCTCTTGTTGCAATCGTCAGGTAGACACATTGCATAGTATAATGGACACAACCCTAAGCCAACATAATGCAAACACTATTATTTAGAAAAATAAAGTGAAGGGGTGGGGCTACATGGCCTTTGAAGTCCCTTCCAGCACTAGATTTACTATCTTATGATGCTATTACCTAGAATCTTAATTCCTCAGGACCAGAAGCTCAGGATCCCTTTTTATGCCAGGTCCAGAAGTTTTTGCTAGGTTGATTTATATGATAAATGATGGGATGTCATAAGGTGCAAAATTCCCCTACCTGGGGAATCTGGCAACTCCCTGAAAAACAGTGGGACAAGTTTGATGCCAAAGAAAGAGTCCAAGGAGCTCCAGATTGATTATAGGTAGTAGTTTAATCATTGGGGTTGCTTACATTGGAGACCAGTATGATGGATCCCTGCCAAGAGTTCATGTAATCATCAGTCTAGGGAGGTGGTCAGACCAACAGTGAATCCCTGCAAAAGAACCCCCCAAATCCTTGTGGTAATTATAGACAACAGACAAAGGGAAGAGGAGCTAGAGAGTGCATCACTACTGATTGGTGGATATTTTTGGTTCTCTGATTAGTAATGAGCTTGGGCATTAAGCCAATATTATGCCCAAACATAAGTTTGTGTATTGACCAGTCATGGTCATAGATGGGTCACAACATTCTTGTTATGGCTTTCATAGTTCATAGTATCTAAATTTTGATTTTTTTTAGCAGGTCACCATGTTCAGGCTTCCACCTTTCATGGAGTTTAAGTTTTTAGGACTTTTCACTAAGTACTGTATTTTATGTCTTTTCCCCAATCAGGACCCTACAGATAACCTGGAATATTCATCTTTTCTTGTTTGATGAAGACCTGATGCCATAGTGGATGCAATCCTTTAATTTCTGCATGGAGTATACCATGAACTTAAGAAATAAAATTAAGCTAAACATACCTCCACCCATTCATTCTTCCATGGGGGAGGGAGGCATAAAATATTCATACTTTTATGGTGTGTTTCATATCTCTTGTTGGTTACAACCTAAGATTTTGTATAGAGAAACCTCTTTTCTCTTTTTTTTTTTTTTTTTTTTTTAAAGCAATTGGGGTTAAGTAACTTGCTCAAGGTTACACGGCTAGTCATTATTTATGTGTGGGTGCTCATTTTCTGAGGCCGGATCTGATCTCGGGTCATCCCAACTCCGAGGCCGGCGCTCTTACTCACTGCTCCACCTAGCCGCCCCTTTAGGGCAATTGGGGTTAAGTAACTTGCCCAAGGTTACACGGCTAGGTTTTTTTTTTGTTTATGCGGATTAGGTGTCGGAGGCCGTCTCCGAACTCAGGTCCTTCTGATTCCAGGGCCGGCGCTCTATTCACTGCGCCACCTAGCCGCCCCGAAACCTCTTTTCTCTTGTCAAGAGACTAAGCTGGGACTTTGGACCTTCAAACCTTTGAAGTTTTATTCATGGTGTGGTGAATGTGATATAGCTCTTAAATTTTTTATTTTGCCTAAATAAGAATCATGGACTTTTCTTACCTTTACAGATAACTTTTAATGAAGTGAAAAAAAAATAAATGCTTTCATAAGCAATAATATTTGTTCTATCTCCCTCTCATTTTTGCAAACCCCAAATTCCAGAACTTGTCTACCTCCCAGTTTTCTTCTTTGCATTAACTGTAATTTTATGCAAAACCTGATCTCTGATGCTCATAAAGTTGAAATATTCCAAGTGCGGCATAATAAGCCCACAGCACAATTGTCAGAGGCTTAATGAAAGAGAAAAGAATATTAAATTCTTTAAACATCATCTCCCACTGGCTCTCATATGCTGTTATCCTGATTACTTAGTCTTCTCATGAGTCTAAGTTTTAATATAACAGCCCCCAAATCTAGCCCAGTCTTCCATTGTTCTGAATTGTGGAATGTTTTGGGGACAGAGATAGAATGACGAAATGACATGGTTATAGCTATATGAGAAAAGGCATAATATATTTACAATTTTGATTGACTCTAATTTGGTAGTAGATGAACAAAGGATATTTTTGTTTTTCCTAGTTTTCTATAAATATGCTGAATTTAGCTTGTCCACAAAAATCACTTTGAGTTTAGTGGTCTTTCTTACATATTTGGGTCCTTTGGATTCCTGTTTTTATAATGTTATTATAAACCTATAATGTTTTCCTATGGAATTCTCCAATATATCACAGATTTGGTTGTATTAAAACATTTCCCCATATGTCCATAAATGCCATGTTTTCTCCTTATTGCATCTCAGTAAGAAAATGTTATTACAGGAAATATTATTGTTAGTTCCATTATCCTTCTCTTCTAGTGTAGTATTAATTATAATTCAATTAAATAAAAAAATATTAGGCACTCACTTTATTCTAGGCATCTGGGAGCTTGCATTGCTGGTGGTGATGGAGGTGGGGAGAAGGTATACAACATGTGAAAAGTAAGTAAAGAGACAGAATATCTAAATATATAAAAATATAGTGAAAAGTACACTGGGCTTGAAACCAGAAAATATAGCTTTGTTATTAATTAGCTGTGTGACCTTATACAAGTATAGATACTCTGTTTCAGTTCGTCCATTTGTAAAGGGTTTGATTAAGATGATTTCTAAGGTCCCTTCTAGCTTTATGCTGCCTATAAGAACAACAATAATAATAGTAACTTATTTCTCTAGTGCTTTAAGGTCTATAGAACATGTTCATCTCAATAAACTGTAGTCTAGGTTGTGTAAGTATTATTTTCCCTAATTTGGAAATGAGGAAACATTAGTTCAGGGAAGTATTGACTGTGGTCACTCAGACAGAAAATATAGTGACTTGAACTCAAATTAGTTGACTCCAAATTAAGAGTGCTCAACTGAACCATGCTGATATACAATATAAAACTTGAAATGTCTAGGAAGTATAACTATCTTTTTGCTATCTGCCTTGGTATACATTTTTATCGATTATCTATACCTCCCACTTGTCTTTTCCTTTGAAATTGACCACAATTCAGTCTATTTTCCTGTATACATGATTTCCTGCCTTGCTAACCTATTCAGTGCCATGCCCTCCTTCATGAGAATCCAGGCAGGTGAAATGAAAAGGATGTAAAAAAATTATTTATTTTAGTTACTTAGTAGAGAGTTGGTAGAGAAGGAAAACAATATGCAATTTTTGGGTCATTTGTGGATTTGATTCCCCATGAGATTCCTCTTGCAACCATCCTGACTACTCAGCACTGGAGTGTTTAGACAAACAAGCTTTTACTATCCTAAAAATTCAGACCACTGAAGCATGTTTGACTGGGTTATTTGTGATTTTGCTTCCAAGTTAAACAGTCATTGCTGCTTGGTATCTCAAACTCCTGTAGGCTAATGTTTCCAAGCTCCCAAAGAAAACATATTTCCTGAGGAGAACACAGCTCATTTGTTCCCTAAAAGCCATTCTAAACTATTCACAGGGGAAATAAGTATGACCAATGTAGCATAAGAAATATTTTACGAAGAGTTGATTAAAGATGACTTCATGAATGATTAATTACAACATTTAACATGTACGAGGAGTTTTTAGTGACATTTAATTAAATGCCAACAAAACAAGTTCCAATTAAGCATTCATTATAGCAAGTACAGCACCATGGAAGGCTTCTTTATAAATCATTATTTGAAATGGAATACCAACAGCTTTCCAAAAAAATCTATAACTGGTATAACCAATTGATCAAAGTCTTGGATATTGAATGTGTTTTATCTTTTTATTTATTAATCTTTTATTATTGTTAAAAGGTTATATATATGCAAATATATATAGATATGTCTTTTATTATCAAAATAAAAACATTTAACATGTAAGAATTTGAATATACACACATAAACATATACCATAACTAGCCTTTTATTATCATGATAAAAACAGAAACTGTGTACCAAAGATAAAAAACTTCTGTTGTATAGGACAACTAGTTCCATGGTCTAGGATATCCAGAATCCAAAATTTAGCTGTTGTGTGTATATATGTATACACATATATACATAATATATATGTATATATATATATAGTATATTACATGTAAATATAACTAACCATTTATTATGAAGAGATGACTTGGAATATATACATATATACACATATACATATCTATATGTATGTGTGTGTGTATATATATATATATACACACACACACACACACATGTACATATCTGTGTATGTGTGTGTGTGTTTGTGTGTGTGTATTTGTTACTTTAGAGGATTTATGTAAGTAACTTGACCTCCCTAGGCCTTGATTTTATCACCTGGAAAATGAAGTGTTCAGATTAGCTGATCTCTTAGGTCCTTTCCAACCCTAAAATCTCATGGTTCTGTGATTTAAGAAATAAATGACATGTAGCCATGGTAGATCTCCTTCTGTGTGAGACATAAAACAACCCCAGTGCTTCAGGAACAGAGAAGGATGAAATTGGAGGGGAGAAATAATTTTCATGCTCTGTAGCCATGTCATGAAGTGTGACTGTGACTGAGAACAAGACCTTATGTTCACATAGAAATGCTCTTTCTCTTGGATCGTTAGCAAGTAGGATGGGAATGAGAATGAAAGGCATCTGTCACCTTTAGTCCTTGTACCAGGAGGCACTTTCATTCTGAGTATGAGTGAGGGATGGGGAAGGAATAAAACAAACAAACAAAACCCCCAAACCTCTCTTTTCAAATCTGTAAAATCTTGTTTAACTCCTAAAGATTCACTAGTCCTTGATAGGGTCTTTTTTTTTTTAAGAAAAAAAAATATCATTCTGCTCAAAGAACCTTTAAATAGATTAGAAAGAAGAAAGAAAGATCAAAGAATTATTTGCTAAGGTTTGACCAGGAGATGTTTTCTTACCATTGAGACCTTCTTACATTATTCACTAGAAAGTGAATGGACCATGCCATAAAGTATTTCTCCCTGGCAAATGGAATAGGCATTGCCTAGAATATTTGATGGAGTTGTCCCTGGGCTCCCTTTTACCCATGAAAGAACTGAATGACATATCATTCAGAACTGGTACACTGGTTCCTTTATGTAACATGGTCTTTTAGAAACAACAACAAAAAACTCATTTTTTTAATTAACAAAAATTTTTATCTCTCCCTCCCACTTCCTTCTACTATTGATGAAAAACCAAACCAAACCAAACCAAAACCCTTGTAACAAAGATGCATAATTAAATAAAACACAACACCAGATTGGTCACATCAGAAAATGTGTGTCTCATTCTGCACCTTGAATCCATCCTCTTTTTACTGCTTGGACTCTTAAAGGCTTCTATTGATTATCCCTTTATTACCATGCAGATGAAATATTTTCCAAGGTTGTCTGAAGGCAGTTTTGCAAAAATTTCTATATTTCTAGTCCTCACAGATTTTTCCTTCCATGTTTGAAATGCCACTTCTGTAATTTGGAGTTAAAAAGAGTTTTATGTTGCTTTTTTATACTGTGTTTTATTTTTGTTGTATCAGAACTATGTATCTCAACTAGTACTTTTTAGCAAAAGCAAGCTATGTGAAATATACAAGTACATTTGAAGCTCTTATCTTTGAACCAGTGTTCTGGTCCCTAGAAAGCCTAATGGCTTAAGCCTGACAGGAGCCTAACTTTTTGCCTCATTCAGGTAACCTTTATAGATTAGCATTCCACCTTATGTGTTTTATTTTATTTTTAAAACCAAGTTTTTATTGATGTCTTTTGTTTATCATATTATCATAGTTATCCACAGTTGTTGCTTATGCTTTGTTTTTGAAGAGACCAATGACATCATGGGATGATACCTTAAATTACTCATGAATTGGGATTTAAGTGAGGCAGAGAATTGCACAAAATCTTCAGCCTCACTCTCTCTTCCAGAATCCAGTTGGAAGACAAAAGTCAAGGTGACTGGTGGTGGCCAGGACACAGTGGATGGCCTTGGCTTCTTTAATGTCTGACCAAGCTCTCAGTGCTATCCACAACACCTGCTTCAGCTGCCTTCATGGTTGTTGGAACAAATTGTTCTCATCTGTTCATTCTGATGGGGGACACCTTTACATGCTTGGGGTAAACACTCCACTAACTCACCAATGGGTTTGAGACCTTTTGGTGACGCTATCTGTTTTAGCCTATCTGCCAAGATGAGAATATTTTACTGGGGTGTGGCTGCTGGGCATACTACAGCTCCTTGGAGCCACAGGTGAGAGATGGGTAATAGGTAGACACCAAAGGTGGATGAACAGCCCTGAAAAAGGCCTCCTTAAGCACTACTGGATCTGGAGTCAGGAAGACTTGAATTGAAACCCAGTCTCAGATACTTAATAAATGTGTGACTCAGAATACAATCATTATCCCCAGTGGAGTTATTCCATATAACAGAATTTTTTAAAAGACGAAAAAAAAATCAACACAACTGATCGATACATTGAAAATGTCTGAAAAAATGCATAATTATGTAACACTTGTGGACTTCCCACCTCCATGAAGAGGTTGGTTGGGGTGTCTTCAATTAGTTCTTTATTGAAGTCATGCTTGATCTTTATAATATTGTTACATTCTCTTTCTCTCCCTTCCTTTCTTGGTGGGTGATTGACTTTCCATTTCCATTGCTGTAGTCATTTTGTATATTGTTTTCTTGACCTTATTTATCATTTTCATAAATGCTTGCTGCAGAATAATTTTTTTCCATCACATTAATGTGCCATGATTTGTTTAACCATTTCCCAATGAATGGGCATCTACTTTTCCCCCCAATTCTTTGCTATCACAAAAAATGCTACTATAAATATTTTGGTATTCATGGAGACTTGTTCTTATCAATGACTTTCTCAGGGTCCAAGTCCAGTAGAGGAATCTCTGGTTCAAAGGACATGGACATATTAGTCAATTTGCATACTTCCATACTTTGCATACTTTTCAAAATGCTTGTAATGTTTCACAGCTCCAACAATTTGTTAGTGTGTCTATCATTCAACAATCCCTCCAACATTAACTATTGTCTTTTCTTTTGGGCCATCTTCAGCAATTTACAAGTTCTGAGGTAAAACCTTAAGGTTGATTTGATTTGCATTTTTCTTGTTATTAGTGATTTGGAGCATTCTTTCATGTGGTTGTCAATACTTTGCAATTCTTATTTTGAGAATTGTTTGTTCATTTTTTTTGCCACTTATCTTTTGGGAAATGACTATTAATCATATTACACATACACACAATCCTCTCTCACTCCCTCTGTCTTTATCTATCATTTATATATTTGTATCAAAAACATTTAATAGAAAGTTTTTCCTCCATTTCATTACTTTTGTTCTTAACCTAGGTATATTAATTTAGTCTGTGCAGAAGTTTTTCAGTTTCCTGAAATCAATATCTATTTTATCTCTGTAATTGCCTGTCTCTTGTTTGACTAAAAATATATCTCCTACCCATATTTGTGAGAGATATATGATCTACTCTTCTAATTTTTTATAATGTGATCTTTAATGTTTTGTATCCATTTAGAATGTGTCATGACATATGGCATAATGTGTTTGTTGAAATCTAATTTCTACCAGACTGTTTTCTAGTTTTCATAGCAGTTTTTATGAAATAAGGGGTTTTTCCTAAGTAATGTAAGTTTCCTACTTTATTGAACACTATTGTTCCTGATTCTCCTGTTTAGTCTATGTCATTGACTAATTTTTTAACAAATAATAGCTGATTTTGATGACTGCTGCTTTAGAATGTAGCATGAGCTCTGGCAATGCTATTCCTTCTTCATGTCTACTTCTTTTCGTCATTCCTCATTATTCTAGATCATTTGCTTTTCCAAATGGACTTTGTTATTATTTGGTGAAATTCTCTAAAGTACTCCATTGATAATTTGACTGATAGAGCATTAAAAGTCTAATTTAACTTTGGTAGTATTATCATTTTTATATATTGTTAAGTCCTAGTTCTGAGCACTGAACACTCCTCCAGCTACTTAAGCTATTTATTTATTCTCTCATTCACTCATTTATTTAATTGCTTATCTATCTATCTATCTATCTATCTATTGCAGGACACTTTGTAATTGAATCAGTGGCCTAAAACTTTGCTGAAGGTATTAGTTGTCTCAATTAGCATCTTTGCTGATTTCTTAGGAATTCCCACATCATCAACAAATAGGAGAAATTTTATCTCTTCTATATCTGTCTTAATGTCTTTGATTTCTTTGTCCTGTTTTATTGCTGTTGCTAGCATTTCCAGAACTATGTCAAATAATAGAGAGAATGGGTATTCTTACTTCATGTTTATATTTAGTGGAAAGGGTTCTAGTATATCCTTATTGCATATGTTGGGGTTTTTTTTGTTTGTTTTAGATAGATTATATATACGTATATATATTTCATTTTTAAGTTTACATTTGGGTCTGTATTTTGCTTGTGTTTACTGAACTCATGACTATATTTGTTACATTATTTAAACAATGTATTAATTATTTTGACTTTTTACACCTGTTTGTAATACCTCTATGCCCTAAAACATGGTTAATTTTTGTAAAAGTTCACTGTCCTTCTGAGAAATATGTATATTCTTTTGCAGTCCCATTTAGAAGATGCTACAAATCTTTTAACTTCAGTTTCTCCAGGAATTTGTTTAGTTCCATATTTTCCCTTTCATCTTTCTACTGGACTTATTTAAAATGAGAGATTTTTTTTGCTATTTTTGCTACTGTCTGTGTCTTCTTGTACCTCATTTAATGTTTGGTTTATGAATTTGGATACTAAGACATTTAGAGTATTTGAGTTTATCACTTATATTGACTTGTTATCCATAGTTTTGTTCAGTATAATGTAGTTTCTTTTTCTTCATCTTTACATATCACATATTCCTCTCTATCCTATTATTCCTTCCTCCACCATCCCACGCTGCCCCTTTATGTACTCTCACATTGCATTGTAGTCCCACAAAAAATCTGGATCCATCTGTAAAAGGGGTATTGTTAGGTTTTGTTCATAATTCCCCATGCTCACCTCTTTACTGTTATCTCTGCCAGACTTTCACCTTCACCTTTGTTTCCTTGTATACATTTAGAAAGCAGTCTCTTATTGATTTCTCTGCTGTTACTTTCTTTAAAATTTTTTGTTTCTTTTCTTTATATTGTCCTTAAATTCTGTACTTGTATTCCCGTTCTATTGTTTTTTTTCTTTTGTTTCTTTAACAAGACATCATTGCAGATTCAAGGTTTTCTATTTTTTCCCAATTATTTTTGCTGTGCAGGTCATAAATTCTTCTTTCTTGGTTATAATTTTTCTTTTAAACCACTTAGGAACATCATGTTGTGGGTCTACATTTTTAAATTTCACAGGGTCCTCTGTCTCATCAAATGTTGGATTGTTTGCTTTATAGGATTTGTTCATAGATTTCTGAGCTCACTTATTAGATCTGGAGGCTATATTTCTATTGTTAAGTTTTCCCTATTGATTTGTTTATGTTCAAAGCCTTTTAGTCTTCTCCCCCCACACCCAAAATATTTGGTAATTTCAGTCTTCCCCTCCCTTTGCCCCTTGTTCACTTTTTAACTTCCTCCCCTCATGAGGTGGTTTTCCTGGAGGCTGGATCTCAAGGTGTCTCAGCTTTTTCCTGTACTGGGTAATTTATGGTTCACCAGTTCAATGCAACAGAACTGCCCCAAGCTAGATACTAAGCTTTTCCTTTTAGCTTTGTGAAGTGCCACACATCCCCTCCATTATCTTCTCCACACCCAAACATGGTGTCCTCTCCCAGTGACCTAGTCTTTTTCCTCAGTTCCTTAGTCTTCTGGCTGGCACTGGCAGTTCAGAAAGCAGCCTTACTGGTGATACAAGGTTGATTTCTATACTTTGGGTCTCCAAGGCTTCAGGAGAAGAATGGGATAGAGTAAGGGGTTGAGGTCTATTTTAAATATAAACACACGTCCTGACCCTTTCCTTCTGTAAATCTATTCTCTTATAGAAATTTTTTGCAACACTTAACATTACTGTTGTCATTATAGTCCCAGAAGACTTCTACATTCCAGAGCCTAGATCTCAATGGGCCTGGAAAGAGGAGGGGTTGCCTGTGTTGTGGGGATGGATTTTGTTAAATTCCTGTGTCTCAGGATCAGCTAGTACAGCTTTGCTGCTAGTAGTGTGTAGGATGGTGGGGGAGGGGATGCTGAGTGAGCTCAGGGTAGGCATTAGTTTGTGTGTGTGTGTGTGTGTGTGTGTGTGTGTGTGTGTGTATTTATCTTTCTTTCAGTTTCTGGGGGTTCAAGATCATGGAGACAACTGAAGTTTCATCTTTGAGAAGCAATTTATGTTTAGGTGAGGTTTGAGGGCTTATGAAGATCAAAGAAAATGCCTAGTCTTACATTTGTTGGTTATATGATTAGGAAATTTCTCCCCCTCTCCCAATCTGTTTTAGATAAAGTGTTTTTTTTTTTTTCCATCACAGGATTTTAGATTAGAGTTAGAGGCAACCTCACTTAATCCCACTCTCCCCTTTTACAGTGAGGAGACTGAGACCAAGATTGGTTGTAACATAGGATCATAACTCTGGGTTTTAGATGTGGACCTGGAAGGGACCTTAGAGGAAATTAAATCTCTCCTCCTCTTAAGGGGAAGACACTGGGGCCTAGAGAGTTTAAGTAATGTGCTCAATGTTGAACCCAGTGTTACCAGCATACCACTCTGTATGGTTTTACTGTGTAGATGTTCCCAGGAAATCTTTCCTTATGTGAGTGTATGTATAGACTTCACATACTGAACCACTTGGGAGACAACCAGGGGGACAATTGTGGAATGTCTGATTTTCCTTCAAAGATGTATCTTATGTATCCTGGCACCTATTTTGGAGTAGAAGATAAATCTGTGATGACATAGAAATGCAGTTACAACCTGGGCTGCTTTCTTTAAATGCATTTAGCTAGCTATGGCATTTATTAAGCACTTACTATATGGCAAACACTACGTTAAGTATTGGAGATAAAAATATAGACAAGCCAAACAAGGAGATTACTTTCTAATGGGGAACTGGAAGGTGAAAAGAGGAAAGGGATTTGGAGCTGAAGGCTAGGAGGCGAGCCTGGGTGAGATAAGATGAAAGCTCACCTAGCAGAACCAAAGAGAGTTTTGTTGGGGGAATGTACGGTGCCGGTGGTGGCAGAAGGGAAGTCCAGGTGACTTAGTTTGGTGATCTGTTGTAGCTTCCACCCAATTCTTCTAGTACAGTGGTGCTAAACTCAATAGAAATGGATCTTTTGAGCTGAAACCACAAATTAGCATTATCTATATTGTGTCATGTTTTTATTTTGTTAAACATTTTCCAATTACACTTTAAGCTAATTTGGGCAGAACTTGGACATTTTTCCAGAGCTTGCAGTACAAGTTTGACACCTCTGTTCTAGGGAACTATTTGAGAACCCCAGTTGGGCTTCTTAGACTGTATAGAAATACAATTCTTCTGTAACTTTCCTATATAATACCTCACAAATCAATAAATCCTTGAAATGTTGTTTTTTTGAAACTGAGAAAAATGAAAGCATTGCTTCTCAGGTCAGAGGGAAGACCTAGATTCATAATCCACCTCTGCTATTACCAGTGTGATTTTGGGCAGGTCATTTAATCTTCCTGGACCTCAGTTTCCTCATTGTTAACATGGGCGAATTGTATTAACTGGCCTCTGACTTCCTTTTCAGATCTGGAGGTTTGATCCTGTGATCTTATGACTTTAAATTACCAAAGTCCTCCAGGTGATGAGTAATAGAGAATCCTGGGCTGGAAATCAGGACACCCATATTCTAGTCCTGGCTGAGTCATAAATTACTTGTGTAAGCTGGGTAAGTAACTTCACATCTTTCCTTTCCTTTCCTTTCCTTTCCTTTCCTTTCCTTTCCTTTCCTTTCCTTTCCTTTCCTTTCCTTTCCTTTCCTTTCCTTTCCTTTCCTTTCCTTTCCCGAGAGAGGAGGGCAGAGCATTTACGGTTAAGTGACTTGCCCAAGGTCACAGAGCTAGTAAGTGTTAAGTGTGTGAGGCTGGATTTGAACTCAGGTCCTTGTGATTCCGTGCTCTATTTACTGCCGCACATAGCCACCCCACTTAACATCTATTGATGCAACATCCCTTGATTCTGGTCTCTTCATTCCTTCCACCATGATACCAGTTCAGGTCCTTACCAGCTCTTGCCTGTATTATTGCAAAAGCCTTCTAATTGGTTTCTGTGCTTCATCCCTCCCCTCTGTAATTCATCCTCCAACAGATATCAAATAAGGGTTCCTGAAGCACAGGTCTGACCATGTTACTTCCTACTTGGTAACTTTCAGTGGTGGTTTCCCCAATACTTCAATTTCAATTTCAAACTTCTCTGTTGGGCATTTATAGCCCTACATTACTTGGTTCCAACCTATCTTTAGAATCTTTGATTCTATTTTCTCCCTTGGTGTCCCTCTTTGGGAACTTGTAAGATAAAATTTCCTGGTTTTCTTGTTTAAGGAAATTCAACTTGGCATTCTTCTGGCCCACATTAAGCAGAAAAGGAGATAAGTTGAAGCAATTTTCATTCAATCTTTCCTTTTGTAAACTTTATAATGGGACTAAAAGTATATATTCAAATCCAAACGCTGCTATGGTTACTGATTACATTGTACAAAGTCTAACTGAGAATGTTCTATTTTAAGGAATGTTATATCTATAGGTAGTAATTTCAGATTCCTTCATATCTATATTATTTCCATAGCTGTATTATTAACACAGGCAAGTTCTATCCATCTGGAAAGAATTTCCATATGGGCCATAGGCCTAATGTACAGGGACCAGCCAGCTGCATTTGGAGAGGCTCGTTATCAGGGCTGAGGATGATTCATTTTTTTATCCACAACTCTTGGGAACCATCTTACTAGATTTCAGAGGTGCTGCAATCTGTATCAGTGAAGGACATACAAGGTCAAAATCACAAATCCTTGGAGTATTGAATTTTCACTCAAATGGATAATTAACATGCTACCTTTTTTGGGTAAAGAGCTAAGATCAAGCTAGAAAATAATAGCCATGTTAAAATGTTAGCTCCTACAGAGCAGGGAGTGTTGAATTTTTTGTCTTTGTATTTCAAGTACCTAGCCCAGTGCCTGTCACATAGTAGGTCCTTGTTAATTGATATCACTTATATTTCTACCTTTGAATAATTGGGAGGTATTGTTTGGGTTCTCTCTGATTCTAGTCCTTTTAGATAGGAACATTATGATGAATCTTTAGATTAAGTCAGCAAATAGAAACTCAGTAAGAAAGCACTAAATATTCTTCCTTCTCTTCTAAGAATGCAAGAATGTAACACGTCAAAGCAGAAATTTTGCATTTGAGATTTGTTCTATGCTTCTCTCTCTCCCTCTCTCTCTGTCTCTCTTCTTTTTTCTTTTTTGCTCTACCTATCCACAGATAAATATGTCTATAAATTAGATTATAATTACCTTGCATTTTAGATGTATATTATATCTGTTTCCTTTAAGGCAGGGGAACCTGTGGCCTAGAGGTCATACGTATCCCTCTAGGTCTTCAAGTGCAGCTCTTTGACTGAATCCAAACTTCACGGAACAAATCTCTTTAATAAAAGGATTTGTTAAAACTTGCACTCAGTCAGAAGGCCACATCCAAGGACCTAGAGGGCCACAGCTTCCCTACCCCTGCTTTAAGATAACAGATGTTTTTAGAAATAATGTAATAAAAATTCATATTGTTCACACATGAACAATATGTTGTCTAGACATGTGTCCCCTATTTTACACTTGTTTCACTTTTTATTTTTTGCTTTTTTGGAGGGCAATTGGGGTTAAGTAACTTGCCCAAGGTCACACGGCTAGGTTCTTTGTTTGTTTGTGCATTAAGTGTCTGAGGTTGGATCTGAACTCAGGTCCTTCTGACTCCAGGGCCAACGCTCTACTCACTGTGCCACCTAGCCACCCCTTCAATTTTTATTTTTAAACCCAAGTATAGGAGTTTACATTTATTTCTATTAAATTTAATCTTGCTACAGTTGGTCCATTTTTCCAGCCTGTCAAGATCTTTTTAGATCCTGACCCTCTCATCTAGTGTATTATCTGCACATCTAGTGTGTTTACTACACATTGTCTTTACTCTTTATAACACATTTTACTTTGCAGAATATTTAATTTTTACTTCAAGTTTCACAAGCCTAATATTTGTCAATGGACATCCCATCCCTTCTTCCAGAAATAAGCTGAGTTAGTACAATTCAGATAATCAATTCAAGGGTGCATCTGAAGCAGTCCCATCACCACTTACTTCTCCAATTCTGATTGGATCTTATGGAGGTCCAACATATACTAGTGTTTAGGTCAAGCACAGGGTTTGGGGAGGGTTAGGGAGCTTAGTTTGGTTTCCATGAAAATGTAAAGCAAAGATCAGGGACTGGCTGTTTATTGTCAGAACATCAAAATCCAAGGGATTAAGAAAGAAACAGGAAATTGGTTATCCTTGAAAATTCAGGCAGGAAGGTCAGAACCAAATTAAGAAAAAAGATACAGAGAATTCTGGGGAAGTGACTATTTGCCTCAATCTATCTCCCTGAAGCTTTGGCTTTTTATTGCAACTGCAAGTACTTCCTTACCCCTACCTTATTCTGACATAATATTTTGACCGCCATGCCCTCTCCTGACTCATATTGTGTTTGGACTCTGTAGCAATACAGACATCTATGAATAACTTCTTCTCTTCCTAACCACATACACTCACAGAGGGAAGAGAGATCCAAATTTTAACCCCAAGGGGCTGTAGTTGCACTGTTCCTTTCAGCCTAAATAAGCCCAGTCTAAAAAAACAATAAAAAAAGAAAATAAGACAAAAAAGAGAAAGAAAGAAAAAAGAAAGAAAGAAAGAAAAATGGAGAATTCTGTACAGTTCTAAGGCATTAGTTTGGACTCAGATTGGACTGACTTCAGAACTATATTTCTTGGTTTGTAGAAATTGTTTTTTTTTAAGCAACTCACTTTTCAAGTCATTATTGTATTTGTTCTTTTAAAATATTTTTTAAAATTACATATGTATTGGACAGTTATCAGCAATGTAAAAATTTCCACATACAAAGGACAGAAAAAAGAATAGCATAGGAAAGTGTGACTCTACTTATGCACAGCTTTCCCCCAAGCATATATTAAATTTAATATGGTACCATCAACATTGTTTTCTTGTCTATGTCCCCTCTGAACTCCCCTGCTTGGTTCTATTTTTCTAAAAGTTTTATAGATTCTCCTTTCTTTTTCATTATTTTATTTGCAAAGGGCTCTTTTAATCATTAATCTAAATGTTATTTTCCTTTATCTCTGATCTAGTACTAAATTAGATGGGTCATAACCTAGTTTGGACAGGTACTCCTAGTTCTGAGTGTGTAGGGGAGATGACAGAAATTGTGGCCATATGTACCTTTGCCCTCACTGTGGAGGTAGAGTATAAAGAGCATCTGGTGGAGACTGAATTCATTTTACTTTAGAAAACTATAACTTTCCAAACTAGAAATAGCCATCTTTACAACAAAGAGCTCTCTATGTCTTCACATACATAGATTCCCAATTCAACTGAATAACAATTTATTATAATGACAGGCCACACATTTTTCTTTGGTTGGAATATCTCATATACCATTTACTAAACGATGAGCAGTAGTTCACCTTCGCCCTTTTTATTCAGGTCAGTATAATTAACATGGTACTTATCCACATAGCTCTCCTTCTAATACTACTCTTCTCCAGGCTAAACATCACCACTTCCTTTGATCAGCCCTCTCACATGGCATGAACTCTAGACACTTAACCATTCTATTTGCTTTCCTCTGGATGTGTTCCAGTTTGTTAGTGGCTTTCCTAAAATATGTTACTCAGAACTGACCACAATTCTTCAGATGTCATCTGAGGAGGGCAGAGTAGAGTAGACTTTTTTTTTTTTTTTGATTTACATAACTGAATTTTGCATTAGCACTTTTGTTGTTGTTTTATGTTTTTTTCTTTTTAGCTGTAATATCTTACTGTGAACTAATATTGAACCATTAGGCCACTAAAACCCCAGAATCTTTTTCACATGGACAATATGTTGTCTAAACATGTGTCCCCTATTTTGCACTTGTTTCATTTTTTAAGTTTTAAACCCAAGTATAGGAGTTTACATTTATTCCTATTAAATTTCATCTTGTTACAGTCAGTCCATTGTTCTAGCCTGTCAAGATCTTTTTAGATCCTGACTCTGTCATCTAGTGTGTTATTAACTATCCCTCACAGCTTCCTGCCATCTGCAAGCCTGATAAGTCTTTTATGTCTCCTTCTAAGCTTGGCATCACTGATAAAATGGTGAATAGGACCTGACTAAGAACAGCTCCCTGGGGCACTCTGCTTGAGGTCTCCCTTCAGGCTGACCATGACCCATTAATCACCACTCAGTGGGTCTAGCTATTCAATCAATTCAGAATCTAACTATACTATCATCTAGTTCACATCTTACCACTTTGTTCCCAGGAATAGCAGGAGACTCTTTGTCAAATGATGTACTGAAATCTAGGTAGATTGTAGCTTTGCTGTTTCCTTAATCTAACATCTAAAGCTCCATCACAAAAAGAAATGAGGTTAGTCTAGAATTGTGCTTTATTAATTTAATTTTTATTTATACATTTTGTTTTGAAAACATAATCACTTCCCAATAAACAGCCTACCCCCATAGGTCTTTCCCTTTAAAAAATCGGTTAAACAAAAGCTATCTAACATAGTGATTGAGACTGATGGCATAAATGTAATATTCTGCTCTTACAGCCCACCATTTCTAAACAGAAAGGAAGTATGTTCTAATGCTGGTCCTCTGGGAACTACATTGGTTATTGCATTCAACACAAGCTCTGTTGTCTTTTAGGGTTGTCTTTACTTATATCATTTTCTTTAAATCATTCAGTCTACAAGCACCTACCATAAGTTAGATTCTGTTCTAAGCCTGGGAATATAAAGATAGCCCCTATCCTCAAGGACCTTATATTCAAATCAGAGAGACAATATACATTTCTATTGGTATATACAAAACATATACAAAGTAACCATGGGCTTTGGGGGAATAAGGCACTAGCAAATGGGAGTAGGTTTGGGGGCCAGGCAAGAAAGGCCTCATTAAGAATGGGGTGTTTGAGGGCAGCTAGGTGGTGCAGTCAATAGAACACCAGCCATGGAGTCAGGAGGACCTGAGTTCAAATCCAGCTTCAGACACTTAACACTTACTAGCCTGTGACCTTGGGCAAGTGACTTAACCCCAAATGCCCTGCCTTCCCCCCTCCAAAAAAAAGCAGAAAAGAGAAAAGAATGGTTAAGCTGAGTCTCAAAGGAAATCAGTGATTCCAAAAGGCAGAGGTGAGGAAGGAGTGCACTCTAGGGACCAGGGATAGTCCAGGGCACAAGTTAGGTAAATAGGAAACAGCATGTCATGTATGAACAATTAGACGACCAGTTTGGTCTTGGATGGTAGAATTCATAGAAGAGTAATGGATGATGAGGATAGAAAGGTGAGTGACTATCATGATAGTCATTCAGCATACTGTTCTTTTGGCTTTGCTCTTTTCACTGTGTGTCAGTTCATACAAGTCTTCTTTTGTTTCTCTGTGTTCATATTATTTGCAATAATATTTAATTACATGGCTTCTTAGCTGTTTCCTCATATGACATTCTTTTCCCTGCTTCTGTTTTTACATAAGTGGTTCCTCAGTTTTGCTTCCAAAAGTGCCTGATTCTCATCTCTACTTTCTAGAATTCTTTAAGTCTTTACAATGTTAACTCTGAATCCACTTCCCAAATGAGGTCTTTCCTGATCCTTCTTCCCTCCACATTTGAATTGTTTATCCCTACTCCCTCTTAAAATTATTTTGTATGAACTTTGTATTTGCTTAATTGTGTTCATGTTCTATTGTTCCAGTAGACTGGAAGATCTTTGAGGGCAGGGATGATTTCATTTTTGTCTTTGTATCCTCAATACTTAGCACAATGCATTCAGTAGGAACTTAAAAAATATTTCTTGAATCAATTGAGTTTGCTCCTCCCCATCATCTTCTTGGCAGCTGTCAAAGTCCTAGATGATGCCCCAGAAGACTTATCTCTTTCATATCTGGAATTTCTGGGTGGGGTCCCTGAGATCCTGATTGGTAGGTGCCTCATGTGGGACCCACTTTATCAGGTCAGTGGCTACAACTGTATGCTATCTGTATACCCATCTGCATTCTTTGATCAGAATTCTGATCAGAACAGCAAGCAATCATTACTTCAAAGGACTGATAATGAAACATAGCTTCCATCTCTTGACAGAGTACTAACGGACTTGACGTGGAATGAAATATGCATTCTCAGAATTTATTATGTTGATTTTTTTTTCTGGACTATACTTATTGGTCACAAGGAAGACTTCTATTGGGACATGGGGGTTGGTGGAAGAGAATGGCAAGTTAGTGGGTACTGTTAGATTTAATGAAAGAAAGAAAATAAAAAGTTCAGAAGATGACACAAAGATTTGCTGCTACTCTGTTAAAATATACATATACACACATGTGTTATGTATATGTATATAGAATACATTTCTTAAAAAAGAACTGTATGAAACAAAAGTTCATAGTTTCTCATATAAGCCTCTTTTTTGCTCTTTGTTGTATATTGAAACTTTTACGCTTATTGATGAATGCGAGGTTCATAATAAAATATAAATATATTTTTAAAAGGGACCCAGGGACATACGATAGCAGAATTATCTCTTATTGGAACTGTTAATTCTGCTCCATGATGGGTTAATGGTGACTGATTATGGTCAAAGGTTCTAGGTAGTGACCAAGATAATTGAGAAGGGAAAAACATTAACTCTCCTGAAGTCTAATTTGCAATGGTTCTCATGCTCATGTTCCTGTGCCAAGACACTCCTTTCTCCTGATATTTTGCAACTGAACATGTGTAATGCCAAGTAGAGGCAACTTCTAAGGTTCGGAATACCAGCACAGTAACTCTCTATTTTATTCAGTGACAAATTAAGGCAAAACATTCACAGAACAGAGAAAATCAAAATACAGCATTCACCAAGTGTAATTCAATAATTTCCAAGTACTGCTCCACCCCTGGGCACTACATTCATTTAGTCAATCATAAAGTCTCTCTTCTCAAATGGAGATTAGTTTCCAATCATAAACAAAGTACATTCATTTGGTCAGTCACAGAGCACAAAAAAGTAAAAAGTTTACCACCCTTGGATCACAACTGAATAACAATTATCATTAACACCAAGCACCTTCTCAGAAGGGGCAGTGGAGAGCACAAAGGCCATCTACTCGTGAGCTACAACAAGGTTAAGATATAATCACAGCACTTAATACCAAAGAGAGGTCTTTTCTTCATCTTGACCCTAGGCAAGTTCTCAGCAATCTCAGTTCCTGAGACAAAGCTTAACAAAGCCACAATATACATTGCCAGTGTCCTCAACAATTCACTCTCTGCCTGCAGAACAGTCTAACAACTCCTGAAAACATCAGTAAGACCCTCTTCCAGGATTTCTGTAAACACACAACAAGAAAATCCTTCTTCAGGGCTTCTGAAACAACAGCCAGTTTCTAGGACCTCTGCAACAACAGCACTGTCCTTCACCAGCCGATGAATCTGGCAAAACGATATCAAAACAGACAGACAAAATACTGGCATCACAGCCATGCCTCCTCAGTCCTTGGCAGCTCCAGGTGGCAGCTCTCAAAAGTCCCAGGCAGCTCCAACTGGCCCTCAGCAATCCTCTCTCTCTGCCTCCACAATGCTGCTCCCAACATTTCTTCTGCTTCTCTCTCTGCTTGGGCCATCTCTAAATCCACAGCACCAGCTCCTCCCAGTTCAGCCCTCTTTCTTCACTTCAACAAGTCCATCCCACAAGTGGGATTCACAAGCTTTGGGTTTCAACACTCAACCCGAAAACCAAGCCAATACAGGGGGATGTTTAAATCATTACTATTACAACTTGATAACCAGTCCTAGGGGAAATGTGAGTCAAACCAACCTATATAATCACTCCTTCATTCTGCTTCACTCCTTCTTCATTCATGTCACGCTCATTAAATGTAGGTATACCACATTTGGGGCTCTAACTTAGATTTCATTTTCTCTCTACACTCTCACTGGGCAACCTCATGGGCTTAATGAACAATTCCATAAATCCCATATCCAGTCCTAGTCTCCCTCCTGAGCTCTAGTCACCTGTCATCAACTGCCTATTGAACATTTTGCACAGTAGGCACCTCAGACTCAGCATGACCCAAACAATACTCCTATTTCCTCCCCAAACCTACCACTCTTCTGAACTTCCTTTTTCCTGTTTAGCATCCTTCTAGTCACCAGAATTAACAACCTCACTGTCATCCTTGACTCTTCACACTCATTCATCCAATGTGGCCACTCTGTTGCTAGACCGTTTCATTTCTTTTTTTTTTTTTTTAAGGTTTTCCATTTCTTTTTTTTTTATTTTTTGGTCTTTATTAATTTGTTTACTTTCAGCTTACAAGGTTCAGTTCCACAATTCCTTGTTTCAAACTTTCTCTCTCTCCCCCCACCCCATACTGGCATATAATCAAGTATAGGATCTACAAATACTTTCACATTAGACATTAGTCAAGTTATAAAGAAGGATTGTATCAGATGGAATGAACAATGGGAAAGAGGAAACAAAACCAAACAAGAAAAAGAAAAAGAGGGCGGCTAGGTGGCACAGTGAGTAGAGCGTTGGCCCTGGAGTCAGAAGGACCTGAGTTTGGATCCGGCCTCAGACACTTAACACACACACAAAACAAAAACCTAGCCGTGTGACCTTGGGCAAGTTACTTAACCCCAATTGCCCTCCAAAATGAAAAAAAAAAAAAGAAAAAGAAAAAGAGCAGGTAGTTTGCTTCAATCTGCATTCAAACTCAGTTCTTTCTCTGGATGTAGACATCTCTCTCCATCATGAGTCTTTTGGAGTTGACTTATAACCCTGCGTTGATGAGAAGAGTCCAGTCTGTCAAAGTTGGTCCTCACACATACATTGTGTCTGTAATTGTGTACAAATTTCTCCTGGCTCTACTCTTCTCACTCAGCATCAGTTTGTATAAGCCTCTCCAGGTAAATATGAAGTCCATCTGCTCCTTGATTCTTATAGCACAGTAGTATTCCATTACATGCATATATCATAACTTGTTCAGCCATTCTCCAATTGATAGGCACCCTCTAGACCATTTCGTTTCTAAGGCTACCTCATTTACTACACACATCCCCTAGAGCTGACCCCCTAATTCAGGCTCTTGTTATTTCTCTCCTGGATTATTGCAATAATCTCCTTTTTGGTCTCTGCCTCAGGCCTCTCCCCACTCTAATCCTTCCTTTCACATAGCTGCCAACATATTTTCCCTAAAGTGCATATTTGACCATGTCAACACACTGTACTCAACAAACTGCAGCAGCTTTCTATTACTATTAGGATCAAATATAAATGTTTTTGCTTGGCATTTAAAACTCTTCATAACTCAGCTGGTATATGTACACACTATGCCCCTCCACACACTCTGTGATTCAGTTGGACTGATCTACTTTGTTGGGCCTTTCCACTAGTTGTCTCCATTTTCTAGAACTTGTACCCCTTTCACCTCTACCTTTTAAAATTCTTAGTGTCCTTCAAGGGTCCGCTTAAGTGCTACCTTCTATGTGAAACTCTTCTTGATACCCACACCTGCTAATGAAGGTACTCTCTCCTCAAACTACCTTGAATGAATTTTGTACAAATTTGTATATATTATGTATATAGTTACATTTATGCATGTAAATTTCCATGTACATTTACATTTACATCTCCCCAGCTAGGTGATGATGTGGATAGAGTTCTGATTCTATAGCCAGGAAGGCCTAGCTCAAATCCAGCCTCAGATTCTTACTAACTGTGTGATTTTGGGGAATTCACTTAATTTCTTTCTGCCTTAGTTTCAAATGGGGATAATAATAGCACTTACCTCTCAGGGTTGTTGCAAGGATGAAGTGAGATAATATCTACATGGTACTTAGCATGGTACCTGGCACAAAGTAGGGGTTTAATAAGTATTTGTTTCCTTCCTTCTTTCCTTCCCCATTGGAATATAAACTCCTTGATTGTGGGAACTGTTTTCCTTTTGTCTTTGTATCCTAGTGCTTGGTATCATGTCTGGCATATAGGAGGTTCTCAATGAGTGCTTGTTGATTGTTTGATTGAAATAGCTGGAGTTTAAGAATAGAAGGCTGCTTACTGTCTGGTAGCCACAGAGAAGAGAAGACTCACTCATCTCTTCTGTTCCAGCAAAGCATGCACCAGCCACTAGTGTGAAAACGGGAGCTGTCACTGAGGAGCTAACAGTATAATCCATATCAGGTTGATGCATATGGGTGCTGGGAGCCCCCTTGAGCTCTGATTAAATCATCTCATTTGATGAGGCATTTGCATGAGGCAATAAGCCTTACATTGTGGCTGGGCCCAAACCTCTGTTAATAGACTTCCCACCCTTGAGCCTATCAAAATATCAATCTACCCTTGAACTGGTTTAGCCCACCATTGTCTGTAGTCTCCAGGTAGCCTCCAGCAACTTCCCACCCTTAATCACTCATTGACCTCATTAACTCCTCCTGAAGATCCTCCCTAAACTCCTCCTCTAGACCCACAACCTTCTGTATATAAGACCCCATCTTGTCTCCATGTTTGGGAGAACTCCATAGAATTTGCTAGCATAGACTTTCTCTGTGTAACTGAACTTCTAATAAACTTTTCTTTGGCTGAGAAGACTTGAGTTGAATTCATTCAGCAGGACCTGGTGTGTTGGTATTTTGGGGTCTCCAGAGCAACCCTAACTCTCTATATGGGTAACCTCTTCAAGGATAATGGTTAAATCTCTGTTCCTGGACTAGGCCTCCAAGATTTCTCAATACATACTTCTGATAAGCACCACCTTGCTTCTTGCCAGGTGGTTCTGTATTTCTTCTATCTGCCTCTTGTAGAGGGACATTAGATTGGCTATGATCTTGCCTGCCTAACAGAAATTCCAAGGTATCCACCACAAGAGGAACTTCCAATTGACACCATTTTGTCTTGGAAATTGGGATGGTTTTGTGTTGATCCCTTGTCTCTCCTTAAGATGGGGTGGAGGATCCTTCAGATCCCATTTCAGACCTCTAGGTCAAGCGGATCAAGATCCAAAGGATAAATGAAACCCAGAAAAACTAGATGAGCCTGCTCTTATCTCTAGTTCTGTTGCCATTCTCCCATCCTCCATATGTTTCAGGGTTTACCAATGATGCCTCAGAAATTACATCTATTAGTTCTTTCAGTTCTCAAAGTATAGTTCATCTGGGCCTGCTGTTTTGCATGCATTAAAAACAGCTTTTATTGCCGACTTACTTGCTTTGGGTTTCAATTCCCTATTACTACCCATTTTATACTATATATAGTTCAAAGGTCACTTTTCTTGGCAGAGAAAATAGTAGACTAAATGTTGAATATGTCTGTCTTTTTTTGACCATCTCATACCTTCCATTTCTCATCAATCTAGAGCTGTAGTGCTATTCTTTCTTTGACTTTCCTCTAGTCCCCAGAAAGGTAAAAACATAGTCTTTTGGTTTCCCTCAGCATAGATCACTTAAGATAATTTTGACCTAAAGACAAGAACTTTGGACCTTTTGAATAAGATCTCAGTCACTCAGTCACTAAAATGGTTTAAGCTGACAACCTTGCTTAGGCCCACACACTTTATCATTTGACTATCATTCTGAGTTTCTCTGGAAACTGTTAAACTTATTATTTTAAAGGCTGCTTCAATACTACTATCTCCTGTATTTGTAACATTACTTATAGTCAAACCATTTAGAGAATCACTAAGGTGTTATGAGAACCTATGCACTATCTACACTTTAAGTCATCCTAATATAAGGATCATAGGCATCATAGACTTGGACATGAAGTTAACTTTATTTTTTAAAGATGGGGAAATGAGGTCCAGAGAGGTAAAGGGATTTGCCCAAAGTCACATGAATGCTTTTGTAAGTAAGTGGAAGTAGGTGGAAGAGTTAGGATTTGAATTTAGGTCATATGACTCAAAACACAGTGTTCTTTATGTAAGAACTACTATTAAGGCAGCTTTGTAGATCTTTTCATAGGCACAAAACAAGATAACTCTATTTCCTGACCCTGAATTGTGTTTTTTAAAAATTCTTGTCTTGTACAAAAGGAATAAAAAGGCACCTTCTCATTCCATGAATCTATTTTTCAATTAACCAGTGTTAGAAAATCATGCTGATTCAGGCTTCCAGGGAGCATGAAGGATTACTCTGCCCTGTTCTTTCCCTCTGACTCTGCAGAGACTCAAGAATGTGTCCTCCTAAGTCCTAGAAGGAAGAAAACTTTCCCATCACCTCACTTCCTGATTCTCCTCTGAAACTGGGCTGCTGGCCAGTGTGAGCAGAGAATTGCTAAGCTGTTAGAAGGTTAACAGCCAACAGTTTCCTCTGAACCTCTCAAAGGCACTTAGGAAACTGTAGCAGCAGAATGGCACCAACTGTGAACCCTAGAGAATATGCTTGAACTCATTATTCCACATAATTACATATTAAAATTGCTTTGAATTCCCTGAGGACATGATAATGTGGTAGGGGGAGAAAGCCAGAAGCAAGCTGGGTAAGTGCAGAAATGTTGAGAAAAAGATGCCTTGGGATTGGAAATTTGCCACAGAGATTTAGCCCCTGATTTGAAGCCATGAGGATAGGGTATGAATCCAGTCTCATTATTTACAGTACTGACTGTATAGCCATGAACAAGTCACTTAACCTCCTTGGGTCTCAGATTCTATATTTGTCAAATGAGGGAATCATATTAGATAATCTCTAGAGTTCCTTCTAGTCCTAATCTCTATTATTTGAGGACTTTCCCCAAGTGGATGGCATTCATATGGATAATGGAAACTTGAATAAATTATCTAATGCTTTCTGGTTTTTAACTTAGGACCAAATTTTGATTTTGGGATAATAATGAAAGAAAAATTGAGAAACCTATAACATGACCGGCCAGTGTGAGCAGACTATGACTATACAATGAGAAAATAGAATGGCAGTTATTTGAAGGAAATAGTATTGAATGTAAAGTCAGTGGGTGGAGAGGTGGGAGGGAACACACATTTATTAAGCTCTTACTATATACCAGGCACCATGCTAAATGCTTTACAACTATCTCGTGTGAACCTCATATCAACCCCTGGAGGGTAGGTGCTATTACTCCCATTTTGAAGATGAGGAAACTGAGGTCTTTCTGAGTCTAGGACTGGTTCTCTACTACATTACTTAGCTTCCACGGATTGGAATCATAACCTTGACATTGACTAGCTACATGACTATGGGCAAGTATTCTTCCTGCTACAGTTGTCTGTAGAACAGGTATAAATGGAGAAAAACAATTTATAACTATTAAGTACTATGTAAGTGTGAGCTTTTATTATCAAAATATTATATCATTATATATTTATTAGGGCAACTAGATGGTACAGTGGATAAAGCAACATGCCTAGAGACAAGAAGACCTGAGTTTAAATCCTGCTTCAGACACTTACTAGCTGTGTGACCCTGGGCAAGTCACTTAACTGCCTCAATTCCTCATCTGTAAAAAGAGCTGGAGAAGGAGATGGCAAACCACCCTAGTATCTTTGCCAAGAAAATCCTAAATGGGGTCACAAAGAATCAGACATGACTGAAAGAACAGTAACAAAAAAAAAAAAAAAACTACTAAATCGTATAGAGATATCAATCTTCTTTTCATGTCACACCTTAGAAAGCTTGAACAGGGCCTGACTGACATGTTAATGGCCAAGGCAACTTTGCTTCGGCAGTTACTGCTTCTACCTTCCTCAGAACCTGGAGAAACCATTTACAAGGGATCCATCTCAGGTCAGGGAGGGGCTTCCATGTTAGAATACTGTTACCAGAAGACCTTCAACTAAAAAAATGTAAGAATACTCTGTAACTGGCAACTAAAGACAGCACTGGATGGATGTCATGAGATATTAAATGAAAGAGTACAATACTCTCCTGACCTGGTGAGCTTTATGATGGAGCGGGGGACGATTTTGGAAATTTGACTGAAGAATGAGCAAGAGCTCATGTCTTGAAGAAATAGAAATTCTGGGTTGGGTTAAACTTGTTTATGTGGATAATTCCTTTAGTACCATCAAGTGAAAAGCCAAAGACCCTCCTGGCAGAGAATATCTAATTACTCTCAAGTTAAAGGCAAAGTATCTGACAGAATCACCAGATCGCTATGTGGATTTACCACTTCCATTTTCTGTTCCCTGGACACCACAGACTTCATTGATAAAAATAATCAGTTTTTGGTGGCATTAAAACCACCTAAGGCATTCTGGGATGTCATGGATGAGATTGGTCAGAAGACTTAGATTCTTTTTTTTTTTTTTTTAAAGCAATTGGGGTTAAGTAACTTGCTCAAGGTTACACGGCTAGTCATTTGATTTATGCGTGGGTGCTCATTTTCTGAGGCCGGATCTGATCTCGGGTCATCCAAACTCCGAGGCCGGCGCTCTTACTCACTGCGCCACCTAGCCGCCCCTTAGATTCTTGAGCCAGAAAACCCACACAAAGTAAAACTGTGAGAAGAACTGCAATAGGATATAATGTTTCAGAATATAGTGATGTAGACCCCAGGCATCCCCAATGCTTCCTGAATACTTCTTTGTTGGTGTTTGTTCATGTGGTGGAAACCCTGGGAACTAAACTGAGCAAGGATATACATATATGGGACCCAGACAATAGCCTATTACAAAATTTGGAAAATGTTTTAGAAATTGAATTTCCAGTACAGGCTGTCCTGGAAAAAATCTGATTTCACAATGGATTGCAGAATTTGTTATACTAGGTGCCATCCCAGATCAAGTGTATGATAATTCTCAGTGTGAATAGCCCTTCCATCAGACCTGCTTATATGAGTGGTTGAGAGGTCTACTGACTAGCAGGAACAGAGTTTTAACACCATCTTTGGTGAATGTCCATACTGTAGTAAGCCAATTTCATTGGAAATGCCTGGAAGGAAACCCTGAAACAAGAACTTGAAACACTTTTTTAGTAAAGAAGATGAAATTAAGAAAATAACCAGAAAGAATTTAGCAGATGTCTTCAAAGAAAATACAAAGAAAAAAATACCAAAATCAAAAGAAAAAATATAGTTAAGCAGTAGTAATACACATCTGCTTTGGTCTCTTCAATGAGTGCAAGCTGGGGAATAGTGGACCAAAACCCTATACTCTGATATTTTTTTAAAGTTCATAGCCTTGGCAATGAGATGAGTGGGCATCTCATACGTATGGGCGCTTCCGTCATATACCTGTACTAGGACAATCTTGATTTAGTTCATGAAATGAGCTTGAAAAATTCTCATGGCTAGTTTTATTGGGAAGTTTTTTTTTACTCCTGATAAAATTTTTTGGTGGTGCTGACCTTTGTGTCTTTTCACTGTAAAACTTTTCACAATAAATACATATTTAATTGACAGATTTATACTACCACTAAACAAATGATTATACAGGAAGTTCTTATCTTCATGTATTTAAAAATTTACCCCAGGGTGGTTAGGTGGTACTGTGAATAGAGCACTGGCCCTGGAGTCAGGAGGAACTGAGTTCAAATATGGCCTCAGACACTTAACACAAAAAACTAGCTGTGTCACCTTGGCCAAGTTGATTAACCCTGATTGCCCTACTTTCCCCCACTCCATAAAGCAAAAAAAAAAAAAAAATTATCCCAAACTTTCCAAATAAAGTTACTGGCTACAGAGAATTTAGAGAGATAAAGTCACACCTTATAAATCCTAGCTACTTCAATTCCTCTGGGAAGACTGACTGCTTTCTCATGTCCCCAGAGCCTGAAATAGTTCAGGAGAAAGGATAATATTCTGTGGACACTTTAAAGGAAATGCATAAGAGAATTCTTTTCTATGACCTTTTGCTTAGGTTTGCATTATAATCAATGTTGGCGGGGGAACTCTGAGGCCTAATTGCTTGTAGACCTAATCTTTTATCTTTTAACTAGTGGGTAGGAACAGGAGAGGTTACTGTAGGTTGTGGAGTGTGGGGGTGGCGTGAGTAATAGTGGGCAAAATGAATCTAGTGACCATCTGGGCATGGGAAACTGTGGGTGTAAAGACTCCTTTGGCCTTAGAATTCAGGCACAATATGAATGTTATTGATACTTTGGGCATTTGAAAAAACTCATCCCCAACTAGGCTTAGAGAATTATAGAATGTTTGAAGTGGGAGAGGTTTCAGAGATCATTCATTCCAACCCTGCCTTGTAGCTCATTTTATAGATGATGATATTGAGACTCATGAGCTTGCAAAAATAAGGCAAATTGATATTTAAAAATCTTATTAAAGTCACTATATTACTTTATTTTTGTGCGATGATTAAAGTCAGAGAGAGGTACTATCGTTAGCTTCATGTTAAACCTGAAGAAACTGAGGCTTAGAGAGGTTAAACTACTCGACCAATGTCATGATCAATTAGTGAACAAACATTTATGAAGTGCAAATTCTGTCATAGGCATGGGGTGGCCAGGCGGCACAGTGAATAGAGCACGGGCCCTGGAGTCAGCAGGACCTGAGTTCAAGTCTGACATCAGACATGTAACACTTACTAGCTATGTGACCTTGGTTAAATCACTTAATCCTAATTGTCCCTTCAAAAAGCAAAATTCTGTCATATGCATTGTGGAGGGGCTGAGGATACAAAAACAAAGTGAAATGATCCCTTCACTCAAGAGCTGTCTTTTTATTGGTGCAGACAAGGACGTATATAATTATGTAGAAAATATATACAAAATGAATGAAAACTAATTTTAAAAAAAGGAGGATGCTGGGAGCTAGGGAAGGAGGAGAGTTTTATGTTAGTCATGAGCTAAGTTTTGTAGGATGCAAGGAATTTTAAGAGTTGGAGGTGGGGAGACAGTGAATTCCAGGCATGGGCTACATCTATCATAATGACTTATGGACTGGACGTGTAGCATTACATATGAGAAACACTAAGAAGTACAGTTTAGTTGGACTCCAGAGTGCAAGAAGGGGAATAATATATAAACAGGTAGGAGAGGTAGGCTAGGTCCAAGTTGTGAAGGGCCTTATAAGATAAAGAATAGCTTAAATTTGATCTTAAATACAATAAAGAGTCACTGGAGTTTATTGAATGAGGAAATGACAGCCAGTAAGTGTCTTCCCAAAACCTTATGAGGAAGGTACTACTATTATTTCTATTTTATAGATGAGAGAACCACATTTGGGGCCACACAGTATATCACAAGAACCTTGGTAGTTAGGTGCTCTTATTAATTTACAGATGAGGAAGCTGAAGTTTAAAGAGAAATTAAATGAGTGACTCAGACAGAAGGCATCAGACATGAAGTTTGGAATTCAGGCCTTCCTGATTTCAAGTCCCACGTTTTTTTTACTACACCATAACCCTGCCTCTTACCAACTCCATGAATCAGTGAACTAGAAGGAAGGATATGATGAAATTGTCTTCTGGGAGCTCTGTTGCAACAAAGCACACACAAATTAAAAAGCTAAAAATAGTTTTCTTCAAATAATATATCAATAACCTCAAAACTGTATAGTCCGAGAAGTCCATCAGAGCTAAAGGAATTCAGGGTAGAAGAACAAAGAGAAGACAAAAGAGAAACCAGAAACCCGAATTGCTAAATTCCTTTTTCCTCATAAGGAAGTGTCTCATGGTTAGTTCTGCATTTATGGGAATATAATCCTATTCCCATCTTTCTACTCTAAACATTGTTGTGTCATCGTGAAAAGTGTTCTCTTTTAATCCGTCGGGGTCACAAACTTTTTCTTGGGACTCTGGTTGCTCATGTATGAATTACATCATCCCTTCCTGCCAATGAAATCATGGGCTGTTAATTAATGTGAAAAGGTCTTATAGTATCTACTTGCCAAAAGTGTCAGCAAAGTGAAGAGCTCAAGATGATGATATAAAAAAAGATCAACATTAACATATTATTAATATTTAAACTTTGATTAATTTATTGCATAGAAATGTATACTAGCTAAAGCGGATGATGTTAATTTTTGCTGTAACAAAGGAATGGTAACAAAGTGGGTGTCCATTGGTTGGGGACTATCCGAACAAACTCTGGTATAGAAATATAATGGAATATTACTATATAGTGAGAAATGATCACTGTGAAGAGATCAGAGAAAGGTGGGAAAATTTGTATGAATTGATGCAGTGAAAAAAGCCAGATAAGAAGAGGATATACAATATGTGGAAAATGTACATGAAAAGACTGTTAAAAGAAATTGAACTCGAAGTACTGTAATAACTAATCTTTGTTCTAGAGAACAAATAATGAAACATTGCAACCTATTTCCCAACCTCTGCCAGAGAGGGAAGGGTCTACAGGATCTTAATACCATGGATATCACTAGATACAATTACCATGTAGGTTTTATTTGCCTACTATTTTCCTTGTTAAAAAGGAAAATTAAATTCTTGGTGGTTTAAATTAATAAATTATTATGATGTGAAAGGAAAAAGCACCAGTAGACTTTTTACTGATTTAATGTAATTTTTTTTGCTAATTTTATCTAAATTTTTGCTAATTTTATATGTAAAGTGATGAAGAGGCTGTTGCTTATTCAAGCTAGCAAAAATTTTTCTTCTAACTTTATCAGAGATTCTGTGCTGAGACCAAGAACTATAAATAGGGAGAAAGTCACATTTTGTTAAAAAAAAATACCCAGAAAGCATTGGGATTTGAACAATCCCCTTCTTCAATAGTTCTGAGTAGGGAGCTTAAAAATTGTCTGACATGAAAAAACCTCCCTCCCAAATTTTTCCTTGTTCTAAGATTATTCATGCCACAATTACATGACTGATGTCACCCTGTTTTGAAGGTAATGTATTAAAGAATGTTCTGAGCCCACTCGAAAAAAGTACAGTGTGAATTTCTGTCTCCTTAGGCCTGTACTGCTAATGGCACCATGTGTTTTCTTGATTAGAAATCAGGCTTGCTTTCAGAGAGCCAAGTACAGATTGGATGAACTATATTAATTAAACTAAATTGTGTAACTCAGGGGTGAAGATGTAGAGAGGAGAAAAACAGTCAAGGACATTGGCTATTTTTCTGGCCTATACTTTATTTTAGATATACAAACTGCCAAAACAGGCCCTACATTGCTGGTAGGGTGGTGGGCTGTTTGTAGACAAAAGAGGATCTGTTTATTTTACAGATAACAAAAGACAAGGGAGTTCTCTCTGAAAACTCTTAGCTCTAGAACCCATTATTTAAACCTGCTACTGGGTTTTCAACAAATTTTGATGATGAGATTTCTAGCTAGCATTTGAATAGATCTTTAAGGCTTGCTAAATGCTGTACGCATATTTATTTATTAGTTCTTCATAACAACTATGGGAGGTATGTGTTATTTTTGTTCTCATTTTGAAGTTGAGGAAACTGGGGCAGCAGAGATTAAGTGATTTGCTCTGAGTTATACAGCTGTTAAGTATCTGATTTGAACTGAGGTCTTCCTGGCTCCCAGTCCAGGTCTAGAGTTAAAATGAACCAGAGTCCATATAACCCCAAATTCTCATTTTACAGATGAAAAAATCTGAGACAAACAGATTAAATGACTTGCCCAAGATCACTTGGTATTAAGTAACAGTGTCTGGATTTGAAACCAAGTTGTCTGACTCCAAACCCACAACTCTTTCTATTACACCACAGTGTTTCCATGTGTCATTTTGTATTAATAGAGTTATAATGCCTTCTGTGAGTACATGAAACTTTCTATCTCCCCAACACCTAGCTCAGTTCTGCATGCAGTGGGCACTTGATGATATCTGCTAAGTAAAATTGAATGTAGAATCAAAGTAAAGTGTAGAGTTGTGGTATTTATCTGATGATAATGTTGGATAAGGGTGGAGCATGTGATCTCCATGGGCAGGTGATTTCATGTAAGTTGGCCAAATCCCAAATTGAGGCTTACAGCCCATGACATTGACTAAGGGACTAATCCCTTATAGCAAAGGTTTCACATAACAAGTCCCTCTCTTGGTCATCTCATCAAGCTGATAAGAATACTTCTTGATGTGCCCCTCTCTGTTCAGTCCCAGAAGCAACCTTGCTGGTAATTATAGCTTATAGTTATATTATGCACTACAGTAATAAGGAACTTCACAGACATTATCTGATTTGATGCTCCCAGTAATCTGGTGAAGTAAACAATTCAGGCATCTCCTCTGTATGAGAGGGAAACCTGAGCCTCAGAGAAGTTAAATAACTTGCCTAAGATCACCTATGGAAATGAAGTTGGAAAGGTAGGTGGGAGGCATATTGTGGAGGGCTTTGGATGCCAGGCTGTGTCTTAGATCATTTTGTCAGCTGTGTGGCAGGTCGTCTGGAGAGACTGCAAGCAGGGACATCAATTAGGTGGCTACTAAGATAGGTCAGATGAGAAGTAAGGAGGGCTGAACTGGGGAGGGAAGGCTATGTGAACAGAGAAAAAGGAACAGATGAGAGAGATATTATAAGGACTGGCAACCATTGGATATAGTTTGGGGGTAAAGGAGGAAAGTCAAAGTTGATTCTTAGGTTGTGAACTAGGATGACCAAGATGGTAGTACCCTCAGTGGAAGTAAGGAAATTTGGAGTGCTGGCGGGATTTCAATGAGATAAAATGAATTTTTTCTGGACAGGGTTGAGTTTGAGGTGATTAGAGGATGTCCAGGTGGGAATATTCAGGAGGCAGTTGGTAATGTGAGACTAGAGTTTTGAGGGAGATTAGGGATAGGCACATAGATTTTAAAGCCCTTTCCATATGGCTCTTGTGAACCCATGGGGACTGATGAGATCACAAAGGGAGCGATTGTACAAAGAAAAGAGTCCAGTACCTTGGGATATACCCACCATCCAGGTACTCAGAGAATGCTCACAGTTAATGGTCAGAAGGATGGTAACCAGTCAATGGGAACCAAGAAGCAGTTCTGTAGGTGAAGGACCAGGAGAGAGTAGTTTTATAAAAAACCAAGAGAGGAGACAGTGCCCAGGAGAAAGGTGGTCATCAGTTGTAAAAGTTGCAGTGCAGAGACTTCTGGGTCATGTGATCAACAAGATGGAAGACTAGATGGCATTTCTCAATCCTCTCTAAAACAGAAATTATGCACCTGAGATAAAACCATTTCAGATATTTCTTTAGTTAAAGATACCTGGAATCCAAAAGAAGGTAAAAAAATAAACAAACAAATCTCCAACCTAGGAATTGATGCTTACTCACCCTGAACTCAGTAAGCATTCTTCTTTCACCTCCTACACTACTGGCAGTAAGGCTACATTAGTAGACCCAAGACATAACACAGGATTACATTAAAACCCATCTCTGTACCCTGATTCCTCCTCCCTCTTCCCAGTACTGTAGAGACCCTGGCCCCAGGCTGCAGAATTTTGCTCCAGGCCTGGAAAGTCAACTTGGTCACAGCCCTTCATAACCAAAAACTTTTCAAAGGCTGGAACACAGAAGCCCTGGTGCCTGGGAAAAGCAGGCTTTGCCAGTGCCAGAGAAAGCAGGCTTTAAATTTCTGGTGCTGGTCCAGAGGAACATTGCATCTTCTATTCTGTATGGTTAACCTCAGATTTGTAGGAACAGAGGAAGTGGAATAGATCACCTGGGCAGGAAGCCTTGTGTGTGCATGCTGTATGGAGCTCTAATAAGCTTGAGAGAAAGTGCACAGCATCTATCTGGGGCTAATTCTTATGTCCTAAAAGTCAGAGACCTAGGCAAGTGAACTGTGAAATGCCTATCATGGGAAGAGTCTAAGACACTTTGACACACAGCCCTTGAGGAAACCACAATCAGAGAGGAAGAAGTCAGGAAGTGAGTAATAAGGAATATGGAAGGAGTGGAAAGATTGAAAGTATAAAAGATTTCAGGATGAAGAAAACTCAAAGATCTTGAACATAAACAGATAAATCAATAGATAAAATAGCAACAACAGAGGGAAATTATGGCCTCTAGATCTGGTAAATGGATGCAAACATCTATGAATATGAAAATAAAAAGGAAACTGGTCCCACACTTGATGAAACAGAGGACCCTGTGGAATTTGAGGAAAACATGGAACCATGATGTATTGTTCCTGAGTGGTTTAAAAGAGAAATGAGAATTTTGAGTGCAGAATGTATATCCTGCACGAGAAAAATAAGAATAGAGAAACTTGAATCTGCAATGGTAAGCAATGGTAATCTGACCTTCTGACCATTGAATCTGCAAGGAGCAAAAGAGAGAACAATATATTGAGAATGTGAGTATGCAGAACTGAAGGACAATCTAGAAGAAAAGCGAAAAACAATAACATTAAGAGAAAATATGCTCACTATGCAAGCAAAACATATTGAAATCAAAGACAACATGTGAGAGACAACTTAAGGATCTTAGGGTCTCCCAGAAAAGCAAGGCAGAACAACAAAAAACCCCTTAATATCACAATGAAGAAAAAAATAGAAGAGAACTATTCAAACATAGAAAATGAAATTATGATTGAAAGAACTCACAGATCACCTCCAGAAAAAAACCCAAGGCTACAAACTCCAAGACACAAAGTGGCTAAATACAATAATTCACTTCAATTAATAATTCACTTCAGAAGTAACAAGTTCTCAGGGATGCAGTGAATGGAGCACTGGAGCTGGAGTCAGGAGGACCTGAGTTCAAATGTGACCTCAGACACTTAACACTTACTAGGCATGTGACCTTGGGCAAATCACTTAATCCCAGTTGCCCTGCCTTCCCCCCACCCCCCCAAAACAAAACAAAACAAAAAAAGTAACAAGTTCTATAAGTCATCAGGAAAAAGACCTTTAAATACAAAGATAAGGACATTAAAATAGTTTAATACTATTCTGTACCCGCTAGAAAAAGGAGGAAATAGAATAATGTGTTCTGAAGAACAATGACACTCATGATGTAGCCCAGGGTGACCTTTCCTGGAAATCTGCATTTAATCATACAGGATAGAAGATGGACATTCAGTAATAAAGAAGAGTTTGAAACATTTTTAGTAAGAAAACTAGAATTGAAGAGATTATTTCTCTCTCAAATACCCCCAAGAAACAGAAATGCAGGAGTGAATAAATGTAGCAGGCAAGCACAGTAACAGTAACAGAATAACAATGGAGAGATCACTAAGAGACTTTTTTTTAATTGTACACAAGGAGACAAGGTGAAGGTGGAAGTCTGGTAGAGATAACATGGAAGAGCTGGACAGAGGGCATTATGGGCAGAACCTGGCAGAACCTAAATGCTTATTTTGTGGAACTACATTACAATATGGGAAGATTCATTAAAAGGGTGGAGGGGATTAGGGAACAGAGAAGTGAGTGATACACTGGGGTCACATCAAGGGCTAGTAATGAGGGGAACAGGATCTCTGTGGTCCAGAAAGAAAAGAGCCCACCTGGGAGTAGGTGAGGAGGGGAAGGAAAAGATTGAAAAGAAGAGGGGGGGGGCGGAGCCAAGATGGCAGAGTAGAAACAGTGTGGGCAAGCCACTCTCCCCCCAGATCACCTCCAAACTATGTAAAAGGGGACTCTGAAAAACTTCTGGAGCCCCAGCACCCACAGAATGACACAGAGAACCTAACGTCCCGCTGAGGACAGCCCAGCAGCCCTGCAGGAAGGACCAGTGCAGCGGTCTGGGACCTGGCAGCGCGCAGCGCACAGAACGCAAGAGCCGAGCCGAGCCCAGGTCCCCGTGAGCCGAGGTTTTAGCCCCAGGGCAGCAGGGCCAGCAGCCAGCTGGAGGGACCCCAGAACACCAGCAGCTGTGGCGACTCCAGAATTATCAACATAGACATGCCTAGGACAAAATAAGAGGTTAGTGCCCTATGGACTTTGGGACCAGTATTTGGGGAATGCGTCGGCTTCCTCCCCTGGGGGCTAGAAGCCACTGAGGAGACACACCATTTTGTAGTTTTCAGAGGCAGCTCCAGCTCCTGGCCTGCGAACTGTAGGGAGACCCAGCGATCAGTCTTGGGGGGGTAATCGCTCTTGCTTTAACCTCCCTGGATCTGGATTGTGATCTGGGGTGAAGGTCGTGGGTGGGTTTCCAGCTTGCCATAAATGGAAGTTGCCCCCCCACACATTCAGGACGAAAATTCCCCTATCTGGTGGCAAAGCCAAAGTGTGGCAACAAGCCCAAAAGTCAAGTAATTAAGTGGCAACATGCCAAGGCAAAGGAAACAAATTAAACAGAAAAATGCAACCCTAGACTCCTACTTTGGGGGCATAGAGCAGGAAGAGGACTGTGAGGTCAGAAGTCCTGCTCCAAAAGCCCCAGGGGAAAACATGAGCGGGTTGCAGGCCATAGAGGACCTTAAGAAGGACTTTAAAAATCAAATAAGAGAAGTGGAGGAAAAATTGGAAAGAGAAATGAGAAGGATGCAGGAAAAGTATGAAATGAGGGTCAACAGCCTGACTAAGGAAAACAACACCTTAAAAAATAGACTAACTCAAATGGCAAAGGAGGCCCAAAAGGGCAATGAGGAGAAGAATGCCTTAAAATGTCGAATTTGCCAGATGGAAAAAGAATCTCAAAAGTTCACTGAGGAGATTCATTCCTTCAGAGTTAGACTGGAGCAAATGGAAGCTAATGACTTTATGAGAAATCAAGATGCCGTTAAGCAGATCCAAACAAATGAAAGTTTACAAGGCAATGTGAAATATCTCATGGGAAACCACTGACCTGGAAAATAGATCCAGGAGAGACAATTAAAAATTATTGGACTACCTGAAAGCCATGATCAAAGAAAGAACCTAGAAATCCCCCTTCAAGAAATTCTCAAGGAAAATTGCGCTGAGGTTTTAGATCCAGAGGGCAAAATAGAGGTTGAAAGAATCCACTGATCACCTCCTGAAAAAAATCCCAAAAAGAAAACTCCTAGGAATATTATAGCCAGGTTCCAGAATCCCCAGATCAGGGAGAAAATACTCCAAGCAGCCAGGAAGAAACAATTTCAATATTGTGGAAACACAATCAGAATAGCCCAGGACCTGGCAGCTTCTACACTGAGGGATCGAAGGGCATGGAATATGATATTCCAGAGGGCAAAAGAACTGGGAATGAACCCAAGGGTCACCTACCCAGCAAAACTGAGTATTTTGTTTCAGGGGAAAATATGGTCATTCAGTGGAATAGAGGACTTTCAAGCATTCTTGAGGAAAAAACCAGAATTGAATAGAAAATTTGACATCCAGATGCAAGAAGCAAGAGATGCTTGAGAAGGTAATCAGGGAAAAGAAATCAAAACGAACTTATCAAAGTTGAATTGTTTACATTCCTATACGGAAAAGCAATAACTGTGACTGAGGAAATCTTTCTCACTATGAAAATAATGGAAGAAGGGTGTATGGTCATGTGAATACATATGTGAATGTGTGTGTATATGGTTACAGTTATATATGGGTAGAGGGCATAGGTTGAATTTGTTGGGAAGGGCAGATACTCAAGGGGTGAAGTTGTGAGGTGAGAGAGGAAAGTGGCAGGAGGATATGGGGAGAGACAGGGTGGGGTAAACTATCTCATGTAGAGGAAGCAGGGGGAAGTGGTTGCAGGGGAGGGGAAAAATAGGAAGGCAAAAAGGCGAAACCACATTCTCATTGAATTTGGTTCAGGGAGAGAATGACATACATACTAGGTGGGACATCTCAACTTACAGCAGAATGGGGGGGAGAGGAGAGGAGGGATGATGGATGGGAGGGCATCCTTGGGGGAAGGGGAGGTTGGAGGTACCCACTATGAAAGAGGGACAGGATCAAGTGGGGAATGGACCAGGTGGCGGGTGGGATGAGGGGGAAGGAATTATAAACAGCCTTGTACAATATATCTACTATGATAATATTTTGCATAGCTAGACATGTACAATATATACTGAATTACTTATCTCCCCAGAGGAAATGGGTGACAAGGGAGGAAGGAAATGGATCTGAAATTCAAGGTCTTAAGATTAAATGTTTCAAATATATATAAACACTATTATTAATACTCTTTTGCTTGTAATTGGGAGATAAGATGTGCAGGCATTGGGACACAAAGATTCACCTTCCTCTAATGGAGAGGTCGAAGGGGGTGTGGGAGAGGATAGGGGAGAGAGCAGATTGGAAGAAGCAATGTCTTGCAGGACTGCTGTTCTGGGAGGGTGGGTAGGGGAAAAACAGGGAGGGGGATGATTGATGTAATGATGTAAAGAAATGAATGATGTAAAACAGAAGTTAATAAAGCATTTGTTTAAATAAAAAAGTAAAAAAAAGAAGAGGGAGAGGAAGGGAGCCTTAATTTGGAGGTGGGAGGGAGTTCTGCTGATGTATGTATTTTGAGTAAAGAGAGATGGGCAGTGAAGGGAGTTGATGGTTTTACACTGGATGATATCTGAGAGATTTAGAGCTTGAAAAATCTATTTATCCTGGGAGGTGGGAGGAGTTGGAACCTCTGGGACTGGGCAACTGGTGCTGGAAGAAGAGGAGAGCATTTCTAGGGAAAGGTAGGAAAAAAAAGGTCAACATGAGAGGGTATAGATCAGTGTCGGGCTTCATAGTTAGGAATATGACAGGGAGGGGTCCCACCATGGGACAGTGCTTGGTACATCGATGGCTAGAATGCCTGGAGTCAGAAAGACTGGAGTTAAAATTTGCCCTTGGAAACTTACTAGCTATGTGAATCTGGGCAAGTCATTTAACCTTGTTTGCCTTGGTTTCCTTATCAGTAAAATGGGCTAGAGAAGAAAATGGCAAACCATTACCCTTGCCAAGAAAACCCCAAATAGGGTCATGAAGAGTTGGACACAACTGAAACAATGAACAACAGCAACAAGTCTTTACATCATCTGCATCTAATTTTATCAAGAACTAAAGGTTTAGCGAAGCTGTGTGAAAGAAAGAGGTAAAAATGTAACCTTGGACAAATCATCCAGTCTCCTTGGGTCTTAGCTTTCTCAACTATAGAGGAGAGTATTGGAATCTGAGATTCCTTGCAGTTCTAGATTCATGAGCCTATGAGCTGCTTTTAGAAATTTTCTTGCCTTAAGGAAACAACAATCAAATTCTGAAAGAGTACAATGAAAGGATCTTTAACTGAAATATTCATCAAAGGAATTGACTGAAGTAGCCATACATAGGCTGACCTCACAAAGCACAGTTTTATTGGGGGTAACCACAATCCAGTCATGAAACCTATCCTAGTTCTAAGGATGGACTGCTTTGAGAACAAAATGCTGGCTAGGCAGGCTAAGGCCACAGCAGTGGTAGTTTCAATACATGGACTCAGGATGACTCATCACATCCCCTTCACTGTCAACAGTCTATTAAACACCTGCTATTCACAAGACACTGTGCTAGGCAATGGGACTGGAAAACAAAATAATACCTGTTAGTTATCTGATGCAGCATGTTAGTTGAATGAATACTGCTTAAGCAGGCCCTGAATGGTTTGGTGGGATTTGAACTCAGGTGGATTCTGGCTCTTGGCACAGTACTTGTTTTAATATGCCACACTACTTTTGTTTTTTTCAATTAGGGGTTAGATTAGACGGCCTCTGAGTTTCTTTGTCACTCTGAGGTTTTGTGATGTTAAAAGTGAAATCTCTAAATCTCTTAACTGTCATCTCAAAGTTTAGATCCCAGAAAGGGTGAGAGTCCTATTAAAGTACTTCTGGAGGTTAATTTAATCCCTTATTTGAGTTCTTCATATATACTATTTCTTTTAAAAATATATTATTTTTTTAACATTTATTAAAAACTTTTTTTTTGAGGGGCGGCTAGGTGGTGCAGTAAGTAGAGTGCCGGCCCTGGAGTCAGAAGGACCTGAGTTCGGATCCGACCTCAGACACTTAACACACACAAACAAAAAAACCTAGCCGTGTGACCTTGGGCAAGTTACTTAACCCCAATTGCCCTCCAAAAAACAAAACAAAACAAAACAAAAATTAGAAAAATAGAAGAAAAGTTGGGAAAAGAAATGAGAGCAATGCATGAGAATCATGAAAAAAGTTGATAGCATGGGAAAAGATATACAAAAAAACCAAACAAACTTTTTTTTGAGCTCCAAATTCTTTCCTTCCCTTCTGCCCCTTCCCCACTCATCAAGAAAGTAAGAAATGTGATACCCATTATATATCACATATAGCCTTATAAAGATTACCCAATTACAAAGATATGTTATTATGCCATGTAAATACAAATATTATTTAAATTTAATTTGAAAACAAACACTATTTAAAAACAGAAATCCCGTAAAATGGTTTCATATCATTGTTCATTGAATGGGGAATCACTTATCTGGGCTGTTGCAAAAGAAGACAAGAGTTATTAGATATAATGAAGTCTCTATCATCCGTATGATTGGGGAAGCAGTGAACTAGATACCCTAAACATCAGGTAATGCAAGATTGTTTGATTTAAGCTCTGAGAGATAGAAATTTTTTTCCCTTTTTTTTTAAACAAATGCTTTATTAACTTCTGTTTTACATCATTCATTTCCGCCAGATTTTGAGTTACAATCATTTTCCCCCCATTATTCCCCTACCCAACCTCCCAGAATAGTAATCCCACAAGATATCGCTTCCTCCAATCTGCTCTCTCCCATACCCCATCGACTTTTCCATTAGAGGAAGGTGAATCTTTGCATCCCAATGCCTGCACATCTTATCTCCCTATTACAAGCAAAAGAGTATTAATAATAGTATTTATATATATTTGAAACATTTAATGTTACGACCTCAAATTTCAGATCCATTTCCTTCCTCCCTTGTCACCCATTCCCTCTTGGGAGATAAGTAATTCAGTATATGTTGTACATGTCTAGCTATGCAAAACATTATCATAGTAGATATATTGTACAAGGCTGCTTATAATTCCCTCCCACTCATCCCACCCCCCACCTGGTCCATTCCCTACATGATCCTGTCCCTCTTCTATAGTGGGTACTTCCAACCTCCCCTCACCCCAAGGATGCCCTCCCATCCATCATCCCTCCTCTCATCCCCCTTCCCCCTATCCTGCTGCAGGTTGAGATATCCCATTTAGTATGTATGTCATTTTCTCCCTGAACCAAATTCAATGTGAATGTGGTTTTGCCTTTTTAGCCTTCCTTATTCTCCCCCTCTTTTGCAACCACTTCCCCTTGCTTCTTCTGCATGGGATAGTTTACACTACCTTGTCTCTCCCCATCTCCTCTTGCCACTTTCCTCTCTCACCTCATAATTTCATCCCTTGAGTATTCTCCCTTCCCAACAAATTCAACCTATGCCCTCTATCCATATATAACTGTAACCATATACACACACATTCACATATGTATTCATATGACCACACCCCTTCTTCCATTATTTTCATAGTGAGAAAGATATCATCAGTCACCGTTATTGCTTTTCCATATAGGAATGTAAATAGTTCAACTTTGATAAGTTCCTTTTGATTTCTTTTCCCTGATTACCTTCTCAGGCATCTCTTCCTTCTTGTGTCTGGATGTCAAATTTTCTATTCAATTCTGGTTTTTTCCTCAAGAATGCTTGAAAGTCCTCTATTCCACTGAATGACCATATTTTCCCCTGAAACAAAATACTCAGTTTTGCTGGGTAGGTGACCCTTGGGTTCATTCCCAGTTCTTTTGCCCTCTGGAATATCATATTCCATGCCCTTCGATCCCTCAGTGTAGAAGCTGCCAGGTCCTGGACTATTCTGATTGTGTTTCCACAATATTGAAATTGTTTCTTCCTGGCTGCTTGTAGTATTTTCTCCTTGATCTGGGGATTCTGGAACCTGGCTATAATATTCCTGGGAGTTTTCTTTTTGGGATCTTTTTCAGGAGGTGATCAGTGGATTCTTTCAACCTCTATTTTGCCCTCTGGATCTAAAACATCAGGGCAGTTTTCCTTGAGAATTTCTTGAAGGGTGATTTCTAGGTTCTTTCTTTGATCATGGCTTTCAGGTAGTCCAATAATTTTTAAATTGTCTCTCCTGGATCTATTTTCCAGGTCAGTGGTTTTTCCCATGAGATATTTCACATTGCCTTCTAATCTTTCATTTGTTTGGATCTGCTTAACAGCATCTTGATTTCTCATAAAGTCATTAGCTTCCATTTGCTCCAGTCTAACTCTGAAGGAATGAATCTCCTCAGTGAACTTTTGAGATTCTTTTTCCATCTGGCAAATTCGACATTTTAAGGCATTCTTCTCCTCATTGCCCTTTTGGGCCTCCTTTGCCATTTGAGTTAGTCTATTTTTTAAGGTGTTGTTTTCCTCAGTCAGGCTGTTGACCCTCATTTCATACTTTTCCTGCATCCTTCTCATTTGTCTTTCCAATTTTTCCTCCACTTCTCTTATTTGATTTTTAAAGTCCTTCTTAAGGTCCTCTATGGCCTGCAACCCGCTCATGTTTTCCCCTGGGGCTTTTGGAGCAGGACTTCTGACCTCACAGTCCTTTTCCTGCTCTATGCCCCCAAAATAGGAGTCTAGGGTTGCATTTTTCTGTTTCCTTTGCCTTGGCATGTTGCCACTTAATTACTTGACTTTTGGGCTTGTTGCCACACTATGGCTTTAAGGCCAGATAGAGGAATTTTCGTCCCGAACGTGTGGGGGCAACTTCCGTTTCTGGCAAGCTGTAAACCCACCCACGACTTCCACCCTAGATCACAATCCAGATCCAGGGAGGTTAAAGCAAGAGCGATTACCCCCCCCAAGACTGATCGCTGGATCTCCCTACAAATTTGCAGGCTGGGAGTGGGAGCTGCCTCTGAAAACTACAAAATGGCGTTTGTCCTCAGAGGCTTCTAGCCCCCAGGGGAGGGAGCCGACGCATTCCCTAATACTAGTCCCAAAGTCCATAGGACACTAACCTCTTACTTTGTCCTAGGCAAGTCTATGTTGATAATTCTGGAGTCACCACAGCTCCTGGTGTTCTGGGGTTCCTCCAGCTGGCTGCTGGCCCTGCTGCCCTGGGGCTACAACCTCAGCTCATGCAGACCTGGGCTCAGCTCGGCTCCTGCGCTCTGCACGCTGCACGCTGCCAGGTCCCAGACCACTGTGCTGGTCCTTCCTGCAGGGCTGCTGGGCTGTCCTCAGCGGGAGGTTAGCTTCTCTGTGTAGTTCTGTGGGTGCTGGGGCTCCAGAAGTTGTTTAGAGTCCCCTTTTACATCATTTGGGGGGAATCTGGGGGCAGAGTGGCTTGGATGAGCTGTTTCTACTCCGCCATCTTGGCCCCACCCCCTAGAAATTTTTTAAAAAGTATATTTTCTGGGTCTTCCAGCGGTACCCCTTGAGCCTTAGCAAACTGACATAGGTGGTTTTTTTAAGTTTTTTTTTTTTATGCTATCTTTATCAAGAAAATAGAACAATGTAGGCTGGATGGTAACAGGTAGAGTCAAAATGAGTATCACGGTGTAACTAACCCAAAGAATAATCATTAATTGGTTGCTGTAAATTTGGAAGAAGTCACTAATGGAGTGGTCTGGGGACATATCAGTGGTCCAGTTCTATTGAACATTTCTGTCAATGATTTGGAGATAGTCACATTGGATGCTTAGTGAAACTGTAGATAACATAGCAATAGAAAGAGAATTAATGTATTGGGAGATAGACATAGGATCTAAATATCTTGATAGGCTAGAACATTAGACCAAATTAAATGAGACCAAATTTAATGGACATAAAGCCCCACCAAAAATTAACTTATAAGCACAAGATGGGGGAGAAGTGTGTAATTTGTATGAAAAACTGGAGGTGTTCATGGATTGAGAGCTCGTTATGAGTCAACAGTATGATATGGCAATCAAAAGAACTAATGCAGTCTTAGGTTGCAGAGACACAGGGTATCTGAAATGAGGGCAGTGATAGGTCCACTATACTTGATAGAATTAATTTCCTTGGCCAGTGGTAGATTCCTGATCATTAGAGATATTCAGGCAAAGATTGGAGGACCAATTAATGTTGTAAAGAAAATTCTTAGGTGTAGGCTAGACCACATGATGTTTCTCTTCAATTCTGAGATTCTGTAATTCTGTGGTCAGAGCTTTGAGGACCCAGTGATCTCCACACCATGATGAGGAACCAGAGAGCAGAGCCAAGAACAATTTTGGGTCTGTTTTAGGAGGACCAGCTAACAAATGCAAAAAATGTGACCAGAATGCTGGGTGGGCATCAAGTGATGAATTTTCTAACTAGGACAGCCCAAATTATAAGTAGGATGAGGTGAGTAGCTGACTAGAATGGAGGGAATGGTCTTTCCCTTCAGGGTACTGGTATCTGGGCCAGGAGAGTGGTGCTTCTTTCCTGAGGTGGTCCTCTGGTTCATTATCCCTGTGCCTTATGGTTCTCTGCTGACCCACAGCACAACTATCTGTCCCTACTGCAGTGCACTCTTCTCCCAGCTGCTAGTTGTGAGCACCCTGTTGGGGTCTGGGGATGTCAGGGACCATTCCTGATGACTGATGGTCCATCTGGAATGGATTTTCCTTGGCATTTTTCTGTTTTGCTGGGCTCATCACTAGGCCCACTCAAGCCTTTCTAGATTGACAGCATTTTTTATAGTAGCAATGTGGGCTGGATGATAATAGACTTTGGTTGTTAGAACAAGTATAATGGTGAGGTTTTTTTGTTTGTTTGTTTGTTTGTTTGTTTTGTTATTTCTGACTAGCATGTAGAATTTGCCCTTGGTGCAAGAGTTCCTAGTTATGACTGACCATCCCCATATGAAAGGAGGAGGGACTGCTGTTTGCAGTAATGAAGGGAGTACTCCCACTGATGAAATGATGTCTTTTAAAGTATCAAATTAAGGCAAGTTTTTTGGGTACATTATAACTACTGCAGCAATACTAACATATGTATTTAGTATTTTAAGTTGCAGAGCAGGTGCCAGTTTGCTTTGGTAGCAGAAGTTTCTTCCTAGGGATTCCCTATGCCAATGAAATCACAGGTTCAGTCCAAACCTGACTTTTCCTCCCCTTCTTCCCTCTCTCCCCTCAAAAAAGGTTTACATAGCACTATCCTAGGAATAACCCTGTGAAGTACATAATACTGATCTGCCAAGAATCCATCAGGAAAATGAAGTGAGTCACAGAGAGCATGACTAGTGAAACAAAATTAATAAGAAAAAGAACTTTGTAAAAGAGATATTGGCTGGCTGAGCTGCTCCTAGCAAACTATCTCATAGTGCCTTGTGCAGAACCCTGGGTTCAACAAACAGCTGTTGAATTGAATGGAGTAGGATGCCCAGTATCTTAGGTTTTCAAGGTACCTCAGAGGCCACTGTGCCTAAGTGATACCAATTGTTACCTAGCCTCTTTTGAAGCTAGATGGTGCAATGGATAGAGCTCTGGGCCTGGAGTCAGGAAGATCTGAGTCAGATTTAGCCTCAGACACTTCTTGGCTGTGTGACCTTGGCAGGTCACTTAACTTTTGTCTGCCTAAGTATTCTTGATGATTTGTTCATTCCTTTTTTCCTTTGCCTGTAAACATCTAATAAGGGGGCCTGACCACTTCACAAAGCAGTTCATTCTAGTTTTGAATATTTCTAATTACTAGGACATCCACCTGCCTGCTGTTTTAAATCTAAATTTGCCTCTCTACAGCTTCTATCCATTCTTGCCCACTGGTAAAGTGGAGATACAAAGCCCTCTTCCACATGATAATTCTTCAGATACTTGAAGATGGTTATCATCGCTCGCCTTTCTTCTTTTCTCTAGGCTAAACACCAAGTTCTTTCAAACACTCCAGTCCCCTCTCCATCTTATTGTTCACCCTCTGGACATTCTCTAGCTTTTCACCATGGTGTGGGAAAGGCCTATCTGTTCCTATTTGCTAACACAAAAAGGATTTCCACAGGCTTTCACTCATGTTTATTATTATAATTTTAATTGTAATTTTCTAGATGCTCTTGTCAAATGAAGGACTACTTTCTCTTGAGAATAGTGGTTACTCATCATGAGAGCTGATATTGTATTAGACTTAGAGCAACTATGAGGTCTGGAAAAGGAATGTGTAGAATTATAAATTCCTTCCTGTGACAGTGATCTCTTCCTTTTTCTATTTACTATTATATTTTTAATAATATGAATAGCTCACATTTACAAAGACCTTTAAAGTTTATAAAATGCTTTCCCTTTATCAACCTTGTGAATTAGGCAATGTAAATATATTTTGGGGGCAGCTAGGTGGTAGGATGTCTAGAGTATCTAGAGTCAGAATCTGAGTTCATTGTGACCTCAGATACTTGCTTAGCTGTGTGACCCTGGGCAAGTCACTTAACCTTTATCTCAGTTGCCTCAAGGGTAAAATGAATTGGAGAAGGAAATGGCAGACCACTCCAGAATCTTCGCCAGGAAGAACCTAAACGGGGTCACAAAGAGTCAGACATGACTGAAACAATGAACAGATATTATTTTATTTTGGCTCAGAGAACAGAAGCACAGGGATATTAAAGTCAACAATTATTATTGCTACCACTCATTTGCATAGTGGTTAAAGTGCTGGACTTGGAATCAGGAAGGCCTGAATTTAGATCCACCTTTAGACCCTTACTTTATGACCTTGGGCAATGTACTTAGCCCTTCTTTCTTCACCTGTAAAGTGGGGATAATAATAGCACTTACCTCACAAGATTGTTGGGAGGATCAGATGAGATAACGTTAAGTGTTTTTTTAACTTTGTTGTTGCTATGGTTGTTGTTCAGTTGTTTTAGCTGTATTCCCATTGGGGTTTTCTTGGCAGAAATACTAGAATGATTTGCCATTTCCTTCTCCAGCTCATTTTCCAGATGAGGAAACTGAGGCAAACAGGGTTAAGTGACTTGCCCATGGTCACACAGCTAGTAAGTTTCTGAGGCCAGACTTGAACTCAGGAAGATGAGTCTTCCTGCTTGCAGGCCTGGCATTCCATCCACTGTGCTGCCTAGTTGCCCTTTTAACTTTCAAGTTCTCTATAGAAATGTGATCATTTACAATTTTATCAATATGTGAAATTCTCCTGTCGTTATAGACTGTCAGACCTTCTCTTCTCTCGATAGCACATCCTTTCCTGCCATGTTCCAGTAGAGCCTCTTCACAATTTTACTAACGTCTTGGGGAGTTATTTTTTTTTAATCTGTAATATAAGAGTTGGACTGGACAACTTCTTAGATTCCTTCAACTCTAACTCAATGATCAAACCTATGAATCTGAAGACAAGCCTTTCCAAACTTAGCCTGGCTGATCTTGCTGGCCAACCTATCACTAGGCCTATCCTCAGGACCCTTCCAGACTACAGCATCCTTTAAAGTCAGTAGGGCAGCCAGGTGGCATAGTGGATACAACACTGGGCTGGGAACCCAGAAGACTCATCATCCTGAGTCCAAGTCTGGCCTCAGACACTTACTAGCTGTGCTGCCTAGTTGCCCTTTTAACTTTCAAGTTCTCTATAGAAATGTGATCATCAAGTGACCCCGGAAAAGTCACTTAACCCTGTTGCCCCAGCTCCTTTTCTGTAAAATGACCTGGAGAAAGAAGTGGCAAATCACTTCAGTATCTTTGCCAAGAAAACCCCAAATGGGGTCACAAAGAGTCTGATATGACTGAACAGTGACTAGAGACAGTATCAAACTGGTGCCACACTGGAAATGACAGAGTTATGTCAATTCTCCAAGGAGGTATCAAAGGATTGTAGTAGAAAAAGTATTCACTGATGCCCTTTTAGTGTCTAAATAACTAGACCAAAATTGTCCCTCAAAGTACATTTCAAGAGTGCTTTTTTTAATCCCCTGGGACTTGTCCAAAGTTACCTGGAAGCCACCCTCTATCAGAAAAGTGACCCTTACATAGTTCTCACAAGAATGGGGGTGTAGTGAAGAGGGACTGTTGAGGTAGAAAAGGGAGTGGGTGGTAGAAACAAAACAGCCACAAAAAAGGAGAAGGGAAAATGCTATCCAGAAATAGACACAGAACCAAATAGTATCATTTCCCATTGTAAGCTTTAGAGCAGGCCTGAGGCAAGGTGACTGAACAGTGGGTAAAGTCTACTTGAAAGGGGGAAAGGAAATTTGCTTTTGGCTTTCTTCCATGGCCTACGTCCATGTTCCTTCACTCCCCACTCACCCAAAGAGTCCTCTCCAGGGACTCATTTGGGTGGTCTAAGAGTTTCACTTCCTCTAGGGTCATGGCTGTCTGCATTCTTCAGCTCCTGTGTCAGCTGGTTACACATACTACATGTTTTACATGGACTTGTACTATAATGAGATTGCATTTCTTTAGCACACCCTGTCTGTGGAGGGAGACGCTCCAAAGATGTTAAATAACATGTCCTTATATACTGTCTCCTTATTTACTGTGAGTGCCTTAAGAACAGGAATTGTCTTACTTTTTTATTATTTGTATTGATAGTACTTTGCATTTAGTAAGTACTTAACTAAGACTTTATTCATTCAGTCAACAATTAGAAGCCAGCTTAGGATGCCAAATTTGAAATACATGTGGTCAGCAGACACTTTATTCTGAGGAGTCCATCCCTCTCATCCAAATGCCCTTTTGGATTCCACTTGTAGCTCTGGAGGTGCTCAGGGTGTATATGCATAAGACTGAAATGACACATGTGATAGCTGCCTTTTGAACACCAGTGTCCTCCTTTAACACCCATGAGTCATCAGGGTTTTTCTTTTTTCTGTCCATGCTTGTGATCTCTTAGATGTAGGGAACTCCCTCTACCTAAGCAGAGGGGCATTAATTTTACAACTTAGACCCTTGCCTAAGAGTTCTGCAACTTGGAGAGAAAGGGTTATGGATAGCAATTTCACCTGTGATATCAATGCAAAAAAGAACCCCCAGTGAAAACAATGCAGGTTGTCAGTTTCTTTAGAAGCTGTGGTGTTCGGGAGCTGCCTAAAAGATTGATAGGGTGTGTGACTTAGTCACACAGTTTCTATGTCAGACACTTGAACCCAGAGCCCAGTCTTCTTGTCTCTGAACTCTAGGTGTTCAACCTCTATCTGCTATGCTCACTGCCTTTTTAAAAGGGGAGAATAGTAGGGACTGGAGGACCCATGATTTTATTGGCACATGGAGCTCTTGGGTGAGATGACTCATCCTGCCAATTCAGATTGGTACCTTTTCTCTGACTTAGAGTCTTAGAGAGTTGCCTAGACCATGAAGAAGTTAAGTGACTTGCCTAGGGCCACAAAGCCAGTTTGTGTCTGAGCCAGACCTTCCTGGCTTATAGCCTAGCTCTCTATCCATAATCCTACATCCCTATATGGGGGAAAGAGAAAGCTAATTTCTTAGTGAAACTTCAACTTCCAGCACATCGGGGTACTATTTGTTTTGTCATCATAAAATTGTATTGATGGATACCTGTACTACTGATGTCTGTAATTTTCCAAGGTTTCCTCTCAAGTAAGTTAATAAGTAAACATTTCCATTTTAGGGTAAGGGGAATGAAGAATACTGAAGACCAGTCCTGAGTGATTCACTAGAAGCCAAATGAAAATTTGATCTAATATTGATGCAAGCTTCTGCAACCCTGCCCTTGCTCATGCAGCAGGAAAAAGAAAAGTTTACTAATTCTTTGTTACCGCACTTATGAAAATTGTTAGCCAGAGCATTCACTTAACACAGGAGCTATTCATCTCCATTTATTTAATTAGTTAATTAAACAAGGTCTTACACAACCTACTGTATTCCATATGAGAGTCAGGATGGCATGGTGGATATAGAACTGGCTCTGGAAACAGATAATCCTAGGTTCAAGGCCTTACTCAGGAAAATCTGATTTAAAGTTCTTCTACAATACAAACTAACTGTGTGACCACAGGCAAGTCATTTAGCCTTTCAAGGCCTCAGGCATACTGCAAAAACAGATGACTTGCTGTGAGGAGTGGACATGCACCAATGATTTATGAAGTTTCCACGCTGACTTGTGATGAAATCACACATCCCGTGCTAAATGTGTCAGGCACTAGATTAGGCAGTACAAAGACAAAGCCAAAATGGTCCTTGCTCTCAGGAAGCTTACATTCCACAGGGAGGAAATAATGTATACAGAGCTGCAAATTTAAAATAGACCCAAAGTGATCTTCTGGGGTGTTTACTAACTAAGGCAATCAGGAGGGGCCACATTTAGGAGGCAGATTTTGAGTTGAGCCTTGACAGAAGTAGTTGTGAATTCTAAGGCAACCATGTCAAGAGAGGATTGGAGTCAGAGAGATCGATTAGGAAGCGATTTCAATAGTCTTGTAGACAGGTAAGGAGGACCTGACTGGTGATGTCCATGTGAGTGGTGAGAAGGGACTGAGTGGGAGGGGCAGAGTCACTACTTTCCCCCAAATTTCTTGCTTCACTTAATCAGGAAAACCCAATATGAATGTGCTGGAAAGTGTCCTATTTTTAGAATATCCTTCTGACTGATTGGCTGCTGGATCGTCACCTTCTGATTTTCTTAATAGGTTGCTTTAATATTTAAAGGATCTGTGATTTCATCAGGATGGCTATTCCCTTCATTGACACAAAGTACAGCTCCCCTATAACTTAATGGGTAATTTTTGAGAATTTCTGTGACTAAAAAAACCCACCATTCCTAGGTAATATGGGAATGGGATTTCTGAACGAAACTCAAATGGGCCTTTGGCAACAGGCATGCAATCCCATCACCAAATCCTTATTAAAGCCTTTCCAACTTGGCAGAACCTGCTTAAAGACGCACTCTATTGGCATGGCCTCTGGGAACACAGGGTTACCTACATGCCACAATGAAGCATCAAAATAGAACTTTGGTAGAAGTTCAAAGAATTATAGCCTTAAATGTACTTTTCAGAAGAACTAAAAGGAGAAACATTAATGTTTGGGTAAGGGGGGGGGTTTGAGGGTGTTTGGGAAGTGTTTGCCAAGAGGAAGCCTCTTTTGTAGAGATGCTATTCATGTGGAAAGGGATGCTTATGTCCTCATAACTCTAGGGTCAGGATGTTATATCCTTTGATCCAGTGAATGTGGACCGTCAGATCAATTATTAAATTATGTTTCTGTAAAGATTAGCCTAAGTGATAACCCACACATTATAATTGCAACCATACCAACCAGGCTTAGAAGTCAGTTATTACACAGCTTAGAGAGTAGTTCCCTCTAGTGGTCAGAGATTGCACTACCAAGGGACTAAGGTCTAATTCTAGAAATTACTCAAGTAACTTCAACTTCAACAACTCCCTGGCCTCTGATCTCCACGCCTGGCATTTTCAAAAACATTTTAAAGTTTCAAAAATAGCACATGTCTATAGGTGTTCAGGCTAATCGTATTTGGATGATAACTTCATTTGTGGCTGGTAAAGGGTTTTTTTTTCCTTTCTTTTCTTTTTTTTTCTTTTTTCTTTCTGAAACTTAGCCTCCTCTTTGCTGATGTTTTTTCCTTTGGGTCATCTCCAGGCATTCTGATGAATCATTGGATTCACTGAAATCACTGATGATGGTCACTGGATTCAGACTTCGGAGAAGAAAGTGAGGCTGGTGACCTTGCACAGCTCTCCCTCAGTCAAATCAAAGTCAACTGTAAGTTACACTATCATTTCCCTGATGCTGGGTCCTCTTTGAAAATGAAGAACAAACACAACAATAGCATCCTTCCCTTCCTACTTTAGAAATTTTCTTTCCTCTTACTAAGATTTATTTTCAAGAAATTTCCAATGAAGATCTCCTCATAAAAGACTGATATTTGGAAAGCCCCATGTAGTGGAAAAAGCACTAGAGATGAAGTCAAAGGAACTGGGTTTAAATTTCAGCTAGACCACTTTGAAACTTTATGACCTTAGGTAAGTCATTTAACTACTCTGGGCCTCAGTTTCCTCAACTCTAAAAAAGAGAGGATTGGACTAGATGACCTGAGGTCCCTTATAGCTCTAAATCTATTATACTATACCCCGCTTTTCAGGTTCAGTCTTGTCTCATAGTAATCTGTGCTTTGACAGAGCTTAAGTGATGATAATAATAGGGGTATAGTAGATAGAAATCCTGGGAAGACTTATCTTCCCGAGTTCAAATTTGGTCTCAGATACTTACTAGCTGTGTGAACCTCGGCAAGTCACTTAACTCAGTTTGCCTCAGTTCCTCACGTGTATAATGAACTGGAGAAGGAAATGGTGAACTACTCCAGGATCTTTGCCAAGAGAACCCTAAATGGGGTCGTGAAGAGTTGGACATAACTGGATAACAACAAATTGATTTTTATAATTTTTAAGCATTAATCACATTATATGCTCCTGCCAGAAAGTACTTAAAATCATCTTAAAATGGTGATTCTAGTTCTTGGAAAACTAGTTTCTCTAGAAAGTACTTAAAATCTTCTTGAAATGGTGATTCTAGTTCTTGGAAACTCACAATAGCTTGATATTCAGATGTCCAGATTTTAAAAGGTTCTCTGACTAAATGTTTATCCACATTTGTACTGTGAGTTATCATTATTTCCATGACAATTGCTGATAATTCAGCTTCTTAAGTTTATGGTTTATGTAATTAACTTTTACCCTCAGTATAAAATTTAGATAAGCTTTCATTAGGTGGTAGGAGGTGGTCCAAGCCTCACAGTATGAGTAGTCATTTCCATAGTCTTTGGTGTAGTGAATGAAGTAGAGATAATAATAATAATAATAATAATAATAAATAATGATAATAATAAAAACAAATAGTAACAATGATTATAATGATGGCACACTAACATATTGTGCTTCAAGGCTTGTGAAGATATATGTTTCATGAGGTAGATACTAGATGTCTCTTATGATTTTATTGCTGAAAAAAAAAACAGGTTTAGAGAGTTTAAGTGGCTCAAAACAGTATCTGACACATAGTAGGCACTTAAGTGCTGACTGATTGATTGATTTATCCATGGTCATGCAGCTAGTTAATTTTCTGAGGCAGAATCCAAATGAAGGTCCTCAAAATTTAACATAGTTATCTACTATGTTGTTTTTCCTTCTTTTTGGGAGAGGACCAATGACATCTCTAAGGTGATGTCTTGATTTATGTGTGAACTGGCTTTAAGTGTGGCAGAGCTGTGTAAAGTTGTCTACTGTACCATGTTGCCAAATATATACCTCTTTTAAATAGTGGTTAAGAAAAGGAAAACTAACCAGTTCAGAACAACTTTTCCAAAGATTAAATTTTTGGTGGCAGGGTGGCCAGAAAATTGGTGGTCTAGTGGGCATCTTCCTAGTAATGACCTTCCCTATCCTTAGATAGGTTGGTCTGTGGGCAGCAGATGAGCCTTTGCCAGGGTTTGGGCTCTGTTGACCTAACCTTAATGGACCCAGGATCACTTTCTCACCATGATAAGGAATTGGAGTAGTATCATGGATCTATTTATCATACAAAGTCCAAATAGAAGTGAGAGTTCTTATGAACAACCCAGCCAGAAAATCAGACCAAAGTATTCTATTCAAACTATTCTATTCAATCAGGGGTAGCCCACTTGATCAGGGAGTGCCACCAGTGAATTTAGAGAAGAGGGCTAAACTCTGTCCTGGTGAGATGATTCTTTTCCTTTCACCCTTTGGCTCCTGGTGGCAGTGTGGTGGGAGTGACAGAAAATACAGGAAGTACAGAGGAAAACACTTTCTTAACATATTTGGACATCCTTAATTGTTGAAGGCCTGGGACCATGGAAGAGAGGAAAACTTAAATTGTGAACCTAGACATAGCAGAAAGGAGCCTCAGCATTGCATTGGCATTGTATGACCATATCTTTTCTGAGACTGTTTCTTGTAATAAAGGTGTCATAGATTAGTGATCTCCAAACTTTTTTGATCAGGCATCCCATCAGTAAAAACATATTTAGCTTACATCCAAAATATATGCATATTTCCTTGAATCTGGGCAAATAAGTAAATTTCTTGGTGTACTAGGGAAGTCTCTAAGATTGAAAGTTGCAGAGAAGGTACCCAAGTGCATTGGTAGAGGGTGTCTGCTTATTGCCAAGGTCCCTGTGCAATGAACATGCAGGCCCAGGCTCTGTCCCTGTTGTTGTTGTTCTGTTGTTTTTCAGTCGTGTTTGACCTCATTTGGGGTTTTCTTGGTAGAGCTACTAGAGTGGTTTGACATTTCCTTCTCCTACTCATTTTACAGATGAGGAAACAAAGGCAACCAAGGTTAGGTGACTTACCCATGATCACATTGCTAGTATCTGAGGTTGGATATGAAGTCAGGAAGGACTTTCAGGCTTTCTGACTCTGCTGTTCTATTCACTGTGCCACCTAGCTGCCCACATCTCTATATACTTTATAATTTATTATGTAGTTTATAAAATTATGCAAAAAAACTTAAAAAGGCTATGATAAAGATTAAATAATCTTGATCCTGGAGTCATTAGGGAAGTATTAGAGTTTACTGAAAATAGAAGTCACATGGTCAAACCTTTTTTTTTGGAAACTCATTTTGCTAGTTGTGTGAAGAAAGGCATAGAGTCTGGGAGACCAACCAGTTAGGAGACTCTTACAATAGTCCAAGTGAGGAAGACTTGAACTGTGTGGTTATCATGGTTGTGTGAACAGAAAGGAGGGAGGTATATAAGAGAAGAAGCCATGGCAGACTCAACCAGATCTGACAACTAAATGGATAAGAGAGGGTGAACAGTGAAAAAGCATACCAAGGTGGCAAACCTAGACCACCAGTAAAAGTAGTAGAACCTTCAATAAGAAAAGGAAAATTCAGAAGAGGGATGGAGGTGGGTAACAGTGGGCAGGTAATAAATTTGGTTTTGAGATATGTTGGGTTTGAGATGTCTACTATTCTGCAACCACTTGCTTGAGATGTGCTTATAGCAGCCATCAAGTTATGTAGAGTAGTGAGTGGGAGTTGTGAACTTTGACTATTGCCTGTGGTTAGATTATAACTACCCTGAAAGGCCCATGCCCTGTCAAAGGAGGCCAGTGGTGGGCATAGGAAAATGTGGCAAGCCCATGATGCCTACAGAGGAATAGGGAAGGAAGAACTGAATATTACCTATCCTCCCTCAGAATAGTTTATAACATACCTCTTGGGGATGAAACCACTGCTCTGACTTAGGAAACTATCCAAGAGTGGGGAACCTGTGGCCTCAAGGTAGCATATGGCCTTCTAGGTCCTCAACTGTGGCCCTTTGACTGAATCCAAACTTCACAGAACAAATCCCCTTAAAAAAAAGAATTTTGGGGGGCAGCTAGGTGGCACAGTGAATAGAGCACTGGCCCTGGAGTCAGGAGGACCTGAGTTCAAATGTGACCTCAGACATTTAACACAAAAACTAGCCATGTGATCTTGGCCAAGTCACTTAACACCAATTGTCCTCCAAAAAGAAAAAGAAAAACAAAAATTAACAACAACAAAAAAAGAATTTCTTCTGTAAAACTTGGACAGTGCCAAAAGACCACACCCAAAGACCAAGAAGTTTTATAGAACAAATTCTTTTATTAAGGAAATTTGGTCTGTGAAGTCTAGATTCAGTCAAAGGGTCACACTTGAGGACCTAGAGGGCCACATGTGACCTTGAGGTCTCAGATTCCCCACCACCTTAGACTGTTATATATGAATGTGTTTCCTTGCAGGGAAGGAGAAGAATCTTTTTTTTTTTTTTTTTTTGCCTTTTGGAGGGCAATTGGGGTTAAATGACTTGCCCAAAGTCACATGGCTAGTAATTGTGTCAAGTGTCTGAAGCCGGATTTGAACTCAGGTCCTCCTGACTCCAGGTCTGGTGCTCTATTCACTGTATCACCTAGCCACCCCAGAGAAGGATCTTAATGTGAAATGAGCCATGAACCATACCTAAGCTCTATTTATAGGTATTCTTGGAGTCCAGATGGAGTGGCAAAAACTGGTGAACCCAATTTGTGATAAGTTTATGAAATATTATATGTCAGTGATTTCCTTATATTTTAAGATCAGAGGTTTGTTTCTTTCTTTGTTTTTTTTTTTTTAGTAATTTTTTTGGTATCATGATAACTTTGGAAGTCTTATGTAGTCTATGGGCCTCTTCTCAGAATAAATGTTTTTAAATGAATAAAATAAAATGCATGGAATTATAAAGGAAACCAATTAAATAAAAATCATTATCTAAATAGTAAACACACTAACACACACATTTGCAGATTCCAGATTAAGAACCCCTGCCCTAGAAATATTTAAGTAGAATGTGGGCCAAGGAGGCTAGAGTAGAATGCTTGATGCAGTCAGAACAGTTTTCTAAATTACCTGAACCTACAGGTAATTCACCTATACCTCACAGCCCCACCTGCAACACAGATATGGTATGTTATTTATTCTCTCTCCCTCCCTTTAAAGGTGGGAAATTAAAAAAAAACAAACAAGCAAACAAACTCATTTCACACCTCTCTGGGTAAGGCACTGCTGGGCCCAGAATTGAAGATGAGGAAAATTAGGATAACTAGATAAATTAGATTTGAGAGATTATTTTGTATGTTTAAGTATCCCAGGATGTTTTCTCCTAGGACTACCAATAATCCTTCTGTAATGTTACATGCTACAAATTTTGAAAAATTATAACTTTAGAAAAGTCAAATTTAGGGGCGGCTAGGTGGTACAGTGAGTAAGAGCGCTGGTCTAGGAGTTGGGATGACCCGAGATCGAATCCAGCCTCAGAAAATGAGCACCCACACACAAATAATGACTAGCCGTGTAACCTTGAGCAAGTTACTTAACCCCAATTGCTTTAAAAAAAAAAAGAAGAGAAAAGTCAAATTTTAGGTGACCTAAAGAGCAATGAAAAAACACATGGTGGGTATTAGAATATCAACCAATATACATTTGTTTTAAATGCCTACTATGTGCTAGGCACTTAATATCACCGAAAATGACATGTATGTAAGAAATGGTAAAAAATCATCACCAAAACCATGCATGACCGAAAAAAGGGCAAGTCAGTGAAATAGTAAGAGTGAGAGAAGACAAATGAAAAAATCTAAAACAATGAAATATTAAAGGAACTAGAGGAAAAGCACCCATCATTTGGGCATTGCTGTCCTTCATAATCACAAAGGACCAAAATGACGTCAGGATTTTGGGGTCCATGTACAGTGTGTCTGACTGTGCCTCATCAAACCAGCACAAGTTCAGAAGGGACTACTGCAGGACAGGCACAAATAGTATGGATGAACATTAGGAGAGGAGATGTCTCAGTTTATCATTTGGGTACTTCTCTGGAGGATTTGTACAAGTCCTGGAGAAGCTGTAGACGGGCTGGGATCTACATCATCAGGAGTGCTCTCACAAATGAGATCCTGGATTCCATTGAAACATTAAAGCGAATGGTATTTCAAAGTGGGTTTGCCTTACTTTCTAATCCTTAACTTCTCCTTTCAAATTAATTAAGCCCTTATTTTCTATAGAGATCTTAGTGTATTCCTTTGTGACTAACACCAAATCTTAGCTTCATGTCAAAAACTTCCTTTGGCTTTGCATATCTTTGGAGACTCAGATGAGTTTCGGATCAGTTCAAAAATTCAGTTCAATAGATATTTGGGTCAACTCCCTTGTAGCTTTTCTCATCTACTAGCTATGACTTCATTTAGAGAATTATATTTACAACTGTCTTCTTTCACAACTCGTTTCTAAAGTAATTTCCTACTGACTACTTTTCTGTTTAGGCATCTTAAACTCTCTCTTTCCACATAGAAACAAAAGAAGAAAGAATTAATTATTGGGCTACCCTTCTTTCCTGCCTTTATGAAATCTTCTGTGTCAATATCTCAATTTTTTTCTTTAATCAGAAAGTCATTTTCTTCACCTCCCTTTTCCTTTCCCCTTGCAAAGAAGTTCTCTCTCTCCCATTCTGCTTTCTAGTTGGCTGTAACTAGAAGTTATATACAATGACTGGAATTTTTATTTAGCCTGTGGTGGCTCTCTACCCTCAGCAACCACTGACTCAATCAAGAAAAAAATATTGAAAGTTTACTGTGTGCAAAACACTATGCTAGACATTCTGGGAAGTATAAAACAACATAAGACAAATATATACAAGAAACTTCTCTTTCCTCTTTTCCCCTCTCTCACTCCAGTGATACAATGGAAAGAATACTATGTTTGAAGTTAGAGGTCCAGAGTTCCAGAGTTCAAATCCTGACTGATAGTTATTAGATAGTAGCTTTGTGAACTTCAGCAGGTCCCTTAGACAGAAACAGGGAACCTATGGCCTCAAGGCCACAGGTGGCCTTCTAGGTCCTTGGGTGCTACCTTTTGACTGAGTCCAAGTTTTATGGAACAAATCTTTTTGTTTGGATTCAAGCAAAGGGCCACACTTGAGGGTCTAGAGGACGACATATGGTCTCAAGGCCGTAGGTTCCCCACCTCTGCCCTAGACCCCGGTTTTCCCACCTGTAAAATGAGGGGGTGGGACTAGCTCTTTAGGCCCACGGATGAATTTCAGAAGGTTCATGAGTTTGGATATAAAAATTACAGCTTTATTTTCACCAATCTTTGGTTCATTTTATAATTTGGTGTGTTTTATGCTGTGCATCTTAAAGACATGATTTTAAGAAGGGCTCTGTTGGCTTTACTAGATTCCCAAATTAGGCCACTGCATAGAAAAGGTTAAGAAGCAGCTCTGGGCCCGATGATTTCAATGACGCCTTCCACGTTTCAAGTTTGTGCTCTTGCATTTTTTTTAAAAAACTATTTTCCTAAAGGGCCTGTCTCTTTTATGGCGGAATGTGCTATTCTGGCCAGAAGAGTGAACACAGTTTCGCCTGATTTTATCAGTGTCCATACAGTCTCCTTTGATCTTTGGTGGCCTTAGCAGCCTCAGACAGGTTTGTGCCGGTTCTCCCTTTTTGGTTTGTGGACTGAGAACACTGGGACTCCCTATGACCATGTTATAAATACACGGAAGACAAAACACAGAAGTTTTCAGTGTGAGGTTCTTTTTAAAGTTGTTTTTGAACTAAGTTTCTTGTTCCAAACCTCATCCTTATATATTTTTCTTGGCAAAGCTCCTGTGCTTTTTTGGAAATGCTTTTATTTTCAAAATAAACTCTTCACAGTCATCCTCTCCCCTGCCTGTCTGTTTTTCTGTTGCACATACACACACATATACACATATTTACTTGCAATAAATCTTGAGAAGTCACCTTGTCTTTCTCTCTTTGCCTTTGGGGGAGTTTCTATAATGTGGCAAGCTTGGAGGAATACTTGAAAAAATGCCACCTAGCTTATGAAACCAGATTGCGGCTTCTATCTTTCCAGAGACAATTCTATGGTACATATGAGAAAATATTGAACCCTTCTGACAGTGATTTAATGTTATCCATTTAAAAATCATCTGACACTTGTAAATATGGAAAATGCAGTTTCCTTTCTACATTAACAGAAATGATGGTTTCTGCAATTCCTTATGGCTATGACAGTACTGATGAACATAATGCCTTTTTAAAATAAGAATCAGCAGAAAATTTCCATAATAATTTGGAAGTTTGGAAGAAACAAAATTGCTTTTTTAAAATGAAACTAAATGGTTTTTTAACTCATGCTGGGGCAACCTTCATTTAGTAGCCAGCCCTTATTGGAGTTTTTATCACAGAATTGCAGAGGTGGAAGGGATCTCAGAGGGCATGTAGGCCTACTCATACTTGAATAAAATGTAAACAAGTCTAACAAGCCTTTATGAAACACTTAGCTTCTTTTAGGCCCAGTGCTAAACTCTGGGAATGAAAAGAAAGTCAAACTTGTGGTCTCTGCTCTCAGGAACTAACATTCTAATGGAGGAGAGGATAGCAATCAACTATATAAACCTCTTCAGCATCTTTGCCAAGAAAACCCTAAAGGGGGTCACAAAGAGTCAGACACAACTGAAATGACTCCACAATGACATACACATACAAAATATTTGCTATGTAAATGGGAGGTAATTTCAGAGGTTAGGCACCAGCAGTTGGGGAGACCAGGAAAGGCCTTTTGCAGAAAGTGGAATTTGAACTGAGTTTTGAAGCAAGGAAGGAAATGAAAGTGAGGAAGAGGAGCATTTCAGCCATGGGATCTTTTGTGAAGAGAGTCTAGAAAAGGAGCATTGTATACAAGGGACAGCAAGAAAGCAAATCTTCCATGAAAACTCCCAGATCTTTCTCAGAACACATTATCTAACCATGCTTTCCCAATATTGCGCTTGTGAAGCTATTTTTGTGGACTCGAGTGTAAGACTTCACATTGACCTTTATTGAATCTGCAGTGTTCTAGCCTGTCATGACCCTTTTAGGTCTTGACCCTCGGTGATTAGTACTTAAACCTCCCAAAGTTGTATCATCTGCAAAACTGAGGAGTGTGCTTTGATCTAAGTGCAAGGTACTGATCCTTTTATTTGTGGATGTTTTGGTTATGGAAAGAGGCATACAAAGGACATTCATGTGAGAAAAGTAACTTGAACAACTTGTGAAGACCTGAGAGAAAACTGCTTTTCAGATAAAAGTGTTCTGACAGGGCCTGTTGGAATGCACAAGTACTTAGTGCAGGTGGGGGTGATTGCAGTGCATTGTTGTCCATCAGATCCTTTACATATGACTGGTTGTTCAGGGTTTTGAAAGATACTGCCAAGAAACTATAAATCAAAGAATTATTTGAAGATAACTTCAAAATTGCATGTTATTTGTTTATATTATAGCTAAGAGAATGTGCTCTTTGGGTTTTTCAATCAGTTAGAGATGGGTCAGTTCTCATAAGAGGCCCTTATTTGACACATTGGAAATTGTAGGAGTGAAGGCGAGGAGAGGAGAAGCCAGGAATTAGGAGATGAGGAAGAGAGTAGCTGCCTGCAGAAAGGAGCTCATGATAGAGACTGTCCTCTGCTGCTTGGAAGAAGCAGCTGCTGCTTTAGGCTGAACTGGCTGAGAGAGCTGCCTGAAGCCTGACTGGATCTGCAGCTGCTGGGAGCCCATGGGTGGAAGAAGAGCTGGCTGGGCTTGTTCTCTAAAGCCATCTAGAACTTGAGACCTGACTGACAACAGGAAAGCTCTTCAGGTGCTCTTGGACCTAAGTGGAGCAAATGGGAGTCTGGTTAGTGTGTAACTAGCTGGCTAAGCTTATTACTGCACAGGACCATCTATAGACTCAGGTGTAACCTCTGAGGGGTTTCACTACATTGATCTTCCACTGTCCTTTCTAACTTGAGAGGGAATAATTCCTCAAGTCCTCATGAGAGAACTGGGGAACCGCAGTTCTCTGGTTTAAGGGAGCTGCTTGTCAATGAAATATATTAATACCATTCCAGTGCACAGCCAAGGGAGGAGACTGGGAAAACCACCGAACCTGTGCTTATTATTTTTTGTGAAGCCTAAGAGTGGCAGAAAAGTGGTTTCATCTAGCAGGAGAGCAGAGAAACTCAGAAGGAAGAGCAGGTAAACGGGTTCAGATTACTCCCTCAAACAGTCCAGAGTCATGAATTGCCCCTGAACATGAGTTTCACTACTGATATGCTTCACTTCTAGGTTTCTGTAAGGGTGTACCCAATCTCTTTCATGAACAATGTGTACCATGGTCGGAGAATGTGACCCAGATTTATATTATATATATGGTTATATTTTCATTATTCTTGTTTTTTATTTGAACTATGCTATCCTATAATTATTACTGCTTTTGCCTGGTAAATGTTTCATTTTCAAATTCGATATTGTCATCATTGGCTAACTTATTTAAAATGGGAGCATATCAATGGGGGCACAGGAACTACAGTAGGGAAAGTAGGGGCCACCTTCCTACTTGAGAACGAACTTTTCATGAATACCTTTTGGGAACAGCCATTCAACTAATTCTGAATTTATCTAAATGCACTATTGTCTTCCTTAAATCTCCACCTTTTTCACAAGAATGGGATAACAGACTTTATCAAATGCCCTGCTAAAATGCAGGTAAACTCTGTATTAAATATTCCCTGATCTACTAGTCTAGTAATCCTGTTTAAAAAATAAAGAGAGAGAGAAATGAAATTTGGCTACCATGACTTTCTTCAATTAAAAATGTTTATGTTTTTGAACCATAGTCATATTTTGATAAACCTACTCCTTCCCACACTGCACAATACCTTTCCTTATAACAAAATCAATTAAGAGACAAAATTGCCATTTCTGACAGGGCATGGCGCATTCTGCACATAAAATTTCCCATCTCTCTACCAACTGGAGGTAAATGTGTTTCATAATGTGTTTTCTGGGACTGAGACTGGATTTTTGCAATTAATTATGTTTTAGCTGCCTTTTGGTGTTATTTTCATTCACATTACTGTAGTTGTATTATTTGTTCTGTTTCTTTTTACTCTATTGCTTTGTCTAAATCTTTCCTTGATTTTCTGAAATCCTCAATTTCATAATTTATTATAGCAAAATGATATTCTATTTTATATACCATTATTTCTCAGCCTTTCCCTATTTGTTCTAACCATTTTGGCATACACTCTACTAGCAGTGTATGTGTATGCATGTGTGTATACATATACATACAAATAAAACTATATATAGTATATAAATATATATAATATATAGTTAGTAACAGAGGCCCTGAAGGAAGATAGACATCTATCTATCTGTCTATCTATCTATCTATCTATCTATCTATCTATCTATCTATCTATCTATCATCTATCTACCTGTCTATCTATCTACCTGCCTACCTACCTCTCTACCTACCTACCTACCTACCTACTACCTACCTACCTACTTACCTACCTACCTACCTATCTACCTATCTACCTACCTATCTACTTATCTATCCACCTATCTATCCATCTCTATCTTCCTTTAGGCCCTCTGTTATTGACTATGCATGATCTATTCTTGATGAAGCTATGCTAATTCTTTGAGATCATTTCTTCTGCTTCTGTATGTTCACTAACCATTTCTTTAACAAATCATTCTAGACATTTTCCAGGAATTGGAGAGAATCTCATTGGCCTATGGTTCAGACTTCATTTTCTCTTTTGTAAAAATGGCTAACGTTTGTCTTCTGCAATAATGTAAGTTACCCTGTTTTCTGTGATTTTTCTCCAATCATATTTGCCATTTGTTACATTTGCCAATTCTATCAGTATCTGAAGATATTTTTAATTTACCATTTATTACTGTTTTTTATTTATTTACTGTTACTATTAATTTTTAGTAATAGTAATAATTACTATTAATTAATTAATAATTGTTTTTTTTTTTTTTAAAGCAATTAGGGTTAAGTAATTTGCTCAAGGTTACACGGCTAGTCATTATTTATGCGTGGGTGCTCATTTTCTGAGGCCGGATCTGATCTCGGGTCATCCCAACTCTGAGGCCAGGGCTCTTACTCACTGCGCCACCTAGCTGCCCCTTTAGGGCAATTGGGGTTAAGTAACTTGCCCAAGGTTACACGGCTAGGTTTTTGTTTGTATGGATTAAGTGTCGCCTCCGAACTCAGGTCCTTCTGACTCCAGGGCCGGCGCTCTATTCACTGTGCCACCTAGCCGCCCCTAATTGTTTTTTTTTTATTTACCATTTATTCTGATTTTAGCAGAGAAAGCACAAAAAGAAAGTAGGGGTTCATTTAAAAAAATTCAGCATAAAGCTTTAAATGTTCTGGCCCAATGCTCTGGCCAATCCTCTCCTCTGGTATGTTAGCAATTTCTTCTAACTTTGTGTCATCTGCAAATATGATAGTGGCACACTATGTCACCTTTAACTTTGTACAAGACATTGCTAAAATATTAAATGGTACAGGGCAAAGCACAGAACCCTCATCACTTCACTGGAGACGTCCTTCCTAATCGATGTCAAACTGTTAATGACAACTCTTTGAATACAGCCATTTAAGCAGTTTTGAATTCACCACTTAGGACTATCATTTGACCCAAATATATACAGCTTTTACACAAAAAATAATGGATTTTGTCAAATGCTTTTCTGAGGAGCAAACCAGCTCTACAGAATTCTCTTGATCTAATGGACTAGTAAACCTGTAAATTCAATTCAATAAGAGGCAGCATGGTATACAGAATAGGACACTGATCCTGGAAATCAGAAAGATCTGAATTAAAGTCCTTAATAAGAGCTTAATTGTTGTGTTGACCCTGAGCAAGTCATTTAACTTTTCTGGGCTTCAGCTTCCTGATCTGTAAAGTGAGGCTGTTGCATTCAATGGCCTCTGAGTTATCTTCCAGCTCTAAATCTAAAATCCCTTATAAAACTCAGTTCAATTCAGCAAACATTTATAAAGTGTTTGCTATATGGCCCGGTGAGTATGAGAGACAACACACAAGAGAAAAGCAAATACAAAATTAAAAGGCAGTATTTTTGGAGCACCAACGACCAAAGGAATCAGAATGGCCCTTGAGGTGAGCCTGTCAGGAAGGGAAATTAGATCAATCTGGAATGAGCTGTTCTTGAGGAAGACATGCTGATTGTGTTTAGCACTTCCTTTTTGAGAGGTTCACTGTCACTTGAAATACACATTCTAGAATTTTGTCAGGTATTAAAGTCAAACTTTCTATATAGGCTTCATTCTCTTCCCTTTTTTGGGAAAATTAGGACACCATTTGTTCTTCTTCAATCCTGAGATATCTTTTCACTTCTCCACAATGTGTCAAAGGAAGGGTCACCCACGGCGGTGCAGCAATGACATCTGTAGAATCTTTCAGTACCCGACTATGTTCTTTTTTTACATGACTTGTCCATAAGCCGAATCTACTCATGCACTCGATTTTTAAAATAGAAATTTAGGACTTTTCTTTTCTCCCATTAAACTTCATGCTGTGTCTTTGGGCCCATCATTCCAGTCTACTGAGGCCTTTTTAAACCATGAATTTGGAATTTAATTTTCTAACTATTCCTCCCAACTTGGTGTCATCTATACCAGAGTTATCAACCATATGGCCTGTCTTCTGTCCAGTCTGAACAAGATTGAAATGTCATTGGGAAATTTTTTAACAGAATAAATAAAAATACAATAAAACATAGATAATATTATATTTTAAAACAAAATCAATATGAAGCCTTCAGGAGATCTCCTTTACAGATTAGAAGTCCCTGTTTCTATTCAAGTTTGAAACCACTGAGTCACACATTTGCTAAGAATAGATTCTAGGTCTTTCTTTTTTTTTTTTTTTAAGTTTTAAAAAAATATTTTATTTTTCCCCAAATACATGTAAAAACAATTTCTAACATTTATTGTTTAAGTTGTTTTTTGTTTTGAGTTTCAAATTCTATCCCTCCCTCCTCCCCTCCCTAACTCCAAGATTATGTATCTTATGTATAACCTATATAATCTGATATAGGTTATACATGTATAATCATGTAAAACATTCCATATTAGTCCTTTTGTGGGAGAATATTTGAAAAAGAAAGGAAGGAAGAAAAGAAGAGAGAGAGACAGAGAGAAAGGAAGAAAGGAAGGAAGAAAAAGAAAGAAAAGCAAAGAAAGAGAAAGAAAGAAAAGCAAAGAAAGAAAGGAGGGAAGGAAGGAAGGAAGGGAAGAAGGAAGGAAGGAAGGGAAAGAGGGAGGGAAAGAAAGAAAGAATATGCTTCAATCTGTATTTAAGCACCATCAGTTCTCTGGAGGTAGATATTTTTCATCATGAGTCCTTTGGTATTGTCTTGGATCATTTTATTGATGAGAATAGGTAAGTCATTCAAAGTTGCTCATTGTACCACATTGCTGTTACTGTGTATAGTGTTCTCCAGGTTCTGCTCACTCCACTCTATCAATTCATAGAAATCTTTCCAGGTTTTTCTGAAAAATTGTCATTCCCTATAGCACAATAATATTCCATTAAATTATATACCACAACTTGTAAGCCTTCTCCATTAATGGGCACCCTTCAATTTCTAGTTCTTAGCCACCACAAAAAAAAGAGCTGCTATAAATATTTCCCCCCTCCCTTTCAAAAACTTTCTTTAGAATACATACTTCATGGGGTGGCTAGGTGGCACAGTGAATAGAGCTCCAGCCCTGGAGTCAGGAAGAACCGAGTTCAAATGTAACCTCAGACACTTAACACAAAAACTAGCCATGTGACCTTGGGTAAGTCACTTAACCCCAACTGCCCTCCAAAATAAAAAAAAGAATACATATCTCATGATGCTATTGTTGGATCAAAGGGTATACACATTTTTATAGCCCTTTGAGCATAGTTCCAAATTGCTCTCTAGAATGGTTGGATTAGTTCAGAATTCCATGTTCAGTGCATTAATGTCCCAATTTTCCCATATCCCCTCCAACATTTTTAATTTTCTCTTCCGTCATATTAGCCAATGTGATAACTATGAAGTGGTACCTCAGAGATGTTTTAACTTGCATTTTTCTAGTCAATAGTTATTTTGAGCATTTTTCCATATGACTATATGGACATATAATCTCTAAGCTTTTATACCGGTGCTGATTGTACTTCTGATTTGCAAAAGAAACAACATTAGTTGAGGAACCCATAAAAAGATTAATGCAGATAAAGTATTATGAGAGAGTTGAACCTGATGAAGTAGACATAAGGAGAAAGAGTAGATAGTTGGCAAGACACAGTGAGGCAAGAGAAAGTAAGAAAAGGCAAGTAGAAAAAAGCAAGGAAGAACAAATGGGGGGCAAGGAATAGTTATAAAAATGTTTTAACTTTCAAAATTAATAATTGGTTGTAAAAAGTTTTAACTAGGTATTCAAGGTTGATATGTAGCTAACACCCACAAGTAGTTTTTTTTTTTTTAAAACAAATACTTTATTAACTTCTGTTTTACATCATTCATTTCCGCCAGATTTTGAGTTACAATCATTTTCCCCCCATTATTCCCCTACCCAACCTCCCAGAATAGCAGTCCCACAAGATATCGCTTCCTCCAATCTGCTCTCTCCCATACCTTCTCCCATACCCCCTTCGACTTTTCCATTGGAGGAAGATGAATCTTTGTGTCCCAATGCCTGCACATCTTATCTCCCTATTACAAGCAAAAGAGTATTAATAATAGTATTTATATATATTTGAAACATTTAATGTTAAGACCTCGAATTTCAGATCCATTTCCTTCCTCCCTTGTCACCCATTCCTTCTTGGGAGATAAGTAATTCAGTATATGTTGTACATGTCTAGCTATGCAAAACATTATCATAGTAGATATATTGTACAAGGCTGCTTATAATTCCCTCCCACTCATCCCACCCCCACCTGGTCCATTCCCTACATGATCCTGTCCCTCTTCTATAGTGGGTACTTCCAACCTCCCCTCCCCCCAAGGATGCCCTCCCATCCATCATCCCTCCTCTCATCCCCCTTCCCCTATCCTGCTGCAGGTTGAGATATCCCATTTAGTATGTATGTCATTTTCTCCCTGAATCAAATTCAATGTGAATGTGGTTTTGCCTTTTTAGCCTTCCTTATTCTCCCCCTCCTTTGCACCACTTCCCCTACATGAGATAGTTTACCCTACCATGTCTCTCCCCATCTCCTCTTGCCACTTTCCTCTCTCTCCTCATAATTTCATCCCTTGAGTACTCTCCCTTCCCAACAAAATCAACCTATGCCCTCTATCCATATATAACTGTAACCATATACACACACATTCACATATGTATTCATATGACCACACCCCTTCTTCCATTATTTTCATAGTGAGAAAGATATCATCAGTCACAGATATTGCTTTTCCATATAGGAATGTAAATAGTTCAACTTTGATAAGTTCCTTTTGATTTCTTTCCCTGATTACCTTCTCAGGCATCTCTTGCTTCTTGTGTCTGGATGTCAAATTTTCTATTCAACTCTGGTTTTTTCCTCAAGAATGCTTGAAAGTCCTCTATTCCACTGAATGACCATATTTTCCCCTGAAACAAAATACTCAGTTTTGCTGGGTAGGTGACCCTTGGGTTCATTCCCAGTTCTTTTGCCCTCTGGAATATCATATTCCATGCCCTTCGATCCCTCAGTGTAGAAGCTGCCAGGTCCTGGGCTATTCTGATTGTGTTTCCACAATATTGAAATTGTTTCTTCCTGGCTGCTTGTAGTATTTTCTCCTTGATCTGGGGATTCTGGAACCTGGCTATAATATTCCTGGGAGTTTTCTTTTTGGGATCTTTTTCAGGAGGTGATCAGTGGATTCTTTCAACCTCTATTTTGCCCTCTGGATCTAAAACATCAGGGCAGTTTTCCTTGAGAATTTCTTGAAGGGTGATTTCTAGGTTCTTTCCTTGATCATGGCTTTCAGGTAGTCCAATAATTTTTAAATTGTCTCTCCTGGATCTATTCTCCAGGTCAGTGGTTTTTCCCATGAGATATTTCACATTGCCTTCTAATCTTTCGTTTGTTTGGATCTGCTTAACAGCATCTTGATTTCTCATAAAGTCACTAGCTTCCATTTGCTCCAGTCTAACTCTGAAGGAATGAATCTCCTCAGTGAACTTTTGAGATTCTTTTCCATCTGGCAAATTCGACTTTTTAAGGCATTCTTCTCCTCATTGCCCTTTTGGGCCCCCTTTGCCATTTGAGTTAGTCTATTTTTTAAGGTGTTGTTTTCCTCAGTCAGGCTGTTGACCCTCATTTCATACTTTTCCTGCATCCTTCTCATTTCTCTTTCCAATTTTTCCTCCACTTCTCTTATTTGATTTTTAAAGTCCTTCTTAAGGTCCTCTATGGCCTGCAACCCACTCATGTTTTCCCCTGGGGCTTTTGGAGCAGGACTTCTGACCTCACAGTCCTTTTCCCGCTCTATGCCCCCAAAATAGGAGTCTAGGGTTGCATTTTTCTGTTTCCTTTGCCTTGGCATGTTGCCACTTAATTGCTTGACTTTTGGTCTTGTTGCCACACTATGGCTTTAAGGCCAGATAGAGGAATTTTCGTCCCGAACGTGTAGGGGGCAACTTCCATTTCTGGCAAGCTGTAAACCCACCCACAACTTCCACCCTAGATCACAATCCAGATCCAGGGAGGTTAAAGCAAGAGCGATTACCCCCCAAGACTGAGCGCTGGATCTCCCCACGATTTGTAGGCTGGGAGCCAGAGCTGCCTCTGAAAACTACAAAATGGCGTGTCTCCTCAGATGCTTCTAGCCCCCAGGGGAGGGAGCTGACGCATTCCCCAAATACAGGTCCCAAAGTCCATAGGACACTAACCTCTTACTTTGTCCTAGGCAAGTCTATGTTGATAATTCTGGCGTCTCCACAGTTCCTGATGTTCTGGGGTTCCTCCAGCCGGCTGCTGGCCCTGCCGCCCTGGGGCTAAAACCTCGGCTCAAGTGGATCTGGGCTCGGCTCGGCTCCTGTGCTCTGCGCGCTGCTGGCTCCCAGACCACTGCGCTGGTCCTTCCTGCAGGGTGCTGGGCTGTCCTCAGCGGGAGGTTAGCTTCTCTGTGTCGTTCTGTGGGTGCTGGGGCTCCAGAAGTTTTTCAGAGTCCTTTTTTACATGGTTTGTGGAGAATCTGGGGGCAGAGAGGCTTGGACTAGCTGTTTCTACTCCGCCATCTTGGCTCCGCCCCCCCTAGGTCTTTCTTTAAGTTGATGAAAAAAAATTCCTTATAGTATTTTACCCGGAAAAGAGAAGACTTAAGGGGATATGATGGTTGTGTTCAAGTATTTGGGGGTTGTCCTGTGGAAGAAGGATTAGACTTTTTTCTTCTTTTCTCCAGAGAGTAGGATGAGGAGCTATGGGCAGAGGTTACAAAGAGGGAAATTTAAGCTTGATGTCAGGAAGAACTTTCTAACAACAGAAACAATCTCCCTGGGAATGGGCTGCCTTGGGGAGCAGTGGGTTTCCTTTCATTAATCTATAGTGAAATAGTAGTTGCTTCCAAACTGTAGCTGTGTGACCTTTTGTTGGGTATGATAGAGAGGAGATTCTGGTTCAAGTCCCTTCCAACTCTGAGATTCGGTAATGCTCTTCATGCTGTTCTAATACTTTTTATCTGTGTGATTTTGGGCAAGTCATTTAATGTCTCTGGGCTTCACTTTCCTCATTTACAAAATGAGTACATTGGAAAAGATGACCTTTAAGGTCTCTTTCAGCCTTAAACCAATGTACCCAATATATAGAGGTTTTAGTGGATGATATAGTTCAATTTAAGTCAGTGGAGCGATATGACTGCCATGAAAACTCATTTAAACTGAAAGTCCACTAGAGAGTCAGCATGGGATAGTATAAAAAGCATTGCCTTTGGACTCAAGACTTGAGTTCAAATCCTACCTTTGATACATATTACCTAGACGACCTTAGGTAAACCACTTAGCTTCTGTGGGTCTCAGTCTCCTGATATATAGAATGATGTAGGTAGAGATGGATAGCCTCAGCATCTGAAATTCCTACCAGCTCTATTACCCTAAATAAAGTATCCTGATTAAGGGAGGTGATCGGTTTGTTACTTTTCATATCTGAATCCACATGCCATATTGTGCTTACTTCTGGGTATCACCTTTTTAAAGGTGATATTCTTTGGCATGTTATTCATAAATAATTATATTTATATATTATCGAATCTATAATATATTCCAGGAGGCAGCATAGTATAGTGGAGAGATGACTGGCTTTAGAGCCAGGAAGACATGAGCCCAAGGCTTTCCTTTAACACATATTTATTGTATGTCCCTGGGAAAGTCACTTAACATTTAAGTTCCCCAGTCCACTCTTTAAAACAATAAGTTGCAGAGATGTGTAGATCTATATTGGTAGAGATAGAGGAACTCTCTATGCCATTGAAATAACTGATCCAGTAAAAAAGTTAAAAGATCTTAGGACTGAAATAGAGAACAAGGAATCATTTACTTTAGCAAATATTTATTAAATTCCTGGCCTCTCCTTTGCACAAATTTGTCAGGAAGAGGTGGCCCTTCTTATTGCCAAGGCCAGCGTTTCTATTTATGCCAATATCCTATCCCCTTACATCTCCTCTGGGTGCTTATCCTATTGTTCATCCACCTCCCCCAAGCTTCAAATTCTCCCCTTTGCTCTCTAGCATAGTCAGGTATCCTCCATCTTCAAACAATCTTTATTTGACCCTAGCATCCTCTCCATCTATTGTCCTAAATTCTTTCTCCCTTTCACAGTCAAACCCTTAAGGAGTTGTCTATTCTTACTCCCTCTTTACCCTCACCTTTCATTCACTTGGCATCCTCTTGCAATCTGGCTTATAATTCTTGCAATCAGTAAGCAACCAGAACTACTCTCTCTAAGGTTACCAGCAATCTCTTAATTGCTAATTCCAATGGCCTCTTCTTGTTCCCCATTTGTATTATCCCCATGTCTTTTCATTTAATGCCCCCCTATGCCATCTACTCTCTCCTTCTGAGTATTCTGGCATCCCTCACTTTTTAAGACACTGCTCTCTCTTGGTTCTTCTCCAACCTGTTTGACTTTTTCCTTCTCTTTTACAGAATCATTATTCATGTCTCACTCTCTAAATATGCTTGTCCTGGGACCTCTCCTCTGTTCACCTTATCCCCTTCATCTCAGTGAGCTAATCTTTAAGCTAAACTCCCAGATCTACATATTCAGCTCTAATCATTCCCTCCAGTTCTTGTTCTACATCACCATCTGCCTGATAGACATCTCCAAACCAAATGTACTATAAAAATGTCCAACTCAACTGGACTAAAATGGAACTCATTATTTTCTCCTCAAACCTGATGCTCTTACAAAGTTCCTTGTTTCTATTGAGGGTACCAACATGCTCCCAGGCATCCTGGTTTGTCACCTTTGAGTAATGTTTAAATTTTCTCTCCCTGACATCCCAAATTTAATCAGTTGCCATTTTCTGTGTGGATTGTACCTCCCTCCATTGATTTCACATCCACATTCATTTATATGTTTATTCGTTAACATATTGTATCCTTTCCAGTAAGATGTCCTTGAAAGCAGATACTTTTTTGGTCTTTGTGTTTCTTTTGCCTATTCTGTTACCTTGCAATCAAAGTAAGCACTTAAATTATGATTATTGGATTATGTTAGTCTGGGAGAGGGAGGAAAGGACAGGAAATTTCAAGCTGAAGAAAAAGTATGAACAAAGGCACAGAACTGGAAAAATACAAGGCATGTTTAAGGTCTGCAGAGAATTCTTGGTAAGTTTAGTAGAGAATGCATGGAACAGAGTCATAGGAGATAATGTTTGAAAGATCAGTTGGTATCAGGGTGGGAAGGACCTAAAAGTCAAACAAAGAGTCTCTGAATTTTGTGTGCTTGGCAGTTGGAAACCATTGAAAAATTTTGAAGGGAATAGCAAAATAACATAGGGCACAGATTCTTTAGGAAGGAGAATAGACAGGAAAGTTATGTCAGAAGGTAAGAGCTGTAGGGAGTTTCTAGTAAATCATTGATGTGACCAAACATTGGATTGAAACAAATCAGGCATGGGCCCTTGCCTTTGAGAAAGATAGTGTTAAGTGAATTATAGAACCTCAGATTTGGAAGGGATATTGCAGGTTATCTGATCAATTGCCTATATGAATAAGCACCCCCTTGATGACATCTTCTACAAATGATTATCTAATCTTCACTTGACCTTCAGTGAGGGGGGACCCACTGTATCACCAGGCATCTCATTCAACTTGTGGAATTTTAATTGGTAAGGTGTTTTCTTTATATTGAGATGAAATCTACCTCTCTTTAAAGTGCAATCTGGTTGTGAGTTATCTATCTGAAGCAAAACATAAACTAGCATACTTCTTTGTAATCACACTCCTTCAAACATTCAGCCAGCTCCCATTTCTCCACCAAGTCTTCTTTTCTCTGGGACAAAACAACCCCATTTCTCCACGATTTTAGTGCCTTCACCATTGTACCCTACTTTGGCAGTATTCCCAATCAGATGTTCCTCTACTCGTATTAAATTGATAATTAAGCTCCTCTGACCCAAGCACCCAAGAGTCATTGACTATTAGATTTGGAATGGATCTAGAACTCATTGAATACATGTCCCCATCTGATTTCTAAATAAATCATTTCAACTTTCTCTGAAAAACAGCTTGCAAACCAATAATGCTTTGTCTAAGAGTCAGCATTTACTGGCTAATTATTGGACTATGTTTTAAAAGCTGTTTCAGTGGAAAGTTTTAACTCATTCCTCTCCCCCTCTCCCTTTAGAGCTCAGTTGAAATAAGCTCCATCTGAATAGAACAGATTAATGAATTCCTCCATGAAATACACTAGATGGCAGTACAGTAACTTTTAACTTCAGGCAAAGAAAATCTCTGGGCAAGTGGGATGTAACAGGGAAATGGCTGTTACCTGAATTAAAGTCAGAGATTAGAGGGGGGGGGGGGGATCGTTAACTAAAAGCAGAGGGAAAATATGCACTTTTAACTAACCCACTCTGCTGGTATTCATATCACCAGAGGCTCCCCAAATCCTCTTATCTCTTGCTTACTGAAATACAGAGCTTTAATATTTGTATAGGCTTGTGATCTTATCAATGTGGATGTTCACTCCAGTGACCCAATTGCAATCCATGCAGGCCTTCATTCTGTTTGACTCCTGCCCATATCCTCTGGCAGATCCTGCATGAAGTTCTGTCCGATGCCCTGGGGGTACTCCCTTAGATCTCTTGATATTACCAGGATACCAGTGGGCCTCCCTTTTGCCCCTCTGTCATCCCTTACTCTGCTTATATGATTTATATTTCCTTCTCTGGTCATATGTCTCTTTCTGATGATACATTTTATTGAGCCACATTTCCAGCACAATTCTCCATTAGTAATCTATTGACCGTGTCTATTACTGTATTCTTGCCCACTATATACCTCTCCATTGTTTTTTGGTGCCCCATAACTTATTCTTGTGCCTGTCTCTAAGTTAGGGGGCACCAAAAAGCCATGGAGAGGTATTTAGTGGGCAAGTATGTGGTAATAGATATGGTCAATAGATTTTTATTTAATGAATCCCATTTTCCCCTTTGATTTTAGGATCACAGATTTAGAGCTGGTAAGAACCTTAGAGGCCACTGAATACAACCTCCACATTTTACAGATGAGAAAATAAATTGACACAGTTTAAATGACTTACCTTACAGCTAACAAAATTTGATCTCAGGTCCTCCAAGTCCAGTGTTCTATCCGTCGAACCACCTAGTTGCCTATTTATATAAATTTGCAGAGAAATTACAATAAAAAGTTTCCCTTGAATGTAATAAAAATTACTTAAGAATGTAGCAAAATGACTTGTAGCACACATTTAAAGGAAAAATATTAACTTCTGGGAAAACAGAAATGACTGTGCTCAAAATTTTAACAATGATTTTCTAGATATCTATAATGTAGAACTTTAAATTAGTCACTCAAGAAGAATAATGTAAATAAAAATCTAGCACTGTACCAGATACTCTAGAAACCTGATGGTCAGTCACTGGTGTTGCTCCCTCCTGAATCCTAAAATTTTCAATGCTTAATAAGAAACACAATATCACTTTAAAATTTACTATGAATTTTTGTCCAAGAATCACAACTTCCTTGGATAACATGTTTAAGATGAATTTTATGACAGAAAAATGAAGACTATACCAGTAAAGTTAGTTTGTAAAAGAGTGAACCAGTGATGCAGTTGGTTAACAATTAAATCACAGATAGATATTCGGGCCTAATCTAACATAATTTGCCCCTGTGACATAACCAGGAAGAAAGAGGGAATCAGACAGTTAAACATTTATTAAGCACCTGATATATACTTAATATGTTCTTAATAAATGTTCATTGGTTGATTCTCCTTCCTATTATAAGTATATAATTAACACTAGAGTTTCAAAGTATTTTCCCATACTTTATTGCATAATGATTCTCATAACAAGTCTGTGAGAAAGGCAGTAGAACTATTATTATCTTCATTTTGTGGAAGAGCCCCAAGAGGGGGTTAAGTGACTTCCTCAAGGTCACATAGCTAGTCAGTGAGAGACCTGGGAATTGGAACCAGGTTTCTAGCCCCGAACTCTTCCTTTGAGAGCCAATCTGTTGAGGCGGGACTAGTTTGGCTATTATATGCCAAACCCAGTTGTTAGGAAGATTCTGTTTTTCAAGGTCCAGCTTGAGTCCTTCATGCTGCTTGAAATCTTTAATTATTCCAACTCACCTCTTTTTCTTCTATGGTAGGAGAACTCCAGCTCATATTGTAGTTGTTTATAGTCGATGACTTAGGCCTTTGAAATATCCTGAACAGAGAAAGGAGAAATGGATGATAGGAAATTGAGGGCTAAGGTAAACAGGAGATTGATTTCAGATCAGTAAGACAAGATGATCTCTATCCCAGTTCTCTTCTGGGCACCGCATTCTAAGAAGGCTGTTGATAAACTATAGAGAACCTCAAGAGAAGGCCAAACATCATGGTCAAGGGCTGCTAGTACATGACAAATGAGGTAGGGTCAAAGAAATTGGGGATATTTAATACCTGGAGAAGAAAAGACTTGGGGAAGACACAATAGCTTTCTTTAAGTATTTGAATTTGAGTACTTAAGGATGTTACAAATTAATTAAAGATTTAAGTATTTGAAGGGCTGTCGTAGAAGATGTAGTGTTCTGCTTGGCTCCAGAGGGCAAAACTTGAATGATGGATGAAACTTCAAAGAAGCAGATTTAGAATCAGTTAATGGGAAAAAAAAATTCTTTCTAAGAGTTTTTGTTGCTGTTGTTGAGTTATTTTTCAGTTGTGTCTGATTCTTCATGACCCCATTTGGGGTTTTCTTGGCAAAGATACTGGAGTGGTTTACATTTCCTTCTCCAGCTCATTTTACAGATAAAAGAAACTGAGGCAAATGGGGTTAAGTGACTTGCTCAGGGTCACACAGCTAGAAAGTATCTGAGGCAAGATTTGAGGAAGATGAGTCTTCCTGCCTCCAGAGCTGGCACTCCATCCACTGCGCCACCTAGTTGTTAGCCAAAATTAGAATGAACCACTGAGGATGTCATTCAGAAGGTGGATGACCACCATTTTATAGAGAGGAGTCTTGTTCACATATGGATTGGACTAGATAGTCTCTGAAATCCCTTTCAACTCCAAAATTTTGTGATTTTCTAGAGTTGTTCTCTAATTGCTTCATGAGTATAAATGTCTCCTCTCCCCAACTGGACTATGGGAATCTTGTGTGAAGTGTTTTTTGTACTCCCATAGGACCTAGTTTAGGGCTAAGAATAGAAGCATATTATTCCAGTTGGAAGGGATCTCAGCAGCCATATATCCAACCCACAGGGGAACAAAGAACTTTTCCTGTAGCCTATCTACCCACTGGTCACTCACCTTTGCTTGAAGACCTTCACAGCAGGAGAATCTGCTGCCTCCCAAGAAGACTGTTCCACTTTTGGATAGCTCTAATTGTTAGGAATGTTTTTTTCTTTATGTATCATCTAAATTTACCTCTTTGCAAATTCTACCCACTGTTTCTAGTTCTTTTTGGGGGGAGTCAAGAAGAAAAAAAATTGAATCTCCCTTCCACATGAAAGTTTTTCGAAGTTTTTGAAAATAACTCTTCTGCCTCACCTCCCTTTCTTCTCTCCTCCGGGCTAAATGTTCCAGCTCACTGTAGCAGAAAAAAAAACTCATGACTTATAACCATCAGACCTGGTTCAGAGTCCCAGTTATATTTCTTAATAGCTATATGACCTTGTGTAAGCCTGTATGATCTGGGTGGGGTGGAGGGACATTAGATCTGGAATTTGAAATTCTGGGCTCAAATATTGGTTCTGCCATAAACTTCTGTGCCATTGGGTATGTCATTTAACTCTTCTGGGCATCAGCTTCCACAACTATAAAATGAGGGAGTTGGACTAGCTGTCCTCAAAAGCCATTTGCATCTCTAAATTTACCCTTTTGAGACTTATTATACTGATAGCCAGGATCAACACTCTAAAAGCAACCTTAGAGTCCAACTCCTTTAATCTTACACAGGAATATGAGGAAACTGAGACCTGTTCAGGTAAAATGATTTCTTCAAGCTCACACACAAGTACCTGGAACTATTAGAGATGGGACTAAAAACCATGTTCTCCGATGACAAACCAAGTGCTACCCCCACTGTAGTCACACTATTACAGACACTAGAAATAGAAATGCAGAGAGCAGTATGTGACTATGCTTTTTGCCAATTCCAGGAGATACTCTGAAAATTTAGATGAACTATTCATCTGAATCCCAAACTGGATAAAAGAAAATCTAGCAAAAAAAGTAATTACACTTCTTCCTTTATATCTTTTAGTATAATTATATATTGATTCCTTTCCTCTCCCTCTTGGAGGAAGGGTGTCTATCACAGGAGTATTGAGTCCTCTGGCTGTCACTTGAATGTGTATTATCATTAATGAGGGTGGGGTGGGGTGGGCCCATTAGAATTTGGTTCACTTGGGTGCACATGTCTTGGTTTATCTGAGGATTTTAATGAGAAAAGGAAGTAATCACACATGACATGTCTATCATCATTTTTACAAAATGAATAACCCCTTTAATGTTCTGCAGAGAGAAGTGGTTACATTGGAATGTAAAGTCCCTGAAGACCTTGGCTAGAGTCTGTGAAGCACTTGGAACATTTATACACATACTCAAGGCAGCCAGACTCCAGCTTTCACCTTAACCAACATTTATGAAAAATATTGCCCTAGGTTCTTATGAGATGCAAAGTATACGAAGACACGATTCTCCTCTTAGCAGACTTTGTAGTACTGGGCTATTCTAGATTTTCTAGTTGCAATTCAGTTCAATAGCTGAAGTGTGGTACAGTGGGAACAATAACTATATCTGGGGTCAGAGGGTTTGGGTGCAAGTCCTGTCTCTGCCATGTAGCACCCATGTGACCTTTGGCAAGTCTCTGGGCCTTTGGCTCATCATTCGTAGAAGTGTTGGACTAGATGACCTCCAAGGTCCCTTCCATCAATGATCCTAACTGGTGAATGAATGGAAAAAAGCATTTATTAGCTACCAGTGATGTACCAGATCCTTGTGCTACGTGCTGGGGATACATCAAATACAAAGATGAGACAATTGCTGTCCTCATGGAGTTTATGGTCTAATAGCTGGAAACCATACATGTTGTTGGGAGTCATGGTCAGATAGAGGAATTTTTATCTAGAGACAAAATTCGAGCATTTATTAAGCAGCTACTGTGTTTATAGCATTGTACTAGAAACTAGGAGAGGTACGAAGTTTAAACAAAAGGCAATCCCTGCCATTTAGTCAGAGGACCTAGGTCCAAATCCCTTCTCTGACTATTTGTGTGACCTTGAGTAAGTCATTTAACTTCTCTGGGCCTCAGGTTCTTCATCCTTTATGATCCCTACAGTCAAATAGGAGTATGATACCAATACATCCAGATATAATATGCCATGTTACAGAAAAGTGAATTAAAAATTATAGGACATAGTGTGAGATCTTAGGGGGAAGGTGTTACTAATGAGGAACATGAAGGAAGGCTTCATTGAGGAGGCAGCATCTTAATTGGGTTTTAAAGAATAGGCATGAATTCAACAGATTAGAAGGAAGAACGATTTCAGGTATAGGAACAGCCCTGAGCAAAGGCAAGATGTGACATCTCAGGGTGTGTTCAGGGAGTGAAAACAGTTAATTTTGCTAGAGGATAAAATACATGGAAAATAGTAGTGTAAAATATACTTGGCTCCTATCCAGAGAACTAAAAGAATGGAAGATGACCTTTTAGACTCATTTGGCTGGTGCCAGCAGTGGGTTATGCCATTTGAGCTATGTAGCACCCTATAAGCTGTTACAGAGCTCATGAATTCAGTGTTTTCAAGACTTGCTGGACCAGGTGATATTGGTGTACAGTTGTTCCTGGACATTTGCATGGGTTTAGGAGTACAGGATCCCTGAAAATGTGGAAAACTGAAAATAAGTCTAGGCCCTAACCCCAAACCTTGATTTTTAATAATTCTGGTTATATTTATTTAACATACAAAACAAGTAAAGAAACATATTGCACCTTTAAAATGCTGCAATTTCTGTGAGAGAGATTAATATTTTGCATACTATATAGAGTCTTCACAGCTAACAGTGTAGCTGTGGCATTGCTTCACAGATTTCCTTCTCCTACAAAAAGTACAAAATACAAAAATCACTGCAAGGAAAAAAATCACATACATACCTGAGTCTGGATGATAGAGGCAAAGGATGCATTCCCAAAGAGGGTGTATAGCTTGTAGTTTTTTAGTGCACTGAAAATTTTTGACAAAATTTAACTATCTTAAATTTATATATATATATATATATATATATATATATATATACTTATAGGAGCAAACTATAAGCTAGTTGACAGTTTTGTGATAGAATAATATACAATGTTTATGCATTACTAATTTTCAAACTTTCTTTACATATGTGTATCTTCTGTGATTTTCCACAGTACACCACAAATGTCCAAAAATTCCCACTTACAGTTATCCCTTCCACGTTGCAAGTGGCAGTCCTAAGATCTGGAACATTCGTGTAAAATTTTTTGGCCCTCTGTTCATACTAGAGAAGAAAAATGAATTATTATGATATTAAAAGATAAAATATTATTCAATACTCTACATCTATTTCAAACATTTCTGAGTTTCTAAACTTTTTCTGTTCCATCTGCTGGCCTTCAGATGTCATTTGCAGCTTCTGCAAAAGTCCCCCAAAGTTGCCATTTAATTTTTTATGCCAATACGCAATATATTGAAACTGTGAGGGGAAAAGTCACAGTGTGAAAGAGAAGAACCGTGGCCAGCTCACAAAGAACCAAAACTGTGAATGTGAAACCAGCTAATGTTGAAGGATGATTATTTCATATTCTCCTAGGTTGCTGCCCACTCCTTTCAACTGAGTCTGAGTCATCTTCTAGGACCTACACCAGATAGTCACCAGATTGGAGAAATACCAATGTGAGGGGTTCCTGGGGCCCATAATGGATCAGTAAAGAGTCTATTGGGATTTACCCCTGCTGAAAGCCATACTGCAATGCAGGACCTTTTCTTTGTTAAAGGAATTCTAGCAGTTCCTAAATGTTGTGGTCTGTTACTTTCATTCTGCCTCCAAGTTGTCCACCGTGATGACACCTCTGACCAAACTTCTGAAGCACCCCAAGTATTCCCAGTTGTTATCAGAGTAGGAAGACCCATTTAATGACTTGAAGAACCTATTGACTTCAACCCCTATATGGATATACCGGAATCTGTAGGAAAAATAAATAATCATGGAGACCAAATAAACAATTACTGCAATGGGGTATGTCCTCTCATAGGCCACACATCTTATCCTTCTCCACACCTGGGCCTTAAAGATATTTTTCTCACAAGCTCATTGAAGGAGACAAATTATGCTATCTGGGCATACTGCTTGCAGTCCAGGTTACATTTGAAATATGGAAATCTCACTCTAAAGAAGTATGGCAGCTCATTATTGTCCACACTTACCATAAGAACCTAGAACATCCTCAAACAGTGTGGTAGTTTAAGCAATGCCAAACCTACTAGGCATCAATTTTTAAAATTTTCTATCCTTTCATCCTTCCCCTCTGCCCTCTCTGAGATGATAAAGAATAAGATATAGGTTATGTGGGCACCATTTTAATAAAGTAGGTCAACAGTCTTATCATAAACAGCAATCCATTTGGCAGGCTTTTCTAGACTGTAAACTTTGCTGTCACTGTATGACCAATAGAGGTATTAGTATTATTTGGCCAACAGTTTGACCAGGCTGCATATACTCAAGTCAAATCAGTAAGCATTTATTAAGTAACTACAAGATGCTGAGCATTGGTGCTATAAAGAAAGGAAAAAGAAAAACCAAGTTTTTGCTCTCAAGGAGCTCACAATCTAATGGGGGAGATAATATACAAAGAACTTTGTACTAACAAGATATATACACAATCAATTGAACATAATCTCAGAGGGAAGATACAAGCCTAGAATGCTTCAGTAATTCTGCTTGTCTGCCAACTTAGTGTCACAGCTTTGTATGAGGACAGGGCTGTCTCAGATAAGCTCCTATACTTATGATCACCTCATGCTGACCACATCCATTCTATCTCCTAGTGCACCTTCATGGTCACACCAGGAGTTCAATGAGCAGTCCTCTGTCTTTTCCAGTACAACTCAATTACAGTCACAGGAGGCTGGTTAACACGCCATATTTAGACACTTGTGATTCTTGGTGGTCTTAATTGTGACATGACTTAAAATGTAGAAATTATAGGCTCTTGGCTATGGATGGAGTACATATAACAAGGGCTAGAATATGAATATTCATCAGGAGTCTTGCAAATTTAATCAAAAAGGATTTAAACTGAGAAAGAAGGGGGAGCAAAAAGGAAGGGAGGAAACTGCCTAAATGAATCCATCAACTTAGATATTATATTGAACAAATATTATGAAGGAAGACCAAAACTAGAGTGATGCAGAAATTTATGAGAGAAAATCCAGAAAAGTTCACAATAAAACCCATGGCCTTGGATTTTCATATACAGAGGGCACAAAGTATGAGTAACAAGGTGGCCTGGAGGTCATGATGTAAGGAGGCAAATTTGACTTTTTAAGCATTAATGAGATTTCATGAGATGGAATCCATGACTAAATTATGGTTCTGAAAAAGTATACCTTATACAAAAGGAAAAAAAATGTTGTTAGGGAGCTTGGGTGCAAAGCTCCCCAAAATTGCATATTAATATGATATATTTATTTGAAGAAATCCAATAACTAGAAGGGGAAGCCTTGTAGAGGCCATCTGGACAAAGGTCAATGGAGGCAGAAACAGAAGTGGTATTGTCTTTGGAGTATCCAACAGATCACCTGAACCAAAAGAGGAAATGGATGAGGAATTCATTAAATGGATCACAAATCTGTCATGGGGGTGTGCTGGAGTATTAATGGGGAATTCCAGTCTAGACATCTATTAAAATTTTCTTGGGTAAAAGAAGCATAGCTGATTCATTTTTGACTTGGTTTAGTGTTTTTTTTTTAGATGAATGAAGGTGAAACTGGTATCCTAAACCTGATTTCTACAAAAAAAAAAGAAAAAAAAGAAAAGAAACTATAGATATGGCCTGACTGGGACAGAGAGAAGTAGTACTATCACTATCCATATTCAGAACATTCTTCTATTAATATAGCTCTCTAATCAAGGCTGGAATTACATTCTTAGAGACATTGGCACCTTATGTTATTTGTGTATTTGTCTGGACTGGTCTATACTATAAAGGGATATTTTTATTGTCATCCCACCCCAGGGGTGGGGGACGTGGAGCCTTGAGGCCATATGTGGTCCTCTATGTCCTCAAATGTGGCCTTTTAACTGAATCCAAAATTCCAAGAACAAACCACCTTAACAAAAGGATTGGTTCTATAAAACTTGGACTCAGTCAAAAAGCTACACCCAAGGATCTCTTGATCCAAACCATATCCTTCCATTTTATTCTTGAGGATAACATGAGAAACTTTGTCAAATGATTTGTTGGAATTGTGCTATAACATCCCTGGCATTCCCATAACCTATTAGTATAATAGTCCTGTTAGAATAAAGAAACATTGTTAACTTGACAAGTTTTATTCTTTTTTTTTTCTTTTTGGTGTGGGGGAAGGCAGGACAATTGGGGTTAAGTGACTTGCCCAAGGTCACATGGCTAGTAAGTGTTAAGTGTCCAGTTGGATTTGAACTTAGGTCCTCCTGACTCCAGGTACGGTGCTTTATTCTGTGCCACCTAGTCACCACGACAAGTCTTATTCTTAATGAACCTCTCTTAGATTTTAATAATCACTTCTTATCATTTCTCATTTCTCCTCCCTTTTATCCCATCTCATTTTCATCCATCTCTAGGTAATTACATTCTTCCCAGATTTTGTTAGATGTTCTTTCCTCATCAAAAGATTACTACTGTAAATTATGTGTTCAAGAAATCCAAATCCTTGTATCTGACACCATTCTACTCATCTATCTGTTCTTGCCTCATTTGCTGCTTTATTTTTCAAGATCCTTGCCTTCTATTAGCAGCAATGTTTGCACCACCTGAGATCCTAAATCTTTTGGTCTCCTGACCATATCTTTTTAATCTCCATATATTATTTTCAAATTCCTTCTGGTAGTATCATATGAAGGAAGGAATGAAAGAAACACTTATCAAGTACTTCTTTGTACAAAGCACTATACTAAGCACTAGGGATACAAATAGAAAAGCAAGACAGGCCCTGTTTTGAGACTTCACATATGGAAGGTTTCAGTTGCAAGTCAGATGGAAAAGTTCCATCCTGGCTGGCTGGTCTGCACTGTTTATTTTCATGTGAATCAGTAGTCGTGGTAGTGGTCCTCAGATTTAAACAGTATCGGAAAGCTCTCTGTTCTAGCAGGCTCAGAAGGCATATTTCCGTTTTCCCTGTCAAGGTACAATTTTTTTTTTGTCTAACACTCAACAGGGAGCCAATGATCACTAAAACATCTCCTTTCTGTGAACAGTAAGAAATGCTTTCACTCTTCATAGTATCTATGAGTTGTCCACTCACAACTTTCCATCCTTTCTTATCTGTGTTCAGAATCCTAGAACAAGAATAACAACAGCCTGGCATTTATAATATTACTTTAGTGTTTATAAAGATCTCTATACAGGTGAACTACATGGAGCAGAAGGGACTATATTAAGAGACAGAAATAAAGTGCAAATATTCCACTCTTATTTTGCTTCAGTTTTCTTTAACAAGGATAATTATTTTTAGACTTGAAAAGCTGAACAAATGTGATTGAGAATAACCTAAATCCTGAAAAGTGTTGAGGAGATAGTAAGAGAATGCATAGCCACTTTAAATAAGTTTAACCTTCCAGATCTAAATGAATTACATCCCAGAATGCTGAAGAAACTTGAAAATGTGATCACAGAGACATACAGAAATCTTTGAGAAATAATGGAAAATGGAAGAAGTGCTAGAAGACTGGAAATGGACAAATGTTGCCACCATTATAAAAAAGAGGGAAAGGGTAAGCCTTGACTAAGGGCTGTACTAAGTCCTGAAAGGCGAACCACTAGTAATGATGACTGAGAAGTTGGAGGATGTGGGATCAGATCCTAACTCTGTCATTTGCTATGATTGTGACCCTGGCAAGTCACTTAACCCATCTTGGACTCAGTTTCTTAATCTATGTCATGAGTGAGTTGGAATTCAGTACCTGTAAGACACGTGAGGTCTTCTCCAAATCTAAGTCTATGTTGTATTTTTGAGAAGGAAGGGCTGATGAATTAACATCATTTACTAAACTTACATATTCATTTGAGAAAAAGAGCTAATTCAATGAATTAGTAGTTTGAAACAGAGGAGTTTGAGTTCTTACCCTCTGAGGAAGATAAAGCTATCATAATAATATCCTTCAAGATCCCCTGAAACCTCAGTGGAACAGCTCTAAGAAGTACCAGAATGATTCAGTAGACCAATCAAGGAATTAAGTAAAAATATAGAACAAATGAGCATAGAGTTCTTAAGGAAGAAATCATCAGGGTCATCTAAAAAACTATTGAATTTAGGACAAAAGGCATCTATTTCCCATAAAAATAAAGTCTCTGAAAAAGAAAATGATAGAATTGAAAAATAAAAATACTGAGCAGAAGGAAAAAATAAAACAAAGTAAAAGAAGATTGAAAGAACACATGAAAACTCTATAAAACAAGAATTTTGAACTTGAAGATAGGTTGTGAAGACATAATATAAAAATTAAAAATTTCCTATAAAAATATTCTGCAAAACCCTCTGAGTATAGTGTTTCAAGAAATAATATGGAAAATTCCCCAGAAATATTAGAGGTAGATATTGAAGTGTAGATTTAGAGAATCTACAGACCACCTAGAGAAATAAATCCTAAATTAAACTCACCAAGAAACATCTTAGTCATATGTCAGAACTATTATATCAAGGAATACATTTATAGAAATCAGGAAAGAGTCCCTTTGTCCTCTGAGGATAAACAATTAGAATCACAAAAGATTACTCTGTGGGTAAGAAATCAAAAGAAAAATGGAATATGATAATTTTATGAGCAAAGGAGGTTAGTTGACACACCAAACCTGCAAAATTGAGTTTTCTTAAAAAGAGCTGGGTATTTAGTGAAAGGAAGAATTCAGTGAGCAGCAACAATGAAATTATTCTCAAAGATTAAAAAATTAGACATTTTAATCTGGATAGATTTATGTAAGGACATGAGTGGGGTGAGGATTCGATTTTTATTAAAATTGTTTTACACACACATCTATCTATCTATCTATATCTATATCTATCTATATATCTATATACCTATATCTATATCTATATCTATATCTATATCTATATCTATATCTATCTATATATATATATATATATATATAGAGAGAGAGAGAGAGAGAGAGAGAGAGAGAGAGAGAGAGAGAGAGAGAGAAAGCGAACAAGCAAGTATTGAGGGCTTACAGGTTAAGTAATAAAAGTTTTAAGGAAAAATCTAGAGGAAAATTTAATTGTATTACAAATGTAAGAAAAAAAAACATTCTTAGCTATTGGGGTATACAAAAACAAGAAATGGGCCAAATTTGACCCTCAGCCATAGATTGCTACCATCAGTGCTATACCACAGTGTCTCTTATAATTCTGGACCATAAGGTGTAAATAATTGAGTATTTTATAGAATGTATGCCCCCCTGAGTGTAAAGATTTTTAAATTTTTGTCAGTTTCCATAGTGCCTGACATAGTAGACAAAGAATAAATGCTTATCGATTGTTTGATTATTCCTTTCATCTTTCCTTCCTACCTATTCCCAGGATGTTCTTCAGGTTTTTAATACCCTTCTTAAAATGCCATTAAGAATTTAACACAATACTCCAGATGTGATCTGACAAGACAGAGATCAGGAAAACTATTACCTTCCTCATTCCGAACTCTGCTTAAAATCTGACCTCTCCTCTCACCAATCTACTGAAATCTACTTTTTAAAATTATATAAACTCAGAAAGATAAAAACTTTTCTCTTTCCTCTTTTGCTTCCCTTGTCCCCATCCTGTATTTTTGTGGGTCTCTGTCTCCTCCCCTCCTTTTCCTAACCCTTCATGTAGTGGTGTAGCTAGAAAGCCAGACGGATCCCACTTGGATTGACAGGGGTTCTCTCTGTTTGTAAAGAACAGATTCATGTTCATCTACCCATCTGCTTGGTAACCATGCAACCATGAAATCAAGCAGCCTTGGCATATTGATACTCTTCTTTTTCCGGCTATGCAGGAAAGAAGAATTACATGGTCATTTAGAAGTTTGATTGTCCACTTAGGAACATTTGATCACACCCAATAGAATATGATTGTGGATGGATGGCATTCCTTTCATTTAAAAAAATCTAGTTTGTGTTGTAGTTAATCGTTTGGGGGCAATTTGGATTGGTTAGGGCTTGCTAGTAGCTTATCTCAGCCTTGTAAATTGTTTCCCAAATCATTTGGCTCAGCAAATTTGTGTTTTGTGTACACAATTTGCATTGTCCCATCCCAGCTCTTCTTCCTTTCTTAATGACCCCATTGTTATCCTCTCGGCTCTCACTGCAATAAGCTAAGGGAATACAAGCATCTGTTTATAGCAAGTACAATTAGTTTCCATATAGACAGAGATTCCCCTGAAAGCTAACGCAAAACAGGGAATAGATGGGCTTCAAGGTAAAATGCCACGGAATCCAGCACCAGGGTAGGGGAATAAAGGAATTCATAATTGGATGAGGTGACTGCTCCAAAAACCTTGAGGGATTCCACATTGCCAATTGAATTTCATCTCAGCGTAGTTTGGGCCCAACCTACCTGACTTCTGATATCCCATTACTGATCCATTACATTGTGAGTTCTTTGAGGATAGGGGCAGCCCTTTTGCCTTTCTCTGTATCTTTAGTACTTAGAATAGTGCCAATCGTGTAGAAAGTACTTAATAAATCTTTAGTGACTGACCATCTGTTGCCTTAATGGTGTCAAAGTCAAAAGGATATCCTTCCAGGTCTCATATTGACTTAGCTTTAAAATGTAATATTATCTATATATTATTGTATTTTTATTTATTTTGTTAAATATTTCTCAATTAGATTTCAATCTAATTAAACTGCACTGGGAATATTGGGGGCTCCCAGGTAGTCTTTTGACACCTCTGGTCTAAGACTATATTGAAACTATTCCCAGGATCAGTTGCCTATCAATCAATCAATATTCCTTAAGTGCCAGGCACTACCCTAAGTGCTGGGGATACAAAAGGAAGCAAGAAGACAGTCCTTTCATTCAGGAAGCTTAGAATCTAATGGTGAAACAACATGCAAATAAATCTATGCAAATCGAGCTACATACAGGATAACAGGAAATGATTAATAGAGAGAAAGCACTAGAATTGAAGAGGGTTTGAGGAAAGCTTCCTGTAGAAGGCAGGATGTATGGAGCTTCATTTCCTAGACCTAGATCAAGATTTGATTCAAGGGGTAGAGAGGCATATGTGTTTTGCACATAAATTTGTATTTCAGAGATGCATTTTAACTGTCTTGACTAATTTAAGGTAGATGTTGCTTTGTCTCTGTTCCTTGAAATCACAGACCTTACTTGCAAATGCCTACTAGAGTCTAAGATTCTTGAAGATAGCATCTGATTCTTCATCTTTGTATCATTCCATGACCAGATGCTAACCTACCCTTCCAATGTCATTTCATCCTATTTTTCACCAAGACTGTTTAAGTTCTAAACAATGTTAAGTCCCAGGCTACTTTCTGTCCACTCTTGTCTCTATTTGCCTTTTATGTCACTATAGCTTGTGCTTAGAGGGCTCCTCTTCCTTCTTTGCCTGTTGAATTCTTACCCATCATTAAAAGCCCAACTCACTGTCAGCATAAGTTGAGGCTGATGAGGAGCCCTAAGGACCTCATTTAAAAAATTGCACTGAGGAAAGAAAAAAAAGCAACAAAGTAGTGATAGAAAGTGTTGCTTGTGGTGGATGGTGGATGAGATAGCCATCAATGGAGAAAAAGGAAACTGTTCAACTTTTATTTTGGACTGGAAAAGATAATGAAAAAATTTAGAAGGGAATTCAAAGGGTAAGGTAACTAGATAATTGGAAAAAAAAAGTATTTAGCACCCTTTGATGAATTCAGAACACCAGATTGAGGTAAATGCCATCCGAGAATATTGGATGGACAAGAAGATTTAATTTCTCAGTCACTGTCAATGACTGAGATCATGGGAAATGGAAACGGTATTACAGGATTGAAGAAAGTTTCCCTTCCTTCCTTCCTTCCTTCCTTCCTTCCTTCCTTCCTTTCTTTTTTCTTTTTTTCTTTCTTTCTTTCTTGAAGAACATGGAGTTTACAGGCTGCAGATCAGTCAGGTCAACTTTGATTCCTGGGAAAATTCTAGAATATATTATTAAAAGAATGTCCAGTGAACATCTAGAAAAAAGGAATAAATGTTTACAAAAGGTCACCATGGCTTCTTCTAAACCAGGTATGCCGTATACCTCATTTCTTTTTCCTTGGGATTACTTGATTCTAAAATTAGTAGGATGCTGTACTTATACTTTACCTGGGTTTTAGCAAAAAATATTGGAAAGTACTTTAGGTTATTCTTATTGAATAGCTGGAAAAATATGCTAAATCAGTGATGCCAATCTCAAATAGAAACAGGGGCCACTAAAATCTATGGTCCACCTATCAACTTAAAAACCACATATTAGCATTATCTATGTTCTATTGTAGCTTTACTTATTTTATCAAATGTTCCCCAATTATATTTTAATCAGATTCTGACCAAACTGAACTCAGTGGGTCAGATTTTAGGACACAGCTGTGTTAAACAACAACCTAATTGGATTTACATAGATGTAGTTGAATGACTGGATCCAGTGAATCATCATTAATCATTTTATGTCAATTTAAAAAGAGGATTCTAGTGACATGTTCCCTGACTGGTTCCATGCCGTTTGCCTTTTTTAATCAATGATTTGAATAAAGGGGATATAGATGGAATGCTTATCACATTTTCAGGGGACACAAAGCTTGGAAGGATAGCTAACATGTTGGATGGTAGATGTAATCTAAAAAGATTTTGACTGGCAAGAACATTCAATGTCTTACTGAATCTAATAAAATGAAAATGAATAGGGATAAATGAAAGGTCTTATACTCATGTTGAAAATCAACTTTATCTATGAGATATGACTAGATAGCAATTCATATGAAAAAGATCTTGGGGTTTTAGTTGACTTTATGCTCAATATGTCAATATTAAATATTACAGTGAAAAAGTTAAGGCTTCATTAAGTGAGGAATAATCTCCATGTTATAGTGGAGATAGTACTGACTTTGAAGTCAGAGGACTTCAGTTCAATGCCTGCCTCAGATAATTATGATTTATATGAGTTTGAGGAACTTACTTAACCTCACTGGGCCTCAGTTTCCTCATTTGTAAAATGATAGATTTAGACCAATTTCTTGCTGAGGTTTCTTTCAGCTATTAGTCTATGTCCTAGTGACAGAGATAATCATCTCTCTGTATCCTGATCAGGCCATGTATGGAATGCTCAGTCCTGGGCATGATATTTTAGGGAGGACATTAATGAGCTAGATTTGATATATAACCAATCTGATCAAGGTCATTGAGCTCATTCCATATGAAAAGTCAACCTTTATAACTTTTCATTTATGGCCACTTTTGCAGTCTTCTTATACCTTACAACTCCCATGTACTCATCATCCCAGTGACACTGGCCTCTTTGCTATTCCTCGAACAATATATTCCATTTCTTGGCTTCTGGCATTTTCTCTGGCTGTTCTACTGCCTAGAATTCTTTTTCCTCTCATCCCCATCTCTTGGTTTCCTTGACTCCCTTCAAGCCCTACCTTCTTCACTAGGTGTTTCCCAATCCTCCTTAATTCTAGTACCTTATCTTTGTTGATAATTTCCTATTTATCCTGCAGATAGCTTGTTTGTACATAGTATAGTTGTTTACAACCACATAGAGTTGTTTATAATTTACATGTTGTTTTCCCTATTAGATACTTCATGAGGTCAGGACTGTCTTTTGCCTTTCTTTGTGTTCCTGGAGCACATTGCCTGGCTCATAATAGGTGCCTAATAAATGCTTATTAACTGACTGAATTAGAGTAATTGACAATGTTTAGCCTGGAGGAGAGAAGGCTTGGTGGAGACATAGTAGCTGTCTTCAAGTATTTGAAGGCTTCTCACCTGAAGTAGGGATTATACTTGTTCTGTGTGCTCCTAAAGGGCAGAAATAGAAGCAGTGGGTGGAAATTGCAAAGAGGCAGATTTAGATCTGAAGTAAGGAAGAGCTTTCTAAAAATTAGAACTATCTAAAAGTGAGATGGCTGTCTCAGGAAGCAGGAAGTTTCTCCACTCTGAAGATCTCTTCAAGGGAAAACCGGAATCCTATTGTAGGGTATGTGGTATAGAGAATTTCTTTCCGTTGAACTACATATCCTTTCTAAATCTGAGAATCTGTGATTTCTTGCATCCTTCTCCACCTTCAAGCTTTCCCTAATCCTCCCCGCCTGCCACAATCTTCCCTCTTCACATCTCAGATGGCCCCTGGCTCAGTAACTCTCTAATGCACCTATGCAATGATCTATATTGTTGTTTTGTATCTGCCTGCTATATTTTAAGCTCCATTCAGAGGGCTACTTTGTTAAATCTTCTAAATTTTGTGTCTACCCCAGATTCTAGCACAGTACTCTGCACACAGAGCACTGAAAAAATATTGAATTGAATGAAAATAATCAAGAGCATTTATTTAGCAACTACTCTGTACCACATACCGTGCTATGTTCTGAGGACACAAAAGAATTTGGAGAGCTTGTGATCCAATGGGGAAGAAAAAATATGAATAAATAGGTATATATAAGATGATTCTCAGTGGTTGGACATGAGATTTCAACCATCTTCAAAAGGATTCTATAAGCTAAGGGTATGATTATCCTTTTAGTTATTTCTTAGGTTGCTTCCCTTTATATACTGCTTGTATATAATTAATTAGACTAGACTCTTTGGTCCCTCTGTTAATTATCTCCTATTTATCCTGTACGTAGCTTATTTTGTATATAATTGTTTGTGTGATGTCTCGAGCATTAGATTGTAACCTCCTTGAGGTTTTGCCTCTTTTTGTATCCCCAGAATTTAGCATAGTGCCTAGCCTACAGTTGGCACTTAAGAATTGTTGATTGATTGATTGATTCCATCAGAACTCTTCTCGTGTTTTCTTGACTCTGTGATTTGGTCAAACTAGTCTTTGCATTTGCAGCATCCTTCTCCTCCACATTTCTGCCAAGTCTAACTCAAATTCTACTTCCTTGAAGCTTTTCTTGTTCCTCCCCTTGGAAGTAATTTAAAAGGAGATATTTTAAATTTCTTAATACTTAGTTTGTATTTGTCTTAAGAACTTTTGCATTCTCTATTTTATTGTTTGTAAGGTCCTCAATTAGACTATAACTTGGATAGGGACCCCGAGTCATTCATCTTGCTATCCTTTCTAGTGACTAAATTTCACATTTCCTTGTGCTTAAGACACGTTGTGGAATTAAACAAAGCTTCAAAGGAAGGCAATTAGCAATGTGAGTCCACTGCAAACAGGTTGTGCTATGTCCTGCCCTTATTTCTTTGGGGATATAATTACTGGAATAGAGTAAGTGAAGGTGATGCTACATTTGACAAAATTTCTCATATTATTCTGATAAGATTGAAAAACCTGGGATGGATATAACAGGTGCAATCATAACGATTTGAACTATTATATTCAACAAATCATTAATTTGGACGAAGATTTTGAATGGTCAACTATAGGACTGTATTTGACAGTGTACTTTCTAACATTTTTATTGGACTTGGATGAACATAATACTTCCTCTATGGATGATCTGAGTAGGGGACTGATAACTAACATATTGCATGAAAGATTAATCATAAAAATAGATCTGATTAGGGTAAAGAAAATGGGCCAAATCTAAAAAAATACTATTCAGAAGGAATAAATATTATATTGTGCATTAAAGTTGAAGAAAATAGTGGTACAAGTAGAGGATGGTAGAACTCTAACTAAACTGTTTTAATTAAACAGTTGAAAAATGTCTTGCAATCGTGGGCTTCATTAATTAATGTCCCAGAGTGAGGAAAGTTATAGCCTCAATATACACAGAGTCAGTCAGATTACATCTAGTATTTTATTCCTGTTTCTGTATTTATCACTTTTTAATAGACCCATTGACTTAATAAAGTGAAAAAATGATCTTAATGGTAAGGAAGTTGAGGCATATCATATGATGAAAAGTTAAAGGTAATGGGAATATTCACCCTGGGGAGTAATGTGATATTTGAAGGATTTCATGTAGCAGAGGTACAAGTAATAAGATAGGTAGAATTAGCATCAGTGGGTAGAAGTTTTATATTGGCTCCACAAAAGGGAAAAAAAACTTTCTAACAAATAGATTATGAAAAAACAGAAAGGCCTACTTTATTGACATAGGAAGTTCTGTATCAATGAAACTGTCTTAATGGAGGCTGGCTGCCTACTTTTCAGGGATATATTTAGTGATGGTAGAAGTATTCCTTCTGGCTGACTTCTAATATCTTGATGTAATTCTAAAATACAAAAATAAGAAGAATTTTGTGGTAAAAACAAAATCTTCGCATCAACCATGCCAGAGCATGGGATATTTCCCAGTTTTTTTTCTACAGTCTGCTTCCCAGCTTGCAAAGAGGTAGTAAAACATGAGGCTAAGAAATTGTAGAAGATTCTGCTTGACAGCACTAATGAAAGCGTGGTTGTGGATGATTAATTTTATGCTAATCTGTCCATATCTTATACTTCATTGATCAGTGTTTCTCTTCCTAACTTATACTTTAGATCAGAAAACATATACAAATCCTTTACTTGACATCCTTTCACACACTTAGTCCCCAGGAATTCTCAATGTGACATTCTCAAGGCACTGAGAGGATGGAGACCAGGAGACTGGGAGAAAGACAGAGTGAGAAACGGAAAGAAGTGGATATATAAAAAAGGAGGGGGGGGGGCAACTGGGTGGTGCAGTGGATAGAGCACTGGCCCTGGAGTCAGGAGGACCTGAGTTAAAATCCAGCCTCAGACAATTAACATTTCTTAACTATGTGACCTTGGGCAAGTGACTTAACCCCAATTGTCCTACCCTCCCCCTCCAAAAAGAAAAAAAAAAGAGAAGACAGTTTTTTACAGGAATAGAATGGGGGGATGAAAAGAGCTCTGGGTTTGGAATCAAAGTTTCGAATTTGAATCCTGGCTCTGCCCCTATTACCTGTATAACTGTGGACAGGTCTCTTAAACTCTTTGGGCTTCTTCTTGTTCTTGTTCTTTGCTTTTTGGAGGTCAGGGCAATTAGGGTTAAGTGACTTGCCCAAGGTCACATAGCTAGTAAGTGTTAAGTGTCTGAGGCTGGATTTGAACTCAGGTCCTCCTGACTCTAGGGCTGGTGCTCTATTCACTGCACCACCTAGCTGCCCCTCTATTTCCTTATTTTTAAATGAGGAGTTTAAAATGATCTCTAAAATCCTTTGTAACATTAAATATTTGATCTCTTGCTTTTTGGTGGTACAGGTTTTGTGGACCTGTAAGAATTAGCAATAGACTGGCCCAAATTCACAGACTGGATGCCGGAAACACTGTCACACATAGCAGCTATGGAAATGTTGGAGAACCACTGAATTGGCATGCTTATTGGTAGGAAAAAAAGATGCTAACAATTGAGGAGTCATTCAGAAATAAAAGAAACAAAGGAAGGGAGCTGGAGTCGAGTGGTTCTGAGTCTAACAGGAGAACGATGTATGTTTGACAGGTAATCTACCTACACGATGTACAGAGCATACTCATCAATGACTCCAGTTTGGTTACAATCCCCTTGACAAAATGACAAGGGTCGCTGGAACGATTAGTGGGCATTTCCTTGTTCAGCAAAAGTCAGTGGGAAAACCATCTCTGACTGAGTTGTAAAATAAAAACAATTTACCACCTCATCACCCTTAAACAAAAGGTTCAACTCAAAGTGTGTTCAATCTTGACATATACCATATGGCTGAAAATGCTCCTTAAATTGAAACTTGTGCAAGAATGTAGCAAGGCAAATGCATGGTAAACAATGATAAAATTCACTGCTAGGTTCCAGAGTGATGATCACTAATAAAGGTACTAGGGGTGGGATTGGGGAGGAGATAGAAAGTGGGAGAGAGCATTTTATAATGTGGGATTTTAGAGTTATAAGGGTCGATAGGTATTATTTTCAGTGTGAGGGCAGTAGGAAAAAGGACATTAGATTTGGAATCAGAGTACTTGAATCTGTCTGTTATTGTGTGACCTTGACCAAAGATGTTTTGCTCATCTGAGATAATTTTTTCTTTTGAAAAATGAGATAGTTGGGCTAGACTAGTTGTGTCAAACTCTAATAGAAACAGGGGTCATAGAGGAGCAGTGGATGGAATGCCAGGACTAGAATCATGAAGACTCATCTTTGTGAGTTCAAATCTGACCTCAGACACTTACTAGCTATGCGACCCTGGGCAAGTCACTTAACCTTATTTGCCTCAGTTTCCTCATTTATAGAATGAGCTGGAGAAGGAAATGACAAGTCACTCCAGTATCTTTTGTCAAGACAAACCCAAATGGGGTCATAAAGAGTTGGACATGACTGAAAACAACAAATCTATAAAGCAGGATGTTTGTAGGTTACATACTGACTTGGTTTAAAAATGCAATGTTATCTATATTTTATTGTATTTTGTTAAATATTTCTGAGTTACATTTTAATCTAGTTCAAAGCCACTCAGAGAGCTAAGTGTTTGAAACCTCTGTGGTAGATAATGTCTAAAATCTGTTCCAGATCTGTAATGATGCTCCTATGAGGAAGCTGGACTTGGTGGTCTCTAAAATTCTTACCATCTCTGAGCCATTGAATCTAGTTCGATTTTCTTATTTGACACAAGAGGAACTCAAAGCTCAGACCTGACAATTTCTTCAAGGTCCCCCAGCAGAGCTGTGATGGTAGCAGAGGTAGCAATAGAACATAGGTCTCTTGACTTCCAGCCATATGCCTTTCTGGATCATGTTGTCCTCAAAAAACAGAGTTGGAGAGTAGGTATTGATCAGTAAATTATATTTCCATGGTTATTCATGGAAGAGAATACCTGATCAACAGTCAGAAATATTTTGTCTGCTTAGCTAGTATTCCCCTTTGATAGAGAAGGATGATTTACTCAACTAGCTATCACTGCTTGTTGAAAATATACTCCATACCTGTAGTTCCCTTCATCCTTGTGTCAAGGCTCGTATTAACTTGCCACATGTCCTTTTAGAAACAAAACTAGAATCTGGATTTGAAATGATGTAGTGGAAAGGGTATAGAATCTGGGATCAGAGGATTTACATCCGAATCTTGGCCTTGCTCCTCATTACCCACATGATTTCAAGTTAGTTCTTCACCTCTCGGAGTCTCAGTTTCCTCATCTTTAAAATGAGAAATTGCTTTTTGGAATGGGGAAGGTAGGGAAATTGGGGTTAAGTGACATGCCCAAGGTCACCCAGCTAGTTTTGTCTTAAGTGTCTGAGGCCAAATTTGAACTCAGGTCCTATATAATGATGATTTCTAAGGTAACTTTTGGCTCCCAGAAGCCATATTTAAATAAATTTTAGAGTTGATCCCTTGATTAGCTAAAAGCCTGAAGAATAGATTTTTTTGGTGGTGGAGGGGGGAGTATTGGTGAAGGGAAGCAAGGATGGAGTGGGTGGGAAGAATGATAACTGTCTTTATGTATCTGAAGAGCTATCATGTAGAAGACATTAGACTTTTTTATGCTTGGCACACAGAGATAGAATTAGTAGGAATGGATAGAAGTTGCAAAGATGCAAATTTAGACTTTAAGTAAGGAAAACATTACTAAAATTAAAGCTATCCAAAAGGGAAGTGTGCTGCTTTGAAAGAGGGTTCCCCAAGTGAAAAAATTCCTAGCAGGTCATATGATACAGCTTCTGAAGCATGGCATTATTTCAGACATATTCCCTACCAAATTCAAGAATCTTTATTCTGAACTTGTGTAACCTTTGGCTGTCATATTTTTGTCATTGTTGAGATCAAGTACGGTATTGACTGAGGTGATTTCCAGGCCCATTTGACCTCTATATTGTGATTAATATTTACTTTGGTTAAACTTCCATAAGAAATGGTGATGGTTCATGTGGATACTTATTCCTTTAATTATTTCTCATTTTTGGGGGGTCATTAATAGCTCATTTAATTAGATCAGGTTTGAATTATTTTAATTGCACACTATACTTCCTTTTCATATTTATCCTTTTTTCCTAATTTGGTATTAACTTTGATCTTTGTTCTAGTAAGTCAACTGACTACACAAACAGGTGATGCAAAAATAATCCCTATCGGGGAGGCTAGGTAGCACAGTGAGTAGAGTGTCCGCCCTGGAGTCAGAAGGACCTGAGTTCGGATCCAATCTCAGACAACACACACAGAAACAAAAACCTAGCCGTGTGACCTTGGGCAAGTTACTTAACCCTAATTGCCCTCCAAAAAAAAAAAAAGCAAAAATAATCCCTATGTCAGAGGTTATTCATTTATGTCTATTAAGAGAAAGTCAATTTACAAGATTTGGGGGAAAAAGTTTCCTGCTAACCAAGCCTTCTGACACTCTTTAGAATATCTTTGCTTCTTTATCTTGAGTCATATTTTCCAACTTTATTATTTCTTTTTTTTTTTTGGTCATAGGACCACCCTGGCCAGGCCCATTTTGTTTTTTGCTCAAGGCACTCAGGGCAAAAGAAGAAAATTAAGTACCTCTGGAAATCATATTTTCTATTTCCTTTGAGAGAATGATGAAATCAACTCTTTTATTCATCTTTTCATGGGAGACTATGAACCATCCTATTTAGTGGAACTTCTTTATATTTTTTGGTTTCATTTATAGTGAGAATGTCTAATATTGATATCATTCAAATTCCTTTGGAGTTATGCTAATTCTTTGTTCATTGGATAAGGAAAGTCAACAATTAAATGAAAGTTATAGGCTGTCTGAAGATAGTGTGACTCTTAGAATCCACTGCCACCCCTTTCTACTACTCTGTCATTGTTAATGTAGAAATGGGAGAAAGTCGGGCAGCTAGGTGATGCAGTGATTAGAGCACCGGCCCTGGAATCGGGAGGACCTGAGTTCAAATCTGGTCTCAGACACTTAACACAAAACTAGCTGCATGACCTTGAGCAAGTCACTTAACCCCAATTGACCTACCTTCCCCCCTCCAAAAAGCAATAAAAAAACAAACCCCCAAAACAAAACAAAACAAAAAAACCCACAAGAAACAAACAAAAAAAAGAAATGGAAGAAAGTCATACACCCTTGAGGGTCATTTTGTATTTTTCTCTTTTTTATAGTTTGTCAAGGAATATACAATATAATTCCTTATAGAATGGTGGTGCCCAGGCTGTGTGAAAAACCAAGTAAGGGAATTAAGAGTTTGTTTTCGGCTAGTTCCTAAAAAAATTGCCTAAATATTGTTTTTAGGTCTGATTGTAACTTCTTAAGAGCAAGAAGAATATCAGACAGGGACAGTTGCCATGCTTGAAGGGCTGGAATGGTAGCAGTCACATAGGGCAGTACTGAAAAGATGAGGTGTGATGTTTCTAAGGTCAAGAAGGTGACGGAGAGAAGCAGATGGCTTTGTTTACCAAACTTTCAATGCTGGGAAGAGGAGCTCCTGGAAACATGAGGTGGTGAATTTAAGACAAACCAAAGTCTGGGAGGAAACACAGGACTCATTTTCCCCAGAAGTGAAAAAGGCTAAAAAAAGAAGTAACTTCACAAATTGTTAAAATGTCTATCACTTCTCAGTGATAGATATGAATAAGGAGCCAGAAAACCAGAGTTTTACTATTATAGCCACTGACTTACTGTGTGACATTAGGTCATTCACTCTCCCCTTTCTGGGTCTCAGTTTCCTCCTTTGTACAGTGAGGGCAGGGAAGCAGATGTTTCCTAAGTACTCTTCTTCCAGTTCAGATATTCTAAGTTTGTAGCCATCTATGCAACCTCTGAGAACCTATCTTCAAATAAGTAAACTCATTTATTTTTCCAAAGAGGAAATATTTTAATATTTTAAAAGAATCCATTTCCCCCAGTTAATAATTTGTCTGGATGTTTTAATCCCTTTGCAAAGCAATGCAATATAGGAAACCAGCTTGTTGCACACAGAGGACTTGCTATTCCCTTTAGAAAAATAATTTAGTGATAAGTGGGGTACATTTCATCAAAAGGGTGTCAGTGGAAAAATCACTCTACTGGGAGACAAAATAAATGAATTCTAGACCTGATTTTGAGCTTACTACTGGTATGACTTTTGGTAAGTCACTTATGTATGCTGGGTCTCAGTTTTCTTTTTTTTTATTTTATTTTTAAAAATCTTAAAATTTATTTTGTTAAATATTTCCTAATTACTAACCCTAACCCTAACCCTAATTACATGTAAGGATTTTTAACAACCATTTAAGAAATTTTAAATTCCCAAATGTCTTCTTCCCTTCCACTCCTCTTCCCCCTTAAGAAGGCATGTAATTTAATTTATGTGAAGTCATGCAAAACACATGTCCACATTAGCCACATTGAAGACAAAAACACAGACAACAAATAAAACAAGAAAAATAGGAAAGTTTAAAAATATGATTCAATTTATATTCAGAGTTCATCAGTTGTCTCTGTTATGGTGGATAGCATTTTTCATCATGGGTCCTTTGAAGTTACCTTGGCTCATTGTCTTGACCAGAGTAGCTAAATTTTTTCACAGTTGATCATCTTTACAATACTACTGTACAGTAATACTGTATACAATGTTCTCCTAGTTTTGCTAACTTTACTTTGAATCAGTTAACATAAGTCTTCCTAGATTTTTCTGAAACCATGCTGCTTGTCATTTCTTATAACAAACAATATTCTGTCACACTCATATACTACAACTTGTTCAGTCATTCTGCAATTGATTAGCATCTCCTTAATTTCCAATTCTTTGTCACCACAAAAAAGCTATTAATTTTTTTTGTAGAAATAGGTCCTTCCCCTCCCCACTTTTTTTTTTTTTAAAGCAATTGGGGTTAAGTAACTTGCTCAAGGTTACACGGCTAGTCATTATTTATGTGTTTGGGTGCTCATTTTCTGAGGCCGGATCTGATCTCTGGTCGTCCCAACTCCGAGGCTGGCGCTCTTACTCACTGCGCCACCTAGCCGCCCCCCCCCCCCTCACTTTTTTCAAAGTCTTTAGGAAACAGAACTAGCAGTGGTATTTCTGGCTCAAGAGGTTTGCACAGTTTTATAGCTTTAGCTCAGTTTTTGGATATAGTTCCAAATTGTTCTCCAGAATGGTTGAAGTAGTTCACAACTCCACCAACAGTGCATTAGTGTCCTAATTTTTCCATAACCCTTTCAGCATTTATAATTTTCCTTTTCTGTCATATTAGCCAGTCTGATGGATGGAAGGTTTATCTCAGAGATGTTTTAATTTGCATTTCTCTAATCAGTAGTGATTTAGAGCATGTTTTTCATGTGACTGTTGGCACTTTGATTTCTTCTTCTGAAAATTGCCTATTCATATCCTTTGATCATTCATCAATTGGAAAATGACTCTTATTTTTGTAAATTTGACTTGCTTCCCTATATATTTGAGAAATGAGTGGGCTTCTGTTTCTTGATCTGTAAACTAAGAGAGTTAGATGATATGATCTTTCAGGTCTTCCCCACCTCTAGCATTTCTAGGTGCTATCCTTTAGTTAATCCCATGGCTTGGCTACCCACCACAATGCATTGTTTTGAGAGGCTCTGGCAGAATACATCCCCTAATTCTGTCCAAGTTATACTATGTAAAAATTGGTACTGTGAAAAAAGTAGTATCTTCAGAACAGAAGTTCAGAAGAACACAGGGAAACAAACAGGATAATTTTGCTAAGGTTTCTTAATCCATGTTAAAATTAACATACACATCATTTAACAGTCCAAAAATAAAATTATTGTTCTGTTTTGTCTGTCTTTATCTCTCCCCACCCCCATCCCCTGAACTTTGTTCTGGTTTAATATTAGAGTACTTGTAATTATTGATAGAAATTAAATTTGATTTTGGAAAAATAGCATATTTTGGGAAGGGCTGGATATCCCTCAGGGAAAAAAAATCACCCAATTTTTCCTACATGATGGGAAAAATGGTAAATATCATATATACAGTTTTCTTTTCCCTCATCACCTTTGGTGAATTACTTAATAATTAAGTAGGAATGTGTGACTAGGTTGCTAAATGCCCACAAGTGGCTCAGTTTTTCTAGTCAGCTAAGAGTGAGCCTGGGATTTAAGTATAATCAAAGTAACTCTGTCTACAGTAGCTAACACAGTAGCTAATCCCCAAGGGCAGGAACATATACTAATGGAGAAGGGACATACATGTTCTGTGTTGTGTAAGAGCAGGATGCTCCAGGACTTAGGGAGTCATGTTGTGTGGAGGATTCAGCCTGGGCATTTTTAGATTGTTTGGATAGATGATTAAACCATGTACAGGGTAGAATTTTTTTAAAAAATTCAAACTTATAATGACCTTTACTCTCGCATATTGTTTTTAAACACACACACATATAAATGTATACATACACATTGCAAGTATGTAAATATCTATGTGCACATATATAGGTATGTCTAGATACAGTCCACACACACACACACATACATATACACACACACACAGAAAATTAACAGAAGGAGAGACGGGAAATGAGTGTGAGTGCTGGTGGTAAGAGCATGAGACAGGGCTGGAAGGGGAAATAAGAGGTGGGGCAGGTAATTAAGAATGAAATGCAGTAGGTCTCTGAACCCACAGATCCTAGTGGCTCAGTGAATAGGGTCAGAGGATTGGTACTTTTATCCAGGAGTTAAAGATCAGCAAGGTTTAGATAACAGAGGAAAAAAAAGTCCCTAGGCCAAGGCCAGGGTTCCTTTGAGCCAATTAGAAGTAAGAAACTGAGGTCCTTGGGAAGGATCCCAGGAAATTAATGTTCTTGGGAGCATCACAGCCTAGGGCCATCTCCATAGTACCTGATGCCCATGTGTGAGGAGAGTTATCCTGTCTTTAAGGGACAATTAAGATTCATAGATCCCTTGAGTTTGACCTTATTTATGCCTCTAACCTTATTACTTGTACATTTTCTAAGATTTCTGAACACTTGAAGTAAGCAACTGTGTACACACTGCACAGATGTCCAGGGGGAGAGAGAGAGCCATGGGAGCCCTGATCTATCTCTATGGAGGGCCTTTCTGTTCCCCACCTACTTCCCTCACTCTATTTCTCCTACCACCTGCTGCTTTGAATTTCTGCCCCCACACTATAGCATAGAGACATCTGAGGATGTGGGTGAGCCCACCTCCTGTTACTATTTTCAAAACTGGATTATTCTGTTCAGTTCAGAGGAGCTGTATCAGCCAATAGCACAATAGGCATCATCCTCCTGGCCTATAAAAATGTTGAAAATAATTTTAGTTTGTTTTATAATACTTGCAGCAAAGATGTGTTCTTGAATACATATCTGTTCTTGAATACATATATATGCTAAATATATGTGTTGGGTTTTATATATGTATAGTGTATAAATATATGCATAAATATATTTGAAACAGATACATATATGTTTTTCAAGGGTAGGCACAATGTATATGCAAATAGGTTAAAGGTGTAGCTGTCAAAGAGATCTACAAATAGAATTGCCTGAAGGATTTTAATTCAGACTTATGACAATTCTTCTTGTGTTCCTTTTTAGTGTGGCTGATATTTACATCTAAGTTGATGAGTAGTGATGATGGTGATGAGGGCTAGCATTTAGAGAGTGTCTCAATCGATCCTCACAACAACCTTGGGAGCTTGGTGTCATTCCCATTTTATAGATATGGGGAAACTGAGGCAGGCAGTGGTTTAGTGATTTGCTCAGAGTTACACAGCTTTTGTCTGCCACAAGATGGGAATGTAGGTCTTCCCGACTCCAAACAGAGCACTCTATTTACTGCATCCTCTAGCTTTAAAAGTTGCTATATCTTTGACAATAACAACATCACTTCACATTCATATGGTGCTTTCTACTTTTTATGGGACTTCCCCATTCATCTTCACTTTAGGTAGTATGGATATTATTATCCCTGTTTTGTTGATGGGAAAACTGATCTGAAGAGAGGTCATATTAGTCCTTTGAAGTAAAGACAGTGGGAGCACACTGAGAAAACTAATTAAACCATATACTAAATATCTCAAATTTAGCCCAGTAAAGGTCTTTAGGAAAGACACAATCTTTGTCTTCAAATATTTTAGAAGAGAGATTTTTTCTCATACCAAAGGGCAGAGCTAGGACTAATGTGTGTGATTTACAAGGAGGTAAATTTCAGCTTAATATAAGAAAATATTTCATAAGAATTAGAGTTGACTCAACCTGGAATAGACTACCTCATCAGGTAGTGAGCTCCCTCTTACTGGACTTGTTCAAGCAGAGATTGGATGACCACTTGTGAAGAATGCAGTTAAGGAAATTCCTGTATTGACTTTGCTAATGGGCAAATGAGGATTTAGTAAGTGCCTCCTTTAAGCCAGGCACTAAGCTAAGCACTTATTATCTCATTTTTTCCCTCACAACAATCCTGGGAGATAGCCACTATTATTATTCCTATTTTTCATTTGAGGAAACTGAGGCAAATAGAGATTGTGTGACTTGCCTAGAGTCACACAAATAGGAAGTGTCTGAGGCTCGATTTGAACTGAGGTCTTCCTCAGTTAGACTCTAGGTCTAACTGTTTTGCATTGCTTCACCTGGTTCCCTCCATTAAGTAGGAAGAGCTCAATAACTGTTTGTTGAATGGAATTGAATTGAGGTTAGACTAGAGGTCTTTATTTAAGGTCCCTGCATCTAAGTTGTTAAGCCTTTGTGCCCTTCCCTAGGATTATACCATATCCCCTCTGGTTTTGCAAAGCAATTTATATCATATTAAAGGATAAATTCATTATATTCTATTCTGTATGATAGTTACTGTATGATTATGGTTTAGTATTGTACATCTGTGTATAATTTATAGCCTCCTACTTGATTGTAAACTTCATGAAGGCAAATATCACATTTTGATTCTTTTTTTTTATTTTGAAGAAATGCTTTATTAAGTTCTGTTTTACATCATTCATTTCCGCCAGATTTTGAGTTACAATTTTTCCCCATTTTTCCCCTACCCACCTCCCAAAAATAGCAGTCCTACAAGATATCCCCTCATCCAATCTGCTCTCTCCCATACCTTTTCCCATACCCCCTTTGACTTTTCCATTAGAGCAAGATGGATCTCTGTGCCACAATGACTGCACATCTTATCTCCCTATTACAAGCAAAAGAGTATTAATAATAGTATTTATATATATTTGAAACATTTAATGTTACGACCTCGAATTTCAGATCCATTTCCTTCCTCCCTTGTCACCCATTCCCTCTTGGGAGATAAGTAATTCAGTATATGTTGTACATGTCTAGCTATGCAAAACATTATCCTAGTAGATATATTGTACAAGGCTGCTTATAATTCCCTCCCACTCATCCCACCCCCACCTGGTCCATTCCCTACATGATCCTGTCCCTCTTCTATAGTGGGTACTTCCAACCTCCCCTCACCCCAAGGATGCCCTCCCATCCATCATCCCTCCTCTCATCCCCCTTCCCCCTATCCTGCTGCAGGTTGAGATATCCCATTTAGTATGTATGTCATTTTCTCCCTGAACCAAATTCAATGTGAATGTGGTTTTGCCTTTTTAGCCTTCCTTATTCTCCCCCTCCTTTGCAACCACTTCCCCTTGCTTCTTCTACATGGGATAGTTTACCCTACCCTGTCTCTCCCCATCTCTTCTTGCCACATTCCTCTCTCACATCATAATTTCATCCCTTGAGTATTCTCCCTTCCCAACAAATTTAACCTATGCCCTCTATCCATATATAACTGTAACCATATACACACACATTCACATATGTATTCATATGACCACACCCCCTTCTTCCATTATTTTCATAGTGAGAAAGATATCATCAGTCACAGTTATTGCTTTTCCATATAGGAATGGAAATAGTTCAACTTTGATAAGTTCCTTTTGATTTCTTTTCCCTGATTACCTTCTCAGGCATCTCTTCCTTCTTGTGTCTGGATGTCAAATTTTCTATTCAATTCTGGTTTTTTCCTCAAGAATGCTTGAAAGTCCTCTATTCCACTGAATGACCATATTTTCCCCTGAAACAAAATACTCAGTTTTGCTGGGTAGGTGACCCTTGGGTTCATTCCCAGTTCTTTTGCCCTCTGGAATATCATATTCCATGCCCTTCAATCCCTCAGTGTAGAAGCTGCCAGGTCCTGGGCTATTCTGATTGTGTTTCCACAATATTGAAATTGTTTCTTCCTGGCTGCTTGTAGTATTTTCTCCTTGATCTGGGGATTCTGGAACCTGGCTATAATATTCCTGGGAGTTTTCTTTTTGGGATCTTTTTCAGGAGGTGATCGGTGGATTCTTTCAACCTCTATTTTGCCCTCTGGATCTAAAACATCAGGGCAGTTTTCCTTGAGAATTTCTTGAAGGGTGATTTCTAGGTTCTTTCTTTGATCATGGCTTTCAGGTAGTCCAATAAATTTTAAATTGTCTCTCCTGGATCTATTTTCCAGGTCAGTGGTTTTTCCCATGAGATATTTCACATTGCCTTCTAATCTTTCATTTGTTTGGATCTGCTTAACAGCATCTTGATTTCTCATAAAGTCATTAGCTTCCATTTGCTCCAGTCTAACTCTGAAGGAATGAATCTCCTCAGTGAACTTTTGAGATTCTTTTTCCATCTGGCAAATTCGACTTTTTAAGGCATTCTTCTCCTCATTGCCCTTTTGGGCCTCCTTTGCCATTTGAGTTAGTCTATTTTTTAAGGTGTTGTTTTCCTCAGTCAGGCTGTTGACCCTCATTTCATGCTTTTCCTGCATCCTTCTCATTTCTCTTTCCAATTTTTCCTCCACTTCTCTTATTTGATTTTTAAAGTCCTTCTTAAGGTCCTCTATGGCCTGCAACCCGCTCATGTTTTCCCCTGGGGCTTTTGGAGCAGGACTTCTGACCTCACAGTCCTTTTCCCACTCTATGCCCCCAAAATAGGAGTCTAGGGTTGCATTTTTCTGTTTCCTTTGCCTTGGCATGTTGCCACTTAATTACTTGACTTTTGGGCTTGTTGCCACACTATGGCTTTAAGGCCAGATAGAGGAATTTTCGTCCCGAACGTGTGGGGGGCAACTTCCGTTTCTGGCAAGCTGTAAACCCACCCACGACTTCCACCCTAGATCACACTCCAGATCCAGGGAGGTTAAAGCAAGAGCGATTACCCCCCCAAGACTGATCGCTGGATCTCCCTACTATTTGCAGGCTGGGAGCTGGAGCTGTCTCTGAAAACTACAAAATGGCTTGTTTCCTCAGAGGCTTCTAGCCCCCAGGGGAGGGAGACGACGCATTCCTTAAGTACAGGTCCCAAAGTCCATAGGACACTAACCTCTTACTTTGTCCTAGGCATGTCTATGTTGATAATTCTTGAGTCACCACAGCTCCTGGTGTTCTGGGGTTCCTCCAGCTGGCTGCTAGCCCTTTCACCCTGGGGCTAAAACCTTGGCTCTCACGGACCTGGGCTCGGCTCGGCTCCTGCGCTCTGCGCTGCCAGATCCCAGACCACTGCGCTGGTCCTTCCTTCAGGGCTGCTGGGCTGTCCTCAGCGGGAGGTTAGCTTCTCTTTGTCGTTCTGTGGGTGCTGGGGCTCCAGAAGTTGTTCAGAGTCCCCTTTTACATAGTTTGGGGGGAATCTGGGGGCAGAGTGGCTTGGTTGAGCTGTTTCTACACTGCCATCTTGGCTCTGGCCATATTTTGATTCTTTTTGCATTCCTTCCAGGGCCTTCCTAAAACAATGCCTTTATTATTCCTTCCAGTGATGCAAATCACAAGCCATCCTTGTCTGTCCACTCTTGTCTCCCTTGGCCATGGTCTTTCATAAGTTTCCCATTAGGTGAATACCAGTGGGTTTGGCCAAACTATTAGGTGATATATTGAGTTCTCTTGGCATTATGCAGATACCACTGGGGTGTAATGTCTATCCATTGGTTGTCCTTCACTTTCACTACATGACTGGCCAATATTTTGAAAATTTTTGTACAAACATTTCTCTGAAGAATCCTTTATACCACTTCTATTGTGTTATTCCACATTCATAAGGTGTTGCAGCCCACTTATGGCCCCCTGAACTTCTCCAAGGTCCTTTTGAGTGATACTCATGGGCAGCTAAGTGACATAGAAGATAGAATGCCAGGCCTGGAGTTAGGAAGACTCATCTTCATGAGTTCAAATCTGCCTTAGACACTTAATATCTGTGATGCCCTGGACAAGTCACTTAACCTTGTTTGCCTCAGTTTCCTCATCTGTAAAATGAGCTAAAGGAGGAAATGGCAAACCACTCCAGTATCTTTGCTAAGAAAACCCTAAATTGGGTCATGGATACCTGACATAACTGAAATGACTGAACAACAACCACAACAACTTCCCTTCCTTGAAGACTGTAGGAGTCACGATTTAAAGTCATACAATACCATCAGCAGAATATTGTTTTTTAAATGTCCATTATTTCAGAGAGTAGGATGGGGTCATTAAAAGGTCTGGCTGATCTCCCAAAGACCTTTCAGCCCTACCTCCTCCTTCTATTCAATTCTGGGCCCAGATACTTGTCTTTTTTCTCTGTCTTTCCCAGAAATATGCACTGATGGATCATTTTATTTTCCATTGAACTACATATCATTATCTAGGTAATAGGCATTCATTTTCACTTTGTTTTTCTTGCATGAATAGTTGGATCAAAGCCTTTTTAGTAATGATCGATCACATACATTGGATTGTACAGTGTTCTAGGACTTGATGTAATCAGCACAAGGTCAAATACAAATAGCAACATCTGGAGGACCACAATTTATATCCCTCTGCTTCAGCTCTGCTCTACCCCTCCTCCATGACAGTAGCAGAGTCCTTTGTTCAATGCATATCTTCAGCAAGCTTTGCCAAATAATTAATCAATAGTTGCCAAATGAATCAGTGAACAAATGAAGGAATTAATTAAATTAAATAAACATCTATTAAATGCCTTCTAAATTCAAGGCATTCTGTTAAGTGCCAGGTACACAAAGATGAATAAATTATACAGCCCTCTTATCTTAAGGAATTTTGGTATAAAAATAAGTGTGATAGAAGGTAGGATATGAGAGTGAAAGAAAAGATTAAGACAAATTCTTTAGGAAAATTGGAGGAGGAAGGTGCTACTTTTACCTTGGTAGGGGGCAGATATGTGTAGTGGCAAGCACACTGGCATATCCAGGATGGCTGTTAGCACAGGTTCTTAGATCTACTTTACTAGGAAAGATAGCTGTTTAAGGGGACAACAATCTTTTTAATTTTACTAGTTCAGGGGAAAAGTCAATACCCCGATCTTGAGAGAAAATACAAGCAGAGAACTAAAGACCAACAGACAGGGCTCTGACTGCCTGAATCAACTATAAGCTTTACATATATCCCTGAATTGAAAGAGCCTTTACATCTGAGAGTCAGGGAACCCTAAACATACTACCACTCAGAATCTTGACCAGGAAATCACAAGATCCTTCTCATAAGCAAGCCCCCAAAGCAAAATACCAACTCAGAGTTTATATACACTTCTCAGAGCCAGAAGGCATCACAAATGCCTAATTATAAATTAGCAAAAGGTGTGAAAGCCTTCCTACAAAAAAACCCTCCCCTAAGCAAGCTTCCCTTAATGAACTCCATATGAGGCCTATTAATGGGTGGGGAAGATCTTATATGTCATTGACATTACAGTATGGAGAAGATTTCTTTGAAGAAGTGTAACCTGAGTCATACCTCAAAGTGGAGAGAGAGAGAGAGAGAGAGAGAGAGAGAGAGAGAGAGAGAGAGAGAGAGAGAGAGAGAGAGAGAGAGAGAGAAAGAAGGCAGGAAGGAGTGAACATTCTAGGTGCTGAGGAGGGCCTGGGTGAAATCAGAGAACAGGATTTTCTGAAACTAAGCTTTTAACCACTCTGGGTCCAAAGGAAGATTTAAAATCTTTATCCCATGTGAAAGGTTTCTGTGACAAGGAGAAAAATGAGTCCTTGTCTTCTGGCTTTTCTCTGCACCTCAAATATATGGGGGATAAGACCTTGTATTCATGCCATGTTAGACTCCTGATGCCTGCCCCACAGAGCCAAAGTAAGCATCAGCACAGCAGCAGTGGGGGCTGCTCAAGTGATAGAAAGAATGGGGAATAGGCAGAGAAAATGACCATGTCATAGATATGCACACACATTGGAGCATGGAGAGAAACCTGAACACCATCTGCCCTTCATAAAGAAAAAAAAAACCTTGCTCAAGCTGGGAGGGGTCTGCAGTTGGCAAGGTGGAGAGGCAGTGATCAGGAAGGTCAGTTGCTGCTGCTGCTGGAGGAGGAGAGGAGCCTTTCATGGTGTGGGAACAGAGTGACTGCTGACTGGTTCTGACAGAAATAGCTGCTCCTCCCTCATTCCCTTAATCTTTAGTCAGTCAGAATGAAAGCAGCCAAGTGTGTGTGCCAGAGATTCAAGATCAGATAAATAAGTGTCCTTTCCCCATCCCCAACTCCTCAAGGCACACTTCAGGGAGCAGTCTGACTCACCACTTTTCCCTTGCTGACCCTGGGATGGATTAAGATTGGCAAACTGCTGATGCTGAACCAATTCTATTTTAAGTGTTACCTGAACCCCAGGCTCATGGCAGTCAATAGGGGAGGTAGCCAAAATTGGAAGGCTCCAAAAAATGACAAAAAATACAGACCCTTGTCAGTTTTTATAGGGTTCTTTCCTCTGCCTTCACCTTACCTTTCAGAAGGAAGATATCAAGCATTTAACAGAAATCATGGGGTCAGTGGGCAAAAAGGTGTGAATCATGTACTGGAGAATCCTAACCTTAACATTGTTATAAAGTCTACTATCAGAGACTGTGATAATCTGGGGAATTCTGGTAGTCAGCTGAGTCCCACAGTCAGTATCCTGCATTTAGGCATGGAAGTGTCTGAGCTCTCTGATGCTAAAGATTTCTTTGGTGGTTCTCACCTCCCCCCCAACCCCCCTGCCACAAGAGGCTACCTATGCACGATGGCTTCATTCTGTCCTTAACTTGGGAAAGAAGCAAAGCAGCTTATTTTCATGAGATATCTGTTCGAGGAAAGCAGAGACTCGAAACCTTGAAGAGACTGGCTGACCTATGCAAGCGAGACCTGAAAACAAATGCTGTACGTGTAGCCAGGCAAAGGAACGTATTGTATAACATGAAGACTTCCAGTGAGGGGTAGTTCACTACCATCCAGAACAGACATTTGGATACTTTCTTTTTCAGTCTATTATATGATATTTAATTTATCCATCTATTTTGTTCCACTCACACATCCACCACTTCAATTCAAGCCCTCCATCCCTTGGTCAAGTCATTGTTTGTCCTTGTTGAGACTTTGTTGTGCCTAACTCTTCATGACCCAATCTGGGGCTTGGTGAACATACTGGAGTAGTATTTCCTACTCCAGCTCATTTTACAAATGAGGGAACTGAGGCAAACAGGATCATACCTCTAGTAGGAGTGTGAGGCTGTATTTGAACTAATAAGGAGGAGTTTTCCTCATTCCTGGCATGGTGCTTTATGCATTATGCCACCTAGCTGCCCAATCTTCCTTGATATTCTCATTTAATTTTGCTGTTGTTGAGTCATTTCAGTTGTGTCTCTCTGGGAGCCCATTTAAAGGTTTTCTAGGCAAAGATACTGGAATGGTTTGTCATTTCCTTCTCCAGCTCATTTTATGGATGAGGAAACTGAGGCAAACAGAGTTAAGTGACTTGCCCAGGGTCACAAATGTAGCAAGTGTCAGAGGTTGGATTTGAACTCAGATCCTCTTGACTATAAGGCCAGAGCTGTATCCATTGCATCATCAAGTAGCTTCCATTCAATAGTTAGTCACTCAGTAAACACTTATTAAATACCAGCCATGTTCTAGGCACTGTGCTTAGTATCAGGGATACAAAGAAAGGAAAAAAAACAACAACAATCCCTGCCTTCAAGGAACTCAAAAGCTAATTGGGGAAGATAATGCATAAAAAGAAGCTGAAGAAGGGGGTAGTATGAAGGGAGGGAGAGGGTACTTGGCTAGAGGGAGGGCATGATGAAGGTCCAGAGGAGTGCAGCTTGGTGGGAATTGATAAGGTCATTACCCTGGGCTCCCTCCTTAAATTGAGGACCTGGGAGGGCCTCTTTGCTATCCATCCTATACCATCTCCAATAAGAGAGATGAAGGGGCCTGAGGAAGGTGGTCCTGAGGAGATATAAGTTTCAGTGTGGATGTGATCTTGCAGGATGGTGAGATTATAGAGACCACAATCCATTCTCCTCTGAACCACTGTCATAGCCTTCTAATGCATCTTCTTGCCTCAAGTTTCTCCCCACTGTAACCCAGACCTCCAATAGTTGCCAAAATGATTTCCCTAAAATGCAGATCTGACCATGTCATTCCTCTTCTCAATAACTCCAGCAGTTCACTATTAATCCAAGTTAAGTCAACAACAAGCATTTATTAAGTGGCTTCTGTGTGCCAGGCAATCTGCTAAGTACCAAGGGGAAAAAGAAAGGCAAGTAGACAGTCCTTTACCCTTATGGAGCTCATATTATAACGGCAGGCAGGCAAGACACATTGTCTAAAAGCATGTACAAACGATATATATGAGAAAAACTAAAGATCAACAAACACTAGTGTCTACCTTATATAGACTCTAGGCAGTGGTTATATAGAAAAGGAAGAGGCACTGTTTCTATTCTTTAGGGATTTCTAATCCAAATGTGAAAAGAGAGCAGATTTTTTCTCTACAAAAGTCTTACTCTGATACTGTATGGAGGTAATTTCAGATTATTGAAGTTTGGATAACAGAGTGGTATGTCCAAGCAACTTGGAAAGAATTGGTGTGTGTAGTCCTGGCAATAGACAGGGCTTACTGTTCAAAGACTACCCTTCTTTATTACCACGAAGTAGCTTCTTAAATGTAGAATTTTTGGCAGGGACCTGATTTGGTGGGGGTGGGGGAAGGATTTTGGTGCTCCACACACAAAAAAAATACAAAAGGAATCAGTCTCTTTTTGCTTCCACAGTGATTATACCAGAGAGGCACAAGGTGTCTTAAGAACTGTGAAGTTCTTAGATCATAAACAGGCACTAATTTAACTGCATACCCTAAATATGTGACCTTTGAACAACTACGAACAGCATAATATTCTTCTGGCAAAATTAAAATGCATTTATATAGACATTGTAGATTTAAATGAAATCAGAATCATGGAATCTTTGAATTTAAAAGAAGCTCGGAAGATATGTAATCTAGCCAATAAGTGGACAAGAATCCTTTCTATGAATTAGTAAGTGGTCATCCAGCCAAGTTTTCACTTGGAGACCTCTAGGGGGGGAGAACCCATTATCTTCTACCATAGTTCGTTCCATTTTTTGGTCAATTCTAATTATTGAGATTTTTTTTATATCAAGCCTAAATTTGTCTTCCTAGAGGTTCCAGTCGTATTATTAATATTAGTTTTGTCTGCTAATAAGAAGAATAAATCTCATCTCTGTTCTATGTGGTAGCTCACTAGAAACTTCAAAACAGTTATATCATCTCCACAAGACTTATCTTCTGACCCCAAATTTCCAAGTCCCACAACTAATCATTCTATGGCAATATTTTGGAAACTTTAACTAGCTTGGTTTTCCTTCCCAAATCTCCTGCTCATTCAAATATAAAAATGAAGAGCTTCATCACAAAATGATGAGGTTTCAGCTAGGGTTTTAGGGGTGCTTGAGACCCCAAAATACCAACACTCTGGGTCCTGCTGAATGAATTCTACTCAAGCCTTGTCTCATCCAAGGAAAAGCAAAGTTTATTAAAAATTTGTCATGATGGGTAGTTTTTTTTTTTTTTTTTGCTTTTTGGAGGGCAATTGGGCTTAAGTAACTTGCCCAAGGTCACATGGCTAGGTTTTTTTAGTTTGTGTGTGTTAAGTGTCTGAGGTAGGATCCGAACTCAGGTTCTTCTGACTCCAGGGCCAGCGCTCTACTCACTGTGCCACCTAGCCGCCCCAATGATGGGTAGATTCTTAAGGAGCCTCGGGATCTGTGATGCTTGCCTTGGGCAATTCTATGGCGCTCTAACATGTGGTACTGAGGATTGAGCATGGTAGTCTATGTAGTCTGACCAGGGCAGAGGATCATCACTTCTCTAGTCCTACATGCTTATGTCTCTCTTGTGACAGCTCAAGATTGCCTTATAATATTTGACTCTGCAACCTCATAGTTGAGTCATTGATTTTGTGGTCCATGAAATCCCCATATCTTTTTCAGATGAACTGCCTCGTATGATACTCATGAAGCTGATTTTTTGAAGGCAAATTTAACATATTATATTCACTGCTATTAAATTTCATCTGTTTTTCTAGTCTGTCAAGATCTTATTGAATAAGGAGCAGCTAAGTGGTACAGTGAATAGAGCACCGGCCCTGGAGTTAGGAGGACCTGAGTTCAAATCCGGACTCAGACACTTAACATTTACTAGCTGTGTGACATTGGGCAAGTCACTTAAAACCAATTGCCCTGCCCTCCCCCCTCCAGAAAGCAGAGAATAAAAAAAAATATAAAAAAAGATCTTATTGAATAAAGACTTTGTTATCAGGATGGAAAGAAGCTGCAGTTAGATGGAAGGATAACGTACAGGTTCTCTTTGAAAAATTGAATTTGGTGACTTAAATTGGCAAATCTTTTAAAAAAATCATCTGTTCCAAGGCAATAAGGAAAAATTAAAGTGCTCTGAGTGTATATAACTAAACATGTCACCATGGAGATGATTATGGTTTATACACACCCTTCTCTTATAGAGGATCAATCACTCAATCAGCAATCATTTAGTAAGCATCTCCTATATTCCAGGCACTGAGTTAGGCACTAGTGAAACAATTACAAAGAATGAAACAATCCCTATTCCCAAAGACCTTATATTCTAAGAAATTTAGGAAGTCTAAGAAGAATTAGACATGGTTTTCCAAACCAAGTCAATGGGATACGTGGTGACTCTAAAGTAAAGATAGTTCCAGGAGAACAGTAAAAACTATGTTGTAAAATATACTCTAAAATAATAAATGAAAATAGCCAAAGCCATGGAGATGACTCAGAGATGCCATACCTATATATCACAAAGACTTTATGTAGAGGATCAAATGAAATTGAGTATATCCTGTCAGGAAAGGACTGGTTCCTGATGTGTGAATCATTTCACAAACAGTCTTTTTGTGTGCAGTCAGATCATTGACTAGTTAGAACAAAAGTAAAAATCAATACCAAATTAGGAAAAAAAGGACTAAAGATGAGTAAAACATTGCATAGAATTGTAGTAACTCTTGACCAGACCAGTTTAAATGTACTGCCAACTACAGACATAAGGAAATGAACAAAAGTAAAGCCATTGGCTCTGATTATCAACATTTCATGACAAAACCTAATGTATACAAAATAGATGTCATAATATAGAAGACAAAAGCTTCCAGAATTTACTCCAGCCAGTGAAATCTTGATCTCCTATAACCAAAGAGCAGCCATGAGTATGAGCTCATTTGCAAACTATTATGGGGAAGAATTGAAAATTAATGAATATTATTTTTCATAAAACAGCAAGACGTAATGGAGAAGAAAATGAGCCTGAAGAGAGCTTGATGTGAGACTCATCTAAGCCAGATTATCGTAAAAGCAATTGTAGATGAAAAAGGAATGATAGCATAATTAGACATGAAAGGGAACAGGCATTATGCCATTTCTCTGGTGGACTATACTCATCACTGATGACAGTGGAAACAACACATTTGTACTCTCAATACCCAATGTACTTTGTGAGGAAGTTGAAACATTGCTTAAGAGGATGAAATTGGGAGGAGCAGTTGTCCCTGACTAAGTGAGGGGAAAAAAAGTTTCCTTGCTAGAGGCAATACAATATTAAAGGCCCTCAGAGATCAATTTATACGATATCTCAGACAAGATGATATTCATTTCAAATGAATGAAAAAAATCATAAATGGCACTGTAACCAACCCTCCCCCCCGATGACAGAGATATCAACAATTATTGAGGCATGCCTTTTTTTTCATCTCCAAACATCTTTATTAGAATCACCTATGCATTATTAATAGCTTTCTTTGTGGTAGAAGAAACTGAAACAAAGGGAGAATTCATTGATTGGGAAATGGTTAGAAAAAACCATTGGTTTATGAATGTAATAGAATATTATTACATAGAAAGAAATGATGAATATAAATAATTTAGAGAAACAATGGGAAGAATGAGTTGTATGCAGAATGAAATAAACAGAACCAATAGTATGATATGCACAATTATTATATCAGTATAACAGAAGAGGTTGCTAAAAGGAAACTGAAATCTGATGTACAAAAACTTGTTCTAGAGAACAAAACTTGTGGTAGAGAAGCTGGAGACTGTGAGGGTAGGATGTTACATGTCAGATACACTTTCTATACAAGATGTTTTTACTTATCATTTCTACTTGCTACAAGAAAAGGAACAGTCTGGAGGAAGAGGAGGACTTCATGCAACATCTCCACCCCACCCCTCTACCATTCCAAATGATTTTGATAGAAAGATTCAAAAAAATGTATTTACAAAAACACATAGTCTATACATACTTTAGAATATCTTTGAAGAAAATATTAAGAGGAAACAGATAGGATTTTGCATGTGATTTTCTACAGCAGACCACATTTTTTTTTTTTTTGCATTTTGGAGGGGGGAAGGAAGGGCAATTGGGGTTAAGTGACTTGCCCAAGGTCACACAGCTAGTTTTTTATATTCAGTGTCTGGGGCTGGATTTTAACTCAGGTCCTCTTGACTCCAGGACCAGTGCTCTATTCACTGTGCCACCTAGCTGCCCCAAAACATTTTTTCCTGCTGTTTGAAAACAGACCACATTTTTTACAGTTGTACACAAACAAATATAAAGAACATAACTCTGCCTGTTTTTTACTATAAAAATGAAGTTGTTTATAGAGCAAAATGATACCGTAAAGTCTGTCATCCCTAAAAGTTGTCCTTCTGCATGCATATTAAAAATCACCCAAGACTCCATTGCAAATAGAAATGGAGCTGAACTTGTTCAACAATCCACTGAGTATTAATATTAAACCAGGCATAAATCAGGAAGACAGATTTACTAAAGGGTATTCTTTGGTGTTGTATAAGAAGTCCTATTTAAAGTTAAAATGAAAGAGGGATTTTTCATTGATGAGACTGTTCTCACATGGAATTCATCATCATTCAAAACATTAGCTTAGCCATTCCTATGTATCAATACTGATGTACATTTCTGAGGTGAAAAGTTTTCCCAGAGCTGAACTGCTATCATTCTAATTTGTCATGAAACCGATTTATTCTCAGCAGCTGGAAATCATGAAACAATCCTTTCATCTTCCAATACTTTTTTAGTAATGTCTCAGGGGAAAAGTGACAATACATGAGAAATACCACAAATTAAACTTGGAGTGATATTATATAGAAATCCTGATGTAATCCCAACCTTCCCTTGAACAAATATAGTTCCTTAAGAATATCAGAATACAGTGCTGAAAAACAAAACAGAAAATATTTCTAAGAAATAAGGACAGCAAAAATAAGTATTTATATTGACAAGATTATGATTTGCACTTAGAAAAACAGTCCATCGAGTTAATACATTATTCTGTACATTTGGGACAATCACTACAAATTGTAATGATCTGAGCTCCAAACTGATTAGGAGGAGATAAGGAGGGATAACATGGGAAACTGAACAATGCTTGTAACCAGCTCAAGTTGAATACTGCCAGAAAAGTTCCTTCTTCTTCCCTTTTTGAACACCAACATTTTTCTGGGGATGTTAAATGTTGCCAATCATATCATCTCAGAATAATTAACATTTTTGTGACTGCCAATCCAATAGAAAGGACTTGTATGTAAGAAGTAATATAAAAGATATTATCAAGGAGATCCATGATTCAAAGAGGAGGTATATCTGTCATTTAGCTTGAGAGAGAGATAATAGATACGCAGCTCAGAAGCTGCATTAATATTAAAAAAAAGTAGGAAAACCAGTAAACCTCCTTGGCATTGAGTAGATCCTTTCATAGAAGTGGTGCAGTGGATAGAACATGTTACCAGGAGAAAGGTTGACCTGGGTTCACATCCTGCCTCACAGTAGCTGTGTAATCTTGATTAAGTGACTTAAATTCTCTGAGTCCATTTGCTTTTTAAATGAAAACATTTGATTTTGTGATGTTTAAAAACTCCAAGAAATACAATTTCTGGGTAATTAGGCATTTTATTAATCGTGCTAGCATTTTAATTAAAGAGATCTGTGGCACTCTTAAATGTCAAAGATCCCTCATGGTGGTGGGCTCACAGTTTATATGCCCTTAGAAAAGTAGGTGTTCCTAAAGGTGGCAATCAACTCTGGTTCACAATTAATGAGAGAATAAATATAAAAATGAGGACTTGGCTATATTCCAATGATGGTCCTGGGGGTACATGACCTGAATCACTTAAGTCTTGGTTGCAGTGGGCTGCTCAGTGTCCAGCACTTAGCATGATCCAGAGACGTGAATAAGAAATGACCAGGCCATGTGCGTAGTTCAAGGAAGAACAATGAACTCCATTTATTGATACTCAGGGAAAGGATTTTATAGAGCAAAGAGACAAAGGATGGAAAGGAAGAGAAAATCATTATCTTAGTCTGTTGTATCCTGGAAGTAGCATGGCAGCTTTTGATCCCTAGGTGCCAGAAAGTCTTAGGAAAAGTCAGTTTTCTCCTATCACATGCAATCAGTTATATCTCAAAGGATGCTCTTGAGAGCTGGCCTCAAAGCCTAGTGGCCAAAAGCCACATCATCAAGTATATCTGCATAGGAACTGACTTCCTGCAAATGTTTTGAACAACTAAAGTTTTGGGGCAGAGCCTTAGATCTAGGTCTCTGGTACTTCTTAATGCAGCCGCAGTCATAAACAGATACAATTGAGAGCAAACTTCAAAGCTGAAGCGCAATCCTCAAAAGACATCATGTTTAGAAGCTGGCCGCTCAAAGATACCAGAGTGCGGAATCAGATATATCCTGGGACAGATCCTGTTGATCTTAGAAGTCAAACACCATCCTTATAAGTGTAATCCATAACAAAAGAAGTCCAGAGCAGACTTAGTGAAAAGTCTCATCTCAAAGAGATCTTTGACATGCAGGTCACTGATATCAGGGTAATTATCAGAGTCCTGGGACAGGCCTTTTTGGCTCCCCACACTTGGCCAAAGAGACTTGTCAATATACATATCAAAGAGGGACTACACTTCTACCCCAGACCTGTCTGACCAAATATATTGAGCAGGAATTCATCAGTTCTTTCAGCCTGGTTGGGTAAGTCTTTGCCTAAGATTGCCCACACTAGTTGATTTCTGGATGAGGAACTAGAAAAGGGGAAAATCCTTGGTTCTGATTCAATAATTAGTTATTAATACAAGAGAGAAATAATCATTTATCTCAACTTGATGACCTCTAAAGTCCTTTCTCCCATTAAATTTATGGTCATCTGGTTTCTCATTTTAGGGTTAAAAATTACAAAGGATATCAAGATAGTACCTGTATCAGTGAGACCATGGATCCATTGAAATATTTAAGTAATACTAATAACACATATCCCTGCTATTCTTTAATATTTTTTATGGTGTAACACATTATGTACATTTTTCCTTTGATATACATGACATGAGACGATGACATGATCATGAGATCATGAAGAAGAATACAAGTTTTATTATCCCCAATTTACAGATGAAGAAACCATGACTCAGTAAAATGAACTAATGACCAAAATCACTGGGCAAGTAAGTGTTGGAGGCCTTATGACCTCAAAAACATTAAATCTAGTGATCTTCCCACCACAAAGATAGCATTGTAAACTTCCAAGAGAAAAGAGAGAGAAAATTCAGTGGAGAGAACAGTTACTGTGAGAAAGAACTCCATTCCAATCAGTCTCAATCAATTAGATATGATTCCATAGGGGTAGTGATTGTATGTTCTGCATATTAGGGCCCAGAACTGTGAGCTGCAGATTGTAAGATCACTTGAATAATCATAGGAAGATAGCTAGAGGACCTCTGCCCTTGTTTTTCCTTGTCATGGTGACCAAGTCCAGTGTGGAAAGTCCCGCAATTTATTTTTGTACCCCTGGGCCGTTCACCATTCTCTTTTGTCCGACACAAGCTGTTGACCATCTTGTGACCATTTTATGACTACCTAGTCAGTGCAGATATTCTTTGCCTCACCCAATTTGTGACTCTATTGATAGATCATTTTTGCTTATGTACCATATGTCAACCAGTGGAATAATTCTATATTTGGTATAGCCGTTCTTGAATATCTAGATATCTAACCTTATAAAAATAGGGCCCTAGAAGGAGGGGACATCTCAGATTATGAGGATGATCTGAGGTTCAATTCATTAGAGGGGCCATGTGATGAGGAGTCAAGGGGTCAAGGAGTTCAGGGAGTCCAGGAACCCCAATAACTAGAGTCCCTGGAAAGCAGTCTGGAATGAATTCATGGACTCAAGCATTCTCTAAGTCAAGGTGGCAAAGATTTGTTTATATGCTTTACAATGGGCATGAGTTCTTAGGGAACCTGCAACCTTAAAGAGGTACATCTAAAGTTTATATAGGATAACAGTAGTAAAACATATGCTAATTATGCTAACTAGGTGAGTCAGAGAAGAATTAGGGAGGAGTTAAGGAGTGGTCAGTTCTTAAAGGAACATGAACTTTTAATATCTACTGTACAGGTGTATTGCCCAAAATTCACCAGGAAATAGCCCAAGGGGCTGCTTCATGGAGGTGTGGTTTTAGCGTTGAAACCTCACTAAGTCAGCTAGCAGTCAGGGCTGACCAAGATGCCACCCATGAATGTCATGTTTGACAAGATGGATATTGGGAGTTTAGTATTATCCCAAAATAACAAGGGATTCAGGATGTGTATAATGAGCTAGGGAGTATGCATATGACTAAGTCTAGGATATATATGATAAATATAACCCAGTACACAGCTGCTTCAGCCAGTACACAGCTGGGTCAAACTACTAAATTCTATAGGTGCACCTGGCCACTGTAACAGGAAGAGAGATAAATATTTTGCTAGGGCATGCTGCCCTTGAGCTAGAGAGAAGCTGCCTGAGACAGTGTTTGAGGCTCGGGAGATTTGAGACTAGGGAGAAATGTGATTTTACAAACTGAGGTTCAAGCACAGGCACCCAAGCATCCCATCACATGGACCCTTTAATAAAATGCCATTGGCTCAGAGTTTTGCCTCAGTCTCATTTATTGTAGGTTGGAAAATTTTAATCCCTACATCTCTCTGTGAATTGGTTGATATTATTATCATTTCATTTTATAGATGAGGAAATGAGGACAAAAATTGAGATTCATAGATTCTTAGAGTTGGAATAATCATAGAAATTAAGGGACCATAGAGACTAAATAATTGGGACTCTGGATGAAAATATTACACCCATCATCATGAATGGAAAAAAATGAACATTTGATCAACTGTCAGACTTTCAAGACTTTGTTAAAAAAAAAAAAAAACCAAAACACTGGGATTTAACAGATTTGAAATGAAAGAACCAGGAGAAATATAAGGTACATACCAAAGATTCAATAAGACAAAGTGTTTTTATATATTTAAAATGTAAGATGTGTGTCTTAGATTCTTATTAATGATTGGGTAGCTCATAAGAAAGATTGGGGAAAACTTTAAAAAATAAAACTATTTAGGAACAGCTAAAAAGAGTAATTATTATATACAATGGAAGAGGAAGAATGGATACAGAGGAACTAAGCGGGGGAAGAAGGCTGATATTTCTGGCAACCTATTTTCATTGGGAATGGGTTTAAAAGGGAATGATACATATATATTTAGAAGAGTATAAAAGTCTTCTAAATTCAGAAGAAATAAATGGTAGGGGCATAGGGAGGGGGGAGTGGACAAGAGAGCGATTTTTAGAAGGGGTGTGAGGGAATAGGTAAAATGGGGTTATAAAAAGTTGTTCAGAATTATGGGAATGGGAAGATAGGGAATTGATGCTTGGAGAGGGGTAAATAATAGGAGAGCAAGGTAATGGGTAGAAGTAAAGTAGAGGAGGCAGGAAATATAGGAAACAAGAAATTTGGACAAACATAAAAACAAAGATCAGAAGTAGAATTTGTTTGGGAAAGCACATGTCTATATATGTCTGTATATATGTATATATCTTTAGTTATAGAGAAATGTATCCAAACTTAATTGTAGCCTTCAGGGGATGCGGGGGGTAAGGGGAAAAAGAACAAAGTAAAAAAGTGCACAACAGAGAACAAAAGAAAACTTATAAGGAAGCAAAGAAAAGACAGTTCTCAACAAAAAGTGTATTATTTATCATATAGACTTTCTTGAAATGAAAATGCATTGTTATATATTTTGAATCCCCTCATGTTCTGCTATGCACATGACATGTTTTTTTTTCTTTTTAACTTTGTATTAATCACAATATATAAGTTTATAATATATTTTTGCTTCTTTTCTCTATTTTGTGTTTGTGTTCTGGTGTTTGAGTCTAAAATAAAATTTTAAAAATATGCTATACACCTGAGCATTCTATCTTCTCACAGTAGGGTGACCACGTCACAGGGATGCCCCGTACAGATCTGAACATACCTACTTCAAGGATGGGATGAAAATCCAAGGCTGGGATCCCAAGGCTTCTAAGTACAGTGAAATAGCTACTGTGTTTCATCTTTTAAGTGGCCATACTTCCATCATAAACACACTGCTCCTACTGCCCAATGAGTTACATATTTGTGCACACATTCCCTGACCTGACCAATTAGTGTATAAATGTGCATAGCTCTTAAATCTGAATTTTTAGCTAGGAGCTAATGGAGCGCACTCTAACTTTGGAGGCTAGGGTGAAATTTAATTTAAACTAATCTCCCTGAGACCAGGTACATGCAGAGTATATTATTTATGGTATTTATCCCTCCCATAAATATCCAGCTGCTTGTACAGTCAATAAAGTTTAGAAAGCATTTGGAGATGAAAGGTGCCATAAAAATGCAGAGCTATTATCATTCTTGCTAAAAATTACAATTTAATCCTCTCATTGCTTTTCTGGTCTGGTTGACTTGGCAGTGGGTGGGCAAGGCTTTCTTCTTCTTTTGAATCTCTGTCTTACCTCCTTTTCCCTCATCACCCCAGTACAAACATTCGGTATCACCTCAGGCAAATTAGTTTAATGAGCCTTTAATTATACTCTCCTACCTCTGAGCCTTCTCCCAATCTATATTCTGTGTCCTAAAAATGCCCCCAACCTCAGTTCTTTGTCTTTCAGGAAGTTGCTGCTGAATCCAGCCTCCTCCTGGACCCCTGCTTTATTCCTATTGTCACTGATGGAAATTAACCATTTGCTTGCTTAAAAGGTCATGCTTAATTCATTTATAGGTATACTTGGTAGGATTTTGATAATTTCCATTGATCAATGATCTCATCAATGTGTAGGGGTCATAGCCAATTCAGACCTTCTCATCCTCTGGGGTGTTTTTCCATGACCCCTTGCAAATTTTTAGTAGTAAAGCCCTCTGATTATCTGTTTATGAGCCCTACTCTGCCACACACTGCCTGTGTATCCTTGGGCAAATCCTTTTTACCTCTCTGGGCCTCAGTTTCCTCATTTATGAAATGACTATATGGCTTCTAAATGTCTCCAAGTCTAAATCTATGATTGTCTAATTCTGCAGTTTTCTTGTGTGGTCAGTTTAGCCTGACAAATAGGATTAGAAGTGATATCATTGATGTGAATTCTTACATAGACATAATCCATCCTAGTATGCCGTAACTTACTATACCCACCATATGTCTTTCCATTGCTTTTTGGGTAACCTAAATATTGATTCTTCAGAGATGACAGCACAGAGATGCTAAATATAATAATTCATGTTCACCTAGAGCTGAATGTAGGGTTTACATAATACCATCCTCATAATCACCTTGTGAGGAACAAATGATGAAGGAATTATGGTTCCCATTTTATTTGTTATTATTAGAAGAAATGAAGACTCAAAGCAGCTAAGTACACTAGTGGTTGGTGTCAATGTTGGAACTTGAACACAGGTCTTCTTATTCTTCTTACCAGGGTCTTCCCCTCCCAGTTTGATTTTTTTTTTTATTAAAGGTGCCATCCTTTGACTCATTTCTTAAAGAGGTCTATTTACTGAATGGACCTTACATCACTCAAAGTGAGAACCTGAAAAGGCCTTGCCCTAGAAGGGCCAGGGTCTCCCATTGCATCCTGGGCCATCTCTTCAGTCATCCTGATGAATATCAGGCCACTGGACCCAGGTGACTCTGGAGGAGAAAGTGAGGCTGGTGACCTTGCACAGCCCTCCCTCACTCAAACCAAAGTCAACTACAAGTTATGTCCTCATCTCCCTGATGTTATAGTCCTCTTCGAGAATGAAGGACAAACAGAACAACCAGAGTAGTGTAGGATAAAGAGGACTGAGCTCAAAACCAGAACATTTTTGAGTTCTAGTTCTAATCCTAGCTGGCTGTGTGACTGTGGGTATGTCATTTGAATTTCCTTGTCTCACTTTCCTCATCTATAGAATGCAAATTAGTAATACCAGCACTATCTACAGGGTGATTGTGAGTAAAACATCTTGTAAACCAGAGAGCATGGGATGAACTTGGAGGATTGGACTGGTGATCTCTAAGACCTTTTTCATTTTAATTATTGTGCTATTTTATTTATTTTTTATTTTTTTAGATTTTTGTTTTTGCTTTTTGGAGGGAGGAAGGTAGGGCAATTTGGGTTAAGTGACTTGCCCAAGGTCACAGGGCTATTTTGTGTGTGTGTGTGTGTGTGTGTGTGTGTGTGTGCGCATGTGTTAAGTGTCTGAGGCTGGATTTGAACTCAGGTCCTCCTGACTACAGGGCTGGTGCTTTATTCACTGCACCACCTAGCTGCCCTGTATTATCCTATTTTATGACTCTTAAGACTGCCTCATCCCTAGAATGGGAAATTTCCTCATCTCCATCCCTTAGAATCTTAAGCTCCATTCAAGGCTCAGCTTAGGTGCCACATATAGTCTTTCTTCCTACTTCCAACACAGATCAATTGCTGTGCTTCCAAGGCCATATAATCTAATATGTTTAACTTTCAGTTTTCCAATATGGAAAATGGGGATGATAACACCTATAATACAGGCATATCTCTGAGATATTGTGGCTTCGGTTCCAGACCACCTGAATAAAATGAATATAGCCATAAAGGGAGTCACACACATTTATTGGTTTCCTAGTGCATATCAAAGTTATGTTTACACTGTACTGTGATCTATTAAATGTGTAATAGTATTATGGCTAAAAAGAACCAATGTACATACTGTAATTAAAAATGCTGCTGAAAAATGCTACCCATCATCTGAGCCTTCAGCTAGTCATAAACTTTTTTTTTGGTGAAAAATTTTGCCTTAATGTTGATGGTTGTTGACTGATCAGTGATGGTTGCCGAAGGTGGGGGGCAGGGGCGGTGACCACTTTTAAAAATAAGACAACAATGAAATTTGCCAAATCAATTTACTTTTCCTTTCATGAAAGGTTTCTCTATTGCACGTGATGCTGTTGGATAGCCTTTTACGCACAGTAGAACCTACAGAATTGGAGTCAATTCTCTCAAATCCTGCTGCTGTTTTATCAACCAAGTTTGTGCAATATTCTTCAATATTGTTGTGTCTCAGAAAATAGGGAGGCCCGAGGAGAGGAAGAGTGTGTTTGTATGGGGGGGGGGCAGGGAATGGCTGATGGAGCAGTCAGAATACACACAACATTTAATGAGTAAGTTCACTGTCTTATATTACTACTATTTGTGGTGCCTAAAAACAATTACAATAGTACTATTGAAGATCACTGATCACAGATCACCATATCAGATATAATAATAATAATGAAAAAGTTTCAAATGTTGTAAGAATCACCAAAATGTGATGCAGAGACGTGATGTGAGCAGGTGCTGTTGGAAAAAGGTGGTAATAGACTTGTTTAATGCAGGGTTGCCACAAACCTTCAGTTTCTAAAAAACACCCCACACTCTCTGTGAAGGACAATAAAACAAGGTATGCTTTTCCTTGCCCCTGCAATGTTGTAAAGCTTAAGTGAGTAATGTATATAAAATGTCAGTTATCACTTCTACTCACCCCGTTTGTCAGTGCATTTTAATTAAGCGAATAATATTATATTCATTTATTTATGTGCACATTATATCCCTTCAGCCTAATGTAATCCCCTTTAGGACAAGAATTGTTTCATTTTTGTCTGTTCTCCTAGCACCTAGGCATTTATGTTGAATTCAATTGGTTTCTGATGTTCAGGTGTACCTCATTGCTTCAGGATATCATTTCAATTACTTCTGCTCCTCAAAGAATGGACTCGAAGCCTACTTTAGGTGCCATCGTCACACAGTTAGTATCAGAGGTCGAATTTGAACCTAGTACTTCATAACTCCAGGTTCTAGGCTTTAACCATTACACCATCCTGCTTGTGTCATACTTACTTATAAAAGCCCATGATTATCTCTACATCATGATAAGGCGCCATAGTTCAATAGGACATACTGTACATGCCTTACATGTATTTTTTAGGATTGTTATCTGTTTTATTAAGGTCCCTTATTCTTTTGGAATTCTTGAACTCTTACCAATTTTACTTTATGTAGTTCCTGGCATAGTCCCTGAATTTCAATGAACATTAACTAAGGACCTGTTGTATAAAGAGCACTGGGTTTGGTATGGGGGAGGTATAAAATTTAGATAAAACACAGTCCCTGACCTCATAAAGCTTATAATCAAGCAAAAAATTAGACAGTGAGAAGGTGTGATTATGGCAGCTCTCACCTTCCATGCTTTCCCTTGCTTTCTTTAAGACAGCTCAAATCCTACATTTTGCAGGATTAGAATTTGTTCCAATTCTTCCCCTCACTCTCACTGCTAATGCCTTCCCCGTTGAGACTACCTCCCATTTACATTGAATATATATTATTTTCATATTTTTTTTATTTTGTCTTTCTCATTAGACTGTGAGTTTTTTGAGTAAAGACCATATTTTGCCCATTTTTCTATTCCCATTGTTAAAGGCACAGAGTAATTGCTTAGTAAAAATGCTCATTGATTGTTTGATTAGAATGGGTGCTGAACAAGGAATTAATGGACTCTGGATTCAAATATTATTTCTGAACCATAACAGCAGGGTGACCTTGGGAAAATCAATTAACTTCTCAGCCTCAGTTTCCTCCTCTGCAAAATAAGAATAATAGCACTTACCTTCCAGGATTGTCTTGAAGATCATCCATATAAAGTGCATTGCAAAACACAAAGAACTACACAAATGTCAGAAATAATTACCATAAACCACATGATTAAATTTGTGTTAATAATGTATAGGCAAAGCTTAACTTAAACAAGATGAGGAAGATGCTGTAATGAAGACTTCTTACAAGCCTGTCCAAAAGCAAAAAAAAGTGCTGTCAGTTTAGTTGCAGTGATCAGGAAACAGGAAGAGTTATTTTTAAAGTTGTTTGTCATGAGGGCTCAGGGATTTGTTGTAATTATGGCTGCTTTCTAAATTATTTCCCTAAGACCATTAAGAAAGATAGAATCATTACACATCATTAATGGAATCCACAGGCTCCTCAGATTAGTGCACACCCTCCCCTGATGACCCCTTATTGATTGACATTTGTGTGAAAGAAGAGGAAGTGACTGTAATTGCAAGTCTGAGATTAAAATGTGGGTAGTGGCATTTTCAAACAACAGAATGACCCTTAAGTGTCTGAGATAACACTCATTTATTAAAACCTAGGGAAAGTTTTCAGAAATGAAGTTTGCACACATTCTAATGTCCCCTCTGGAACATCTTCAGACCCCTCTCCCAACAAAGATACTCCAGATAGTTGCTCTTATTAGACTTGGTTTCCACATGTGGAACTGAAGGGGGTCTCAATTGTTTCTTTTCCCCTTCCCACTCCTCTTTCTGGTATAGTTCTAGCCCATCCTCAGTGTGTGTGTGTGTGTGTGCATGTGTAGGTTTTAATTTCAGAGCAAAACTCAGAATATTAATGTACCCCAGTTCTGGATCTATGTTTCCAAAGCAGCTAGTTAATTCACTTAATTGCATTCAAAAGTCCATGGATTCAGTGACAAAATGAAATCAAACTGATTTAGGTTTCTTTTCCTTTTATTTTTGAATACTGAACAGTGGAAAATAGCTACTCTGTTGAGATTTTACTTTTTGGGGGAGGGTTAATTGGGGTTAAGTAACTTGCCCAAGGTCACATGGCTAGGTTGTGTGTGTGTGTGTGTGTGTGTGTGTGTGTGTGTGTGTGTGTGTTAAGTGTCTGAGGCCAGATCCAAACTCAGGTCCTCCTGATTCTGGGGCTGGCACTCTACTCACTGTGCCACCTATTCACCCCTGAGATTTTGCTTTTCAACTGGCTGTGCTGTCTGGTATGGAGGTGTATCAGATGATTGGGTCGCTTCTGGTCCTGCCTTGGAATTTTTCTGTCTATACAAATTTGGTTCTGTGACTGTCTCAGGTTCCAATCTGAACTAAACCTAGTCTAGGCTAAGCCTGGTGTGGATATGAACTGTCAGAGAGATTTTGGAATTACTTCAACTTCTCAAAGTTTCTTTGGCCAAGGCTGTGAAGATATCTCAGGTTCTGCATGAACCTGATTTGTACCTCAGACCCAGAGGCTACTCTTGGTAAGATGTGGGTGGCAGCAAGCATAATTGGTCGGTTGGGAAATTCTTTGACATGGGTGAATTCTGTTCAATGTTGGTTTTTCTTGACAGGCTAATGATCAGGACTATCTTGACAAGGAAAAGGTGTACTTGATAAAACCTCTTTTGCTAAAAGAAAAAGTAAATTTACTGGAGTTAAACAGGAAGGAAAGTGATCTTGATCTCCAAATGTTTGTGGAATGGAATATACAATAGTCAGAATTAGGGTGGGCTTAGGTGGGGATGGATGTATAAGAAATATGCAAACTACAAGCTATAGGACTAGCTTGTAGTCTAATTCCAAATCTAGCTACAAGACATCATTAAAGCATATGGCCAGGAATAGCCAGGGGGCAGAATTGGGAAGGGTGTTGCTATGGAAATTCTGCCTCTGGATCCCAGAATCAAAATGTTTTTGGGTTCTGCTATTCTAGAGTCCCAGGGTCCCTTAACTTCTGGCATAGACATGCCTAATAGGGAAGGGCTTGGAAGCAAAGATGCAGCTGTCACTGCATCAGCATTAACTCTTTCTGTGCAGCATCTTATAAACTCCAGTAGTGTATAGCATATCCCAGTGCACTAAGGCTCTCTAGGGATGCATGTTGCATAGGTGGCACAAATACAGAGAGAAAGAAAACCACCCAGGTCATCACACTCACCGGGGATGCACCTCTCTGCTGCAAAAAATGATCTCTTCTCACTCTTTCTTTTCATTCTGCAATAGTCAGCTGAGCTGTGTAAAGGCCAGTTATGAAATACCAGCCCAGAAATGTGGACTGTGTATGTTTTTATAGCTGCTTATCAGAAACAATAGGAAAGAGCTCAAAGTCTTCATTATGGCTAGATTTACTTGCTGCTCCCTTCCTGTATGACAATCAATGGGACTCAGGAGGTCATTTGGTCCAACTCTTACCTGAAGCATGAGCCTACTCTATGACGCTCCTGACAAGTAGTCATCTAACCTTTGCTTATATATTTCCAAGTGGTGGGGAACTTAGTACCTATCTCCTGATTTAGCCGACCCTTTTCAACATGATTAAATGTTAGGAAGTTCTTTCTACTTTGAACTGAGGTTTGCCTCAGTAATTTCTACCCATTTTTATACCTTCTTGAGTGATACATAAATCTATTTCTTCTTGCATATGCTGCCCCTCCAAATATTAGAAGATAGTTATCACATAGTTACCTTCCATTCTCTTACTGCATCCAAGATTTCACGACATTGATTCTGAGAACCTAATAATCAATTAATTCTAAATTATTAATTAAACACATAGTGTCCTATTAGGTACTATGGAGGTTAAAGCACAAGAATTAATTTCTGCTTGCAAGGGGTTCTTAATTTTTCTATTTTTTCTTTTACATTGCACTCACTTGCCAATGCTACTCTTCCCCCTGACAACTCCGCCCCCCACCCCACCCCAATAGAATTGTCTCTTGTTAAATTGTCTCTTTGTCACTGAGCAAAACAAACCAGGATTTTGAGCAAGTCCAATAACATATGCCTCAATCAGCACTTCGAGTCCTCTACCAAGAGGAAGGTTGTATGCAAATGATGGGGGAAGGGTAATAGGTTCCACCAGGACTCTGATCACTATCAGTGGCCAGAAACCCTGCAATTCAGTCTGGAAAGAATTCACCAGGCTCAAGCAAACTTTGAAGCCAAGATTGTAAAAGTTTATTGTTACGCTGTACAGCACAACGGGCAAGGGTTCTTATGGAACCTGCAAACTTACAGAAGCCACAGGTATAGTTTTAAGGAGTCATAGTAGTAAATCAGGTGACAATTATGCTAACTAGGTGAGTAAGGGTGGGATTGAGAAAGAGTTAAGGAGTGGTCAGTGCTTAAAGGAACATGGACTTTTAATATCAACTGCGCTGGCATATTGCCCATAATTCACTGGGAGATAACCCAAGGTTGGGGCTACCTGGAGGTGTGGTTTTAGACCTGAAATGTCACTAAGTCAGCCAGCAGTCAGGGCTAACTGAGAAGTGCCCAGTCTGCCACTCATCAGTGTCAAGTTTGACAAGATGGATGTTGGGAACCAAGGCTAAAGGAGACTCAGTATGTGTATAATTGGCTAAGATAGGGCATTGAAGGAGCTGGCCAGTCTACTAGGGGAGATAACATTTGCCTAAGCTAAAATGTTTATAGATAGTTTAGTGAAGGATTCATAGGTAGCTTGTTATTGTTCCAAGCAGAAATAAACAGTGCTGGCAGGGGAAAGGGGCAGAGTTAATGCTCTGAGGCTGGGGAGGGGGAAATGAGATTTTACAGACATAGATCCCATCCCTTTTACAAACTGATGTTACAAACTGATATTACAGATATGTATATATATATATATATATATATATCCCAAGCACCCCATCACAAGGGCATGCTGGTAAATGTTTAATAACTGGGTCTCTGAAAGAAACGTATGCATGGCACACTTTTAAATTTAATTTGGATTGTTAACATTTTCTATATCACTTTCTCAAGTCTAGACAAGCAACAAAACAGTAAACGAGGCCCTGCTTTTGGTACTATTGATTTTCAAGCTGTGTATTTCTCCTGCTTGGCTCTTGAGAGTTGGGATGAGCTATTTCCAGCATACCCCTGGTTGTATGTTTCATTATTAATTCCCTGAAGTCAAGACTGGTTCCTGAGATGATTTGAATTCTGGGGCTGTTCAATATTGTTTTCTTTTGTATTATCATGGTTGCTGTGAATATTATGTTTCTGATTTTACTCACTTCCCTCTTTATCAGTTTATGTAAGTGTTCCCAAGTTTCTATGAATTCTTCATGAAATTGATTTTGGCACAATAATATTCCATTGCATTCACACCACAGTTTGTCTAGACACATTCCAATTGAGGGGCACATGCTTTGTTTCCAGTTTTTGCACCTCAAAAGTACTGTTATGAGCATTTTTGTTATTAATATGCCTGGCCACTTCGCATCTTTTCTAGGATGGTTCTAAATTGTTGGGAAGGACATACAATCTTGTGGAAATAAGACTAACAAATATAACAATCCCCCAAACCCCCCAAAACCCAAACAGGAGTGCCATATAAGGGCAGTTAAATTTTCTTGAATACTGTAAAAGATCTATCATTTCCATCTATGTTCCTCCTAATTTTAGATGACAGTCTTTATGAGTTTCCATGGTCAACAAAATCCATTCCCTTATGATTCACTTTCTTGTGATGCATCTTTCCATTCTTTGCTTTTCTGGTCCACAGATGATAGATACACTGTCTTTTATTAGTCCAATGATTGAAACCTTTTTCCTACTAGTAGGACCCACTTGCTTTTGAGCTTTAATTTGTGAAGTTTTAAAGAAACCAGGGTCACCTCCATGCGGAGTGTCATGGAAGGAGGAGGACGTTGCTAGAGATAGAAAGTTCATTTCCAGGTTATGTGATTCAGACTACTGTTCACTTAACAGACAGGGTTTTTCCATGGTGGAGAGATTTTCCAGGCCTTTTGGATTGTTTCAGAGAATGTGAAAGGGACTTGTATGCATCAGAGAATTAAAAAGTTGTCCCTTGGCCATCCTGCTTTGACTGCATTAAGCCAGAACTGCCACTTGGGAGGAGTTTGAGGGCAAACAGAAAGGCCTGCTGAAGCAGAGCAGTTTCACAAAGGAGGGTGTACTGAAGGAAAGATGAGACCACACACAGATGTCTGACATGATAATCTCATTTCCCATGACCACAAAGTCACATCAAAGAAAACCACAGGGGGAGAATTGAGCTTTTTAAAAGGCCACATGGGATTTTCCCAGGTTAAATGTTTATTGTTTTTCTTCCATGTGCATTAATTTATTAATGTCCATCCTGGGAATGGAGTGGTAGTGGAAGAGGAGAGGGCAGGGAATAAGCATTTATACAGGACCTACTGTGCACCAGGTAGTGCACTAAGTGCTTTACGAACATTACCGCATTTCATCCTTACAACCACTCTGAGGCAGAAGCTGTTATTTTCATTTTAAAGTTGAAGAGACTAAGGTAAACATAAGTTAAGTGACTTTAGTAAATATCTGAAGCTGGATTTAATTCTGAGTCTTCTTGACTCCAGGTCCAGGGCTCCAGCCACTCTGCCACCTAGCTGCCCCAGTTAGGAGAGATTGCCTCTATTTCTTGTTCTTTCTACAACTCTTTAAATAAAAATGACATTCTCCAGATTTTTGTGATGGCTCTCTTTAGAAGAACAGATGAAGTTAATGGAAAGGATGCTACATTAGGAAGCAGGAGGCTGGGACTCTAGTCTCAGTCCTGCCATGAGCTACTTGTGTGATCTCGGCAAATTACTTATCCTCTCTAAGCCTCAGTTCCCTTATCAATAAAATGGAGATTATAATGCTTGTGTCCTTGCAGAAAGTATAGTAGGGGAATCAGATGGCTTTCACAAATGATATTTGAAGTCAGACCTTATCTTTACAGTGAACTGAAAGGTATAGAGAATAAAAGATGCCACAGCAGTCATTGTTTCTTAAGTATAAAAAGCATCATAAACTATACATATTGTATGACTATATATCATATAATATATAATTATATATACTATATAACTATAAAAAGATTAAACAGAGCAAAATGCTGTACCTAAGCTTAAAGGAAATAGAGTATCTAACAAGACATTGCCCATGCACATGTCACAATCCTCTAAGAATCCTTGAAAGATATAAAGACAGAGATAATTTTGTTTTATGACCCTACTGATACCAAATGATGGATAAAACAAGATGGAGTTTGTCACTCTCCTGTAGGATAGAGTCCAAATATGAAGAGATTCCTTAAAGATGGAGAGATCTTCCATATGCTTCTGTTAGCAGATAGCATCATATTGACTGTATCAAGTCCTGGAATATTGAAAATCACCCCAAAACAGATTCATGAGTGATCAGAGGAGTTAAAACTACTGCAACTATCCACATAGGAAAAATCAAAATGTATGAAGACTTTTATCTTGCCCAGTGGTGTCACCCTTAAATAGAACTGGATCCCTGTGGGCTGCATATTGACTTAGAAAACCACAAATGAACATCATCTATATTGTATTGCATTTCATTTATTTTGTTACACATTCCCAACTAAATTTTAATCTGGTTCCTGTACTTGGGAGTTTTTCTGGCTCCTTGTGGGGAGTTAGTTTGAGACCTTGTTTTTAGATAACTATATGCAATTGGATGACAATTCAAAGTAGATGCTGCAGATGGACAGTAAACTAAGCTGAGAGGTAAATATAAGAACATAAGAATATAAGAAAAGGCTGTGCTTATGGGGAATATCGAAGGCCTTTTAATGAATCCAATCTTTTTTAATATTAATGATTATCAGGTGCTCCTGTGTGGCAGAAAGTCATAGAATAGTACATTCTTAAAAATTAATGTTGAAAATTAATTATAGGTCGATGGAGAAGTATAAGGTCAATAGACATAGGCTGCAATATATTAGCAATGAGGAGTTGTTAGGGAGAAGTGATTTAAAGTAGAGATGTCCAACTGGTAAGTATAATTGGGAAATGTTTAACAAAATAAATAAAAATATAATACAACAGAGATAATGTTAATTTGTGGTTTTCTAAGTCAATATTTGGTCTTCAATGTCACATTTCTATTTGAGTGCCACACCACTGATGTAAAGGATACCATTAGAAACATTTATAGCTAGAAAGAGTTGGGACAGTCACAGAGTTGAAATGAAGGACGCCTGATGTTAGTTAAAGCCTGTGTTGCTCTCCTGGTAATCACACAGTGCCAAGAGATCTAGCAGAAAGCTCTCTGTACGTTAGAGATTGCCTTCTGCAGAGGATTTCCTGAAGGAAAAAAAAGGGTCCCTAGGATGAGAAGGCATGGATGGGAAGCAGTCTGTGCTTGTGGGAGTGTGTGCCCACACTGATGAACTCACAAATCTGGGTTATGAGAGTATCACCTCCATCCATAAGATCATGAAGGAGACCAAAATGTGTAATGTACTTGGTATCTTTGACTCTTGTACTTGTTAGTAAGATATTTAAAGTTTTTACTCAGGCAAATGAGCTGAGACTTCCAGATCTGTGTAGGGCAAATCAAGGAGGTAAGTATCATAAGACTGTCTTAAAATAGATAACACAAACATATGAGTAATCATTTAAACATAATAATGAAATATTTACTCTTCCCTAAGTAATTAGCCTCAAGCTACCTAAATAATTACTTTGTGCAATCCTTCCTTCTTAATGGAGATCTCTCCATGCAGATATAGAATTACTGTCCTCATAACATTCAGATATTACTAATAACCCTAATATGCACATTTGAAACCCTCTCACAGTAGATACTGCACTTACATTAAGTGTCTGATTTATGTAAATAAGACTGAAAAATTAAAAGCTTTGCCATTTAATCTCCTTAATTATTGTTTATTATTTGTTGAGTACCAGCAATGAAACCAGGACTGTGCCAAACAAAGTGGGGTAAGGGGGAGGGAGGAGATAGTATTTCAGTCTGAGGTTACAAGTTAATAAGAAAATTAAACAATTCAAACATAAAAACACAGGCTTAAAAGATGGTTGAATACCATGTGTGATGATTAAAAAACGTTCTAGAGACATAGTTTCTGGGTAATTTAATAATTGTATTAATAAGGCCAGCAGTTGGTTAATAAAAGGATGGTGATTTGGCCTTCTCTCTCAGACCAAAGACTCTTAATGGTGGTGGGGTCACAGTTTATATGTACTTCAAAGAGGAAGTGTTCCTGAAGGATGCCTAATCACCTCTGAGAGGTTAACACAACAGGAGGTAGACAATCTTAGGGTATGTGATTTAGGTCATTCAAATCTTGGTCAAAATGATATCATTTTCCATATTACCTGTCTTGATGATAGAGAGAATTAACATTTTCCTAGGCCTTTCTGAGCAAACACAATGAGCAAGAACACACCCATTAGCCCAAATTCAGAATTTCTTTTACTGTCTGATTAGATCTGGGCTTGGGTAAATCTTTAAAGAGAGATTTCCCACACTGTTGAATTTCTGGATGAGAAAGTAGGAAAGGGGAAAAACCTTGGTCCAAATACAATAATTAGTTACTAAATATAAGAGATAAATATTTATTTCTCAAATGTGGTAGGGCAGAATGGTTTTCTTTCTTTTTTTTTCCAGAGATAACTCTTCTTCTTCTTTTTTTAATATTATTACTTTATTTTTTTAAGAAAAGATTATTGGGCTCTGGGAGAGGAAAAAGGGTGGAAAAGGTTAGTCTATCCATGCCTTCAGTGTCCGGGTAGTGATCTTGTCTTTCTCAATGATATGGACAATCACCCCCATTCTTGACACAGCATCCCGATCCACGGCATTCAGCATGGCTTGGGAGATGGTTTCAAAGAGGTGCTCAGGTTCCATATCAGGTTCCCAGAGGGATTCACACATCCCATACATCTGCTCTGAGCAGGTACCACTGACTACAAAGTCATCAGTCACCATGGGACAGCCGATGAGGTCCAAGGAACAAATAAAGAGCTCAAAGGCCTTAGGGTGCAAGCCAGCAATGACTGGCTCAGTGTAATATGGGCCAAACAGTTTCTCATAGAGGAGGTTGGCTACCATGCTCACGAGGGTATAAGGTTTGATTTGTCGTCCTTCCTTCAGCTCATATAAATTCAGTAGGAACTTGAGGTGCTTAGCTAAGGCTGTATGTCGGTGGCGAGTCCAGCCAGGCCGATATATAAGCGGTAGCCCATGGGGAAGATCTTTTGGAAGTCGGTGGTCACCATCTGGGCCTGAATGCTGAAGCCTCTGTCCGATGCAATGGCCACGCAGTTCTTCCCCTTCATGGCCATGACGGCCCCTCCGTTATAGGACATAATAGACATGGTGCCGGCTTTTTGAGAGGTCTCCAAAGGATCCGCAGCTAACACCCGACTCCCCCGGACTCCAGCCCTCGACTCTTTCTTCTTTTTAAAAACAATAACAACAAAAACTTAGAAGAATAGAGAAGGCCGGATTTGTCTTCAGAGAAGTATACAGAAGCAAAAAAAAAAAAAAAAAGCCTCTCCTACCCCAAAGAGTAATGTCAAATGGTAACCTGCCCAAAAAGAATTCATAGAAGAACTTTTAAAAGACTTTAAAAATCAAATGAGAGATTGAGAGAAAATTAAAAAAAAAATAAGAACAATCCAAGAAAAACAAGATTATGAAAAGAAAATTGACCAACTAGAAAATGTGATTCAGAATCTTTTTTTAAAAAAGTTAATTAATTTCCCCCCATTACATGTTACAGTTTTTAACATTCATTTACAATGATTTTAGTTCCCAATTCTCTTCCTTGCTCATTCCCTTCATTCTTTCATTGAGAAGGCAAGCAATTCAATATAGGTTATATGCGTGTAGTCATGCAAAACTCATAGTCATGTGAAAGAAAACATAGATAAAAAAACCAATAAAAATAAAGTTTAGAAGTATGCTTTAATCTGTATTCAGACACCATCAGTACTTTCTCTGGAGATGGATAGAATTTCTTTTATCATAAGTATTTCTGAGTTGTCTTGAATGGTTGTATTGCTGAGAATAGCTAAGTCATTCGAAGCTGATCACCCTATAATATTGCTGTTACTTTGTAGACAGTACATTTCACTTGGCATAAGCCCATGCAAGTCTTTCCAGGTTTTTCTGAGAGCATTTTCTGACAAGCATGCTCATCATTTCTTGTAGCACATTCCATCATAATCACATATCACAACTTGTTCAGCCATTCCCAAATTGATGGGCATCCCCTCAACTTCCAATCCTTTGTCCCCAGAAATGAGCTGCTATAAATATTTTTGTATATGTAGATTATTTTCCTTTTTTAAAAAAGTTATTTTGTGATACAGACCTAGTAGCTATACTGCTAAGTCAAAAGGTATGCATGGTTTTATAGCCCCTTGGGTAGAGTTCCAGTGATCAAATAAGTTTACAACTCCATCAACAATGTATTAATGTCTCATTTTCCCCACATTCCTTTCAACATTTGTCATTTACCTTTTCTGTCCTATTAGCTAATTCGATAGGTATGATGTAGTACCTCAGAACTGTTTTAATTTGCATTTCTCCAATCAATAGTGAGAGTATTTTTTCATGTGACTATAGATCTATCTATCTATCTATCTATCTATCTATCTATCTATCTATCTAATTCAGCCAAATGCTGAATGCTGAACACTGACCATATCTTTTGGTTATCTGTCAGTTGGGGAATGGCTCTTATTTTTATAAATTTGACTCATGATTAAGAAACGAGGTCTTTATCAGAGAAACTTGTTTCATTTTTTTTCACAGTCAGTACTGCTAATCATATCCCCCCTCCCATTTATTTTATTCTCCTCTCTTTCACCCTATCCCTCCTGAAAAGTGTTTTGCTTTTGACTACCCCTCTCTCCTAATCTGTCCTCCCTTCCCTCACTACTCTCCCCCCCCCCCCCATTCTTACCCCATTCCCCTCCTACTTTCTTGTAGGGTAAGATAGATTTCTATACCCAATTGAGTGTGTATGTTATTGCCTCTTTGAGCCAATTTTGATGAGAATAAGGTCCACTCATTCCCCCTTACCTCTCCCCCTTTCCCCTCCATTGCAAAAGTTTTTTCTTACCTCTTTCGTGTGAGATAATTTACCCCATTCTAACTTTCCCTTTATCTTTCTTCCAGTACATGCTTCTCTCACCCCTTAATTTTATTTTTTCAGATATCCCTTCATTTTCAACTCATACCTGTGCTCTCTATCTATATATACTCCTTGCTAACTACCCTAATATTAAGTCCCTTTTGATTTCCCTTTTCTGTTTACCTTATACTTCTCTTGGGTCTTGTATTTGAAAGTCAAATTTTTCTATTCAGCTTTGATCTTTTCATGTAGAATGCTTGAAAGTCCTTTATTTCATTGAATATCTATCCCACACTGCACCGCCCCCCCCATCCCCAAGGATGACACTCACTTTTGCTGGGTAGGTGATTCTTATGTTGTAATCCTAGCTCCATTGCCCTCCAGAATATTATATTTCAAGCCCACTAATTCTTTAGCATAGAAGCAGCTAAATCTTGTTATCATTACATGGATCCATCATACTTGAATGAATTCTTTCTGGCTGCTTGCAATAATTCCTCCTTGACCTGAGACCTTTGGAATTTGGCTATAATAGTCCTGACGGTTTTCATTTTGGGATCTTTTTCATGAGGTGATTGGTGAATTCTTTCAATTTCTATTTTATCCGCTGGCTCTAGACTATCAGAACAGTTTTCCTTGATAATCTTTTTTCTTTCTTCCTTCCTTTCTTCTGTCCTTCCTTCCTTCCTTTCTTTCTTTCTTTCCCTCTTTCTCTTTTTTTTTTGGAGTGGGGAAGGTAGGGAAGTTGGAGTTAAGTGACGCCCATGGTCACATGGCTAATTTTATGTGTTAAGTGGCTGAGGCTGGATTGTCCTTGATAATTTCTTGAAAGATGATGTCTAGGCTCTTTTTGATCATGGCTTTCAGGTAGTTCAATAATTTTCAAATTTTCTCTCCTGGATCTATTTTCCAGAGCAGTTGTTTTTCCAATGAGTTATTTCACATTGTCTCCCATTTTTTCATCCTTTTGATTTGTTTTATTGTTTCTTGATTTCTCATAAATTCATTAGCTTTCACTTGCTCCATTCTAATTTTTTTTGGAGGGGGGAAGGCAAGGCAATTGGGGTTATGTGACTTGCCCAAGGTCACACAGCTAGTGTCAAGTGTCTGAGGCAGGATTTGAACTCAGGTCCTCCTGACTCCAGGGCCGGTGCTCTATTCATAGCAACACCTAGCTGACCCTCCATTCTATATTTTAGGAATTATTTTCTTCACTGAGTCTTTGAACCTCCTTTTCTATTTGGCTAATTCTTATTTTTAAAGCATTCTTCTCCCCATTGACTTTTTGGACCTTTTTTAGCATCTGGCCCAATCTGTGTGTTTTTTGTTTGTTTGTTTGTTTGCTTTTTGGAGAGCAATTGGGGTTAAGTGACTTGCCCAAGGTCACACGATTAGTGTTAAGTGTCTGAGGCTGGATTTGAACTCATGTCCTCCTGACTCCAGGGCCAGTGTTCCATTCACTGCACCACCTAGCCACCCCCTAATATGTTTTTTAAGGTGTTGTTTTCTTCAGTATTTTTTTTTTTTGTGTGTGTCTCCTTTAGCAAGCTGTTGACTTCTTTTTCATGATTTTCTTGAATCACTCTACTTTCTCTTCCCAATTTTCCCTCCACTACTCTTAATTGATTTTCAAAATCCATTGTGAGCTCTTCCATGTCCTGAGACCAATTTATATTTTTCTTGGAGGCTTTGACTTTGATGTCTTCTTCTGTGTGTTTGTTTTGATCTTCCCTGTCACCATAGCAACTTTCTATACTCAGAGTTTTTTTCTGCTGTTTGCTCATTTTCCCAGCATTTTAGTTATCTTAAAAGTCAACTCTGGGGCAGCTAGGTGGTGCAGTGAGTAAGAGCACAGGCCTGGAGTTGGGAGGACCTGGGATTGGTTCCAGCCTCAGAAAATTAGCACCCGCACATAAATAACTAGCTGTGTAACCTTTAGCAAGTTATTTAACCCCAATTGCTTAAAAACAAAAACTAAAGGAAGAAAAGATGGACAGCTCTGAATATAATGTGTATTATTTATTATATAGGCTTTCTTGAAATGGAAATTTATTGCTTGGTATTTTGAATCTTCTCATGTTCTGCTGTGCACATGGCAATGCTTTTTTTCTTTTCTTATTCCGTATTTAAGTTTTAGTGTTTAAGTTTGTTATTTTTTCTTTCATATTTTGTATTTAAGTTTAAAATAAAAAAATTTACAAAAAGAAACAGATTAGAAATTTAGGCTGCAGTGTGGGAGATGGTCTAGGGGAAGTGGAAAGGAGTGAAAGAAAGAAGCATTTATCAAATATCTATTATATGTCAAGCACTGTGCTAATTGCTTTACAATTATCTCATTTGATCCTTACAGCAACCTTTGAGGTATTAGCCATGTATTACTGCTGAGGAAACTGAGGCAAACAGAGATTAAGTGACTTGTCCAGGGTCACACAGCTAGGATGTTTCTGAGGCTGGATTTGAACTTATGTCTTTTTGACTCCTGGTTCAGTGCTCTATTCCCTTAATGTTCTAACTGCTTGTGAGAGTAAGCAAGATGGAATTTTTGTTGTTTTTCTTTTGGACTTCAGTTGCCCAGGCTCATGCTAAATTGCAAACATCTGAAGGATCAATCTCCTTTGAACTCTGGTAATTCACAGCTGTACTGAGCTACGTGGGTTTTGGTACCTTCTGACTCGAAGCCTATTAATCAAAAGTGTATATACATTCTGAAGTGGGATATTGCCTTGGGGGGCTCATTCATGGAAGGACTTTTACTCTGAGTAGCTGTTATTAAGGGCCCCCCCAGCTGTGAATGTGAATCACTCATCAAGGTTTGGAGAGGAAACCTGATAGAGAGAGGAGACCTTTGATACCAACCCTTGTGAGAACACTGGAACACTGAACTAGAATAAAGTACTAAAGGAAAGTTTGGGATTTAGTGAGACTGGGATAATTATCTTTTATTTCTCAATTATTGTGTTATTTTTTGTAGAGCCAGAGCTTGAGTGGAGTAGCCCTGCCCCAGATTATGCTTGAGAGATGGAGACCTTGAAACTGCTGTTCCCAGAGCCCAGACTAGAGTGCCCCCTCCCAATGTAAGGCTAGGGGAGGATGAACTATCCTGGAGTTGGGGTGGTGCAGGCTAGAGACAGAAGCTGGCCCCAGGGGCCCCTGGAGCCTGCTTTGCCTGGACCCAGGTAGGAGCAGGGAGAGCTTGGAATGGAGCAATCCCTTCCCCTGTGAGGTGAGACATGGAACTGAAATGTAGAGCTGCCTTCATGAGGAGCCAGGCAAGAGCCAGGAGTGGTAGGCCCCTGGACCTGGAGGAAGAAGAATCTTGGAGCTCAGAACTCAGCCCTGAGTAGAGAGGGAAGCTTTGCAGCAGGGCAGGAGCAGTTCGTGTGCCTTCCCACCACATCAACCTGGGATGGATTGGGACCCAGGAGGTAGAATTATCTATAATGGGATGGGGGAAGTGTCATGGCCCCTGGAGATCCACCCTGTTGGCTTTGTCACCCAGCTGGCCCTCAGGACTTTGAAGTGGGGACTAGAGTATTGTAAAGACTTGAACTCTTTGGCTTATTACAGCATGTGTGCCCCTGAGAGTGCCAGGTGGGAGCCTTCATTGTCAGCATGGGGAGAAGGACAACCCCCAAGTTGGAAACTCTGGATTGAGGGGATTGTAAACTCTGTGACCTAGGGTTGGAGGGTGTTGTGTTCTCTACTACCACTGGGGATGTGCTGTGTTAAAAGAATACCCTGGCCTGGCATCCCATGATTGTATAAAGGAGTATTTTAGAACAGTACCTGAATGAGGATGAGCTGCTTGCTTACCCCTCAAAGATTTTGGCCCCCCAAGAATGTATGAGGTGGGGGGTATGCTATGTTATGTTATATACTTTTGTGTCTATTTAAGGCCATGTGGCCACCCTGGGACATAGGCAGTAAACTGTTATATTGTTATGGGTTGTGAATGCTTTAGTTTCTTGGCTCAAGATTTTGTTTTTAATAAATAGAGTGCTCATTATACATTGATTCAACTCCTTAAAATATAGGTATATATATATGTGTATATATATATGTATGTATATGCATACATACATATTCACAGCAGTAGCCCTCAAGTGTGCTGCCTTGATTGCTGTTACACTGCTTCATAAAATCTGAAAAGGATACCAGATTTTGGAATCAAGGGATATGAGATCTATGGTCCTATTAATACTATCTACCTCTTCTTTTTTTAGAGAAAATTATTCTTTTCAAAAAGTGCTGTTTCAATATAAGCTCTGATTAAGTGGAAAGTCAACCTGACATAGAATTCAGTAGCATGGAGGGGTCAGTTCAGGTGTGCCCATTCTTTGATACTGTCTCTTCCAATGGTGAACTAATTCTTTCACTCCACCACTCTCTATCCCTCCAACACTTTTTGGAGCCCCATTCCAAAATTTTGAAAACTTCATTCTTCTTTCCACTCCTCTGAGCACAAATATAACTATTTGTAGCAGCAAGCACCCCAACATCCCCAGGGTGGCTGCCAACACAGGTTCTTAGATCTGCTTTTCTAAAGGAAAGCAACTCAAAATGGGTTTAACAATCTTGCTTTAATAAATCAAACATATCATTTACCTAGTTCAGGGGGAAAAGTCAGCGCCCCGAACTTCAGAGTATACAGACAAACATTTCCAGCAGACAGGCCTCCAATTGTCCAACCATTACATCCATACCAAATCACAGTTACCACAGAGGTAAGCATCAACATCTGGATTTTCAAAGCTGGGGGGCTCGACAATGGCTGCCCAGAGTCTTGTCTGGTGAAGTCACACAACACTTCTCAAGGTGAGCCCCAAAACAAAGCCTCATGTCAAAGATTATATAGCCTTTTCCTGGGTCCAATAATGTAACAACCCTCTTGACCCACTGCCCAATCACAAAGTTATCTCCTGAAAAACAAGCCTCCTGCCACAGGTTCCAGGTGCACTTAAGCCTATCAAATGGTCTAGGGGCAGGGAAGATCTTAAATTTACATTTCTATTACACTCTTAGGCATCTGCCTAAGCTCCATGATGATTACCCTTTACCCACTCCCGAAGTTTTGTCCCACTCCCTTTGCCAACTGCCTTCATTTCTTTTTCTTTGCTCCATAACAATATTGACTCCTAGTGAGCTTGTGGTCCATCAACTTTCATTCTCCTTGAACCACTGACTAATTCTGCCTCCCCCCCATCTGGCAAAATCAATGTTTATTAAACCCACTTATCAGTTTTAAATTTAACTTTAATTAATTTGGCCCAACGTTCATTCATAGTATCATTGATCTAGACCTGGAAGGGACCTTAGAGATCTTTGTATAGAGGATGAGTTCAAGGCCTAGGAAGAACTAGAAAGGATCACAGGTGATAAAATGTACGACTACACAAAATTAAAAAATTCTTTGTAGAAACAAAACCAATTAAGCTAAAATTAGAAAAAGAAGCAGATAAATGGGGTAAGATATTTGCAGTGAAGTTTTTCTGGCAAAGACCTCATTTTTAATGTATATAGGGAACTGATTTAAATTTATAAGAATAAGTTCCAGTCCTTAATTGATAAATGATCAAAGAATATGAACAAGTACTTTACAGAGGAAGAAATTCAAACTATCAGCAGTCACACGTAAAAATGTTCTAAATCACTGATAACTAGAGAAATACATATTAAAACAGTTCTGAGATTCTACTTCATATCTATCAGATTGACTTAAAAAGAGGAAAATGTTAAATTCTGGAAGGACTGTGGAAAAACAGAGACATTAATATACCATTGGTGGAACTACAAAAGGGTCCAGCCTTTATGGAAGGCAATTTGGAACGATGATTCCAAAATTATTAAACTGTATATACTCTTCAACTCAGTGATATGAATATGAATTCCATACTCAAGAGGAAAAGGACACACATGCAAAAAAAAATTAAAACAGCTCTTTTTTGTTATGACAAAGATTTGGAAAGTGAAGAGGTAACCTTCCACCGAGGGATGGTTGAACACATCATGGTATATTAATGTGACAGAATGCTATTATGATATAAGAAATCATGAAGGGAATGTTTTTATGGATACCTGGAAACATTTGGATGAACTGATTTACAGTAAGGTAAGTAGTAATTTATATCATTGGGTATATAAGGCAGCAATTTATGCCATAAAATGTTACTGTAACAATTAACATTTTAAAAGACTTTAGAATTTTTACCAATGTATGACCAATAGTAATTCCAGTAGACTCATGATGTAACATGCTATCCACCTTTGACTAAAGAAGTAATGGAATGAGACTACAAATAAAGACATATTTTTTTTAACATGGTCAACCAGAAAATTTATTTTGCTCAAATATACACGTTTGTAACAAGATTTAAGAAAGAAAAACTCATTTGGTTGATGAGTTCCCTGTGCATCAACACTGGTCTTTTCAGACAAATCTGATGTTTTTTCTTCCCCACTAGATTTCTCACCCTTTTTGTCTTTAGATTTTAATTTTTGAAAGTTCTTATCCTTCTCTATTGAATTTTAGTCTATGGAATCCAACCTATAGTATAAGAAGCCTATGAAAGAAGCCCTCAAAAGTATGCATTCTCAAAATGTAGCACACATTTTATATTATTCCCAGCTTTCCTCTCCTTTATCAAAAACTCTAAAGGAGAGTAGTCACTTGTCCCACAATGTTTCTATAGTATCTACCATATCAACCATTTTCCCTCTGTCATTGAGAATTATATCCAGAGTAGAATTACAAATTACCCCTTGTCAATTCATTCATCTTTCAAAGGATGAAATTATCATTAAGGAAAACTAAGAAATCATTAGATTCTCTGCTTTTGGTTAAGAGGCAGCTCTAATTGATAAATCAATAGGCACTTGTTATATGATAACCACTGTGCTAAATATTGGGAACCCAAAGAGAAAGCAAAGATACTGCCTGTTCTCAAGAAGCTTACTTTCTAATGGGAGAGACAACTGTACTGCATCTAAGGTATAAAGTATATACTGTATATATAAAAATACATAGAGACTAGATGAAGATAACCTTAGATGGGAAAGAACTAGTAGCTGAGAGCACTAGGAAAGTGTACCAGCAATGCAATATTCACAGCACCTATCATGGCTATGAATATGCTGGTGTAGTTGTGAATCACAAAATGTAACAGACTCTCCACATGGAGGACAGAAACAAAGCATTTGCTCAAAAACCAGAAAACTGAGTCCCAAAACCAGAAAGTCAAAGTAATTACAGTAACCACAAAGTTGGTACACATAGTCAATGCAGCAAACACCTACATTCCCAAGCTTGCAAAACAAAACAAGCTCCCTCAAGCAAGGATCTTCCTCTCCTCACTTAAGATAGCTCCTCAGCCTCCATGCTTCTTGCTCTCAGCAATTCCAGCTCCCAGCAGTTCTTGTTCTAGGCAGTTCTGGTTGGCTCTCAGAAGTTCTCAATTGGGTTCTCAGAAGAAGTTCTAGCTCTCTAACTTGGGCTTTTCCTTAAATATGGTATTATCTCCTCCATGTTCTGCCCCTTCCTGTTACATCAGCAAGTTAATCCCACTGTGTGTTTCACAAGTTCTGGATCTTAAAACTTAACACAAGCATGAACTTGAAACAAGGTGCTAAGTACTTGTTTGCTTGCCAATACAAGGGGCATGGAAAGATCTTCAAATGTCATTACCATTACATTAAGGCTTCTTGCAGAAGGTAGATAATGACTTTCATCTTGAAGGGAACCAAGGATTATAAGAGGTTGAAGTAAAGAGGAAGAGCCTTCTGGACACAGAGACGGGAAATGAAGCACCATATGTGAGGAATAGGAAGCAGGCCAATATACCTGGATCAAAAAGTTCATGGAGTAAAGTAATGAATAAGAAGACAGGAAAGATAGGACAAGACCAAGTTATGAAGAGTTTTAGATTCCAAACAGAGGAATCTATATTTGATCTTAGAAATGATGTGAAGTCATTGGGGTTTCTTGATTGTGTGTTGGGGGAGGTGTATGACTTTGTAAGAACTGAGCTTTAAAAAACCTGACAGTTGTGTAGAATAAGAATAGGAATGGGAAGAAACTTGAGGCAGGGAGACCAATTTGATGGCTATTGGAAGAGACTGGGTGAGAGGGGTTAAGGAGGTGGCTGTGTAAATCAAGAATGAAAGTATTAGAGAGGTGTTGTGGATATAGGCATGAATAATGTTTGGGAAATTATTGAATATGTGGAGTTTGTGAGAGTGCAAGGTCAAGGATGGCAGAAAATTGTGAGCCAAGTGACTGGAAACATGATTGTGCCCTTGAAAATGACATAGAAGTTTGGAAGAAGGGTAATTTTGGGGAAGGTAGAAATAATAAGTTCTCTTTTGGATGTGTTAAATTTGAGATACCTATGGGGAACCTAGCTGGAAATGTCCAATAAGTGGTTTGTGATTTGGGACTGGAAATGGATATATAGATCTGCATAGAGATGATAATTTAACCCATGGGGACCGAGAAGAAAAATAGTATGCTTTTAAATCTAGTGCTATTTAATTTTGAGAGAACATGTTTCTCTATTACATGCATTAAAATAGTAAAAAGAATACCAGGTAGTAAAGAGCAGGAACTAAGGGAGAGGACACTAGATCAGGATCCTGGGAGATGTTTATTACGTGACTTTATGAAAATCACTTCACCAGACGTTTTCTCCTTTTAGCTGCAAATAGAAATAGTGATTCTGAGTTTTATGTTCCTCACAAAGGTGTAGTGGGGATGATTTTGATTTCAGAAAAGCAAGTTCAACTTTTTTTTTTATATGTAAAATGAATATTGAACTAGATGATGTCTAAGGTAGATATCTTTCAATACTTAAATTCAAGACCTTATGACTCACAGGACAATGAGTCAAAAATGCTAATGGAATACCAGCTTCTAAAGTCTTTCCTACAGGTTTGTGGGCATTTTTACTATAGCTTTAAGAGAGATTAGAATGATAGGAAGACTGAAAGTTGAACTTGTATTTAGATAGAATTGCCATGACTGGAGGAAGATTGTGACATACAGTGAGAAGGGACTAAGTGAATTCCTTTCATGAAAAATTGATTGAGTCAATGATCAAGGAGAAAGAGTCTGAAGAGAATTGTTCAACTCTTATCTTGTAGAGATGATATACTTTAGAGGAGGTATCAATAAATCACCTAGAGAATTGTTAAGAGAACTTGATTGCTATCCTGAAGACTCTCAATGTGGTGCTGGGCTCCCTGTTTCTGTAAAGAAAATGAATAGTTGTAGTTGATGGTTAGAGGTGACTTTGTAATCTTTCTCACAACTCATAAATTGTTGAAGTATTTAAATATGACTTTACATTGTTTATCACGCTATTTTTTTTTGTTTGCTTTTTGCTTTTTGGAGGGCAATTGGGGTTAAGTAACTTGCCCAAGGTCACACGGCTAGGTTTTTTTTTGTTTGTTTGTTTGTTTGTTTGTGTGTGTTAAGTGCCTGAGGCCAGAACCGAACTCAGGTCCTTCTGACTCCAGGGCCGACACTCTACTCACTGCGCCATGTAGCCACCCCATTCATCACACTATTAATAAATTGTATGACCAATAACATTGATGTTTGATTCTAGAATATTTGAAGGTTTGATACTGAGAGATGAACAAAAACTTAATGGGAAAAGAAGTTTGTTTAATAAATAACATTTAATAAACCTATATGAGGGATCAGAGCTAGCTAATTAATAAATATGGGAGATAAAATTTTAGTAATTTATGTGGAAATATCATAACACTCCTTGATTAGGTAGTATAATCTATGATGAGAATTAATAGGATAATGAGCCAGAAAAAAGAGGCACCTTATATAGCTTTCATGAGAAGTGATATTAATCTCAAACTTTAATAAATTATTTTAGCCGAATTAAGAAAGTCCTGATACCCACAACATGGCGGGTAATGATCCTGTTATACTTTACCCTGGTCATATCACCTTGGGAATGTTTTGTTCAATTCTAGGGAGCACATTTTAGGCAGGGCATTGAAAAGCTGGAAACTATCTCAGATGTTCATGAGCCTTCAGCCTATGGAAACAAGGAATAGTCAAAGGAGTTAAGAATGTTTAGCTTGAAGAAAATAAGACTTATGGGGTATGTCACCAAGTCAGTAAGTATTTATGAAGCACTAACTTTGTGCCAAGTACTCTGGTAAGCACTGGGTATTTAAGTAGATGTAGAAAAGACAGTCCTTGCCTTCAAGGAGCTTACATCATTATATGGGAAGAGAACACATAAAAAGAGGAAAACTGTGTGTGTGTGTGTGTGTGTGTGTGTGTGTGTGTGTGAGAGAGAGAGAGAGAGAGAGAGAGAGAGAGAGAGAGAGAGAGAGAGAGAAGAAAGAAGAGAGAGAGAGAAAGAAAGAAAGAAAGAAAGAAAGAAAGAAAGAAAGAAAGAAAGAAAGAAAACTGAGACAAGAAGAAAAAAGAAAGGAAAAAAGGAACTCTCCAGATGCAACCTGGCCAGAGCAGAGTATCACAGTACTATAACTTCCCTCACTGTGGATTCAATGCTTCTTAATACAGCGTATTATTATAATAGCTGTTTTGCCAACAGGTCACACAGCTGATGCATACTGGGCTTGCATATTGAGTCCACCAAAAAGCCCCAGGAAATTCCTGTCTGCCCTTGTAATATACAAATATAGTGGTTGGTTGTGAAAATATGACACTTGCTTTGAGTGTGGGCCAGGCAAGGTGCTTTCATTGTTTCTGACGTCTTTAGCTATTGATTTTTAGCTGTATCCTTTATCTGCCAAGGTGAACACAGCTTCCATATTCTTCCATTTCTGGTGCTGTTGTATGTATCAAGTTATGTAATAGACTTTGGGGCTGGTTGGCTTATTGATTAATCACTACCTTGAATGACCCAGATTTTTCTAGTTGGGAGAAAACAGTTCAAAAGCTTTCTGCATTGGGGTGGTTATGTGGCTCTGCGGATGAGCTAATCCCAGGTTAGCAGTCTGGTGGTGCTGGGGCCCTATTGCTCAGAGTTTAGAATTAAGGATTTTTTTTGGCTGAAAGTAGGCTGCACTGAACAATATTTGTGTGCACTCAGAAAGAATGTAAATTGAATATAAAAAATAGTTTGTCAGGCTAAATTGAAATGTAATAGAAGTTTTTTTTCAGTAAGGTTTTAAAATACCATGGTGGGAGGTGGTTTTTACCGTCAGCCTACTTCCTTAGGGATGATGATGACAACTTATGTTAGTACAGCTATTTGCCTACATTATCTCATTTAATCCTCACAACATTGTGAGGTGTAAATAATGGCAGTTTCATTATACCAGTTATTCGGAGAAGAAAAAAAATGAGACTCAGATTATGTGACTTTTCTAGGTTCCCACAGTCAGTAAATAACAGTCAGTACTTGAACTCAGGTCCTAATGGCAAATTTAGCTGTGTAAGAACTCTTTCTTCCCATTGTGCTGCAGCTGCCCCTCCCCCATACTTACTCTATTTCAAATTGAATTTAGAGATGGCTGCCAAGACATTCCATACAGGTTGATCAGTTGAACTTTTGCAATGTTTCTCCCCACAAGTGTTCAGATGCTTGGACCTGACCATGTGTGAACTTCATAGAATCAAAGCTTACTAGAGCTAGAAGAGGTTTTAGAGATTGTCTAGTTCAAATACATCATCTTCCATATTAGCAGAGAAATCCAAAGTGCTTTGCAGATGAAATTTATTACATTTTCACTAGCATCCTTAGCATTATTTAAAATGTAAGTTTAGCTTTTCAGAATGAAAGCAGTGGTTAAAGGATGACACCAGGGGGCAGCTAGGTGTCGCGGTGAATAGAGCACTGATCCTGGAGTCAGGAGGACCTGACTTAAATCTGGCCTCAGACACTTAACACTTATGTGACCTTGGACAAGTCACTTAACCCCAACTGTCCTGACGTCCCCCCTCCAAAAAGCAAAAAATAAATAAAGGATGACACCAGAAAATAAGATCCAGCCCACCTGGACCTTGAAAAAATGTAATACCAATAAGACCTATGCTAGAAGTACCATCTAGGGCTGTTGAGCCTCAGGTGAGAGAAATGACTAGCCGAGTTCATACATTTAATAAGCAACAGAGTCAGTACTTGCTCCAAGGTCATCTGACTCCAAGTCTAGCATTCTTTCCACTGTACCATCCTTCCTCCCTGCTTTGTGGGGGTCAAACTGAGGGTTAAATTGAATGTCTTTCAGTTTTGAGTGCTCTGTGATAGGACCTTAATGGGACAGGATACCAGGGCTCAATAGTGTGGGGCGCCTCACCTAAACATCTACTTTCTTTCTTCCTCACTAATACTCAGGGCCAGAAGGCAGCTGCATTACTTCTGCATCAGATTTTTCGGCATTTAGTTACTTTATAGAAAAGAACAGTAAAAGAATTTAGACCTTACAGGGACAACATTAGAAAGCTGAGTAACAATAATATATATTGAATAATAATAATAAGTTGAATAAAAAATCAGCTAACATTTTGTTGAAGTGTCAGATAGGTACAACCTAAATCTCTCCTCCAGTTAATATTAATTGAAATCCCCCCCCCCAAAAAAAATTATTCTACTGCACAGTCCAAATAAACTGTCTTCCCTGCAAAAGACCTCAATAAAGAGAACTGACATGACTGAATTATGGAGATGAGCAACCATTTTCTCTAGCTCCAGCATATATATATATATATATATATATATATATATATATATATATATATATATATGCTAATTAACTGTGAGACCTTAGGTAAGTCACTGCTTTGGGACTTTGTTTCTTCCTCTGTAAATTGTAAAATTTATAGGTTGGACTAGGTGACCTAGGTTCCCAGATATAGATCCTACGATCTCATCATTTGTCTACCAATGAGGACAGATGGAATTAGAGGGGGACATCTATCTATGCTCCTTTTCTGACAGGCATTCTTAAGAACATTCCTTACAACAACACCAGGAAACTTCTTCTTCTGCTTTTTTTTTTTTTTTTTTGCTTTTTGGAGGGCAATCGGGGTTAAGTGACTTGCCCGGGGTCACATGGCTACTAAGTGTCAAGTGTCTGAGGTAGGATTTGAACTCAGGTCCTCCTGACTCCAGGGCCAGTACTCTATTCACTGCACCACTTTCCAGGAAACTTCTTTAGCATTTGGATCAATGCCAGGACTTCACCCTCCTGTCTATCTCCCCCCACTGGTGACCCAGTCCTGTTTTTTAAGAAAAAGAATGGGGTCCTTTAGTTCACCAGTGACTCCTGAGGAATAAATGGCACCATGGCTCCTTTCTCTGGATTTTGGACTTTCCAGGCCAACTCAAGCTGCCTACTTCCTTTCCCCCCTTCTCCCCCTTCCAAAGCTGGACCTGCAGGAAGCTACAGCACAGTGTGCATAAAGGAGGGGAAAGAAAAGAATAGAACCTTGCAGATGAAATACAGCCAGAACAAAAATATCGTGGTGCTGCTTGGCCTCTGCAACTCCTCCACAGTGTTTCAACTGCTAAGGAATTCTTTTTTGTGCAAGGACCCTAAATCAGAGAATGTTAGAAAAGGATTCAAAGAAATTAATTCCTGTATAAAATGGTCACAATCCAATTTTATTTGTGTGGTGGCTAAAAGAGTCGGCCCAAAATACCTGGGTCCAAGTTCAGCTATTGACATGTCCTGTCTGTGTAACCCCTGACAAATCCCCCCCCCCCCCCCCCAGTACTTTAGGCAATTCTCTAAATGCCCTAAGTTTCATTGAAGGTGCTGGGATATAGTGATAGAGCTGACTTCCTCACCAGGAAATTTGATAAATGAGTGATAACCCAGTTCCAGTCCTCATTCCTGTTATCTTCAAACAATAATGATGCTTCACATTTGTAAAGTGATTTATATCTTGTAGTGTTTTCCTCACAGCAATCCTGAGAGGTTGTATTATTCCCACTTTACAGATGTAAAAATGGAAGCACAGGGTGATATAGTAAATTGCTTAGACCCATGACTAGAAAGTGACAGTCCAGATCCGAGACAGTTGTGCTGGCTCAAAAGCTTGTGCCTTTGCTACAGTATAGGGTCACCGTTGGGAGAGATCTTAGACACCATCCAATATAACCCTTTTACTACTCAGATGATGAAACCTAGGCTCTGGAAGGTCAAGTCACCTTGTCCAAAGACACACAGGTAGTAAGTACTAGAGACAAGATTTTATCCAATTGTTCTTTTTTTTTTTTTCTTGCTTTTTGGAGGTCAGTTGGGGTTAAGTGACTTGCCCAAGGTCACATAGCTGGTTTTTGTGTTAAGTGTCTGAGGCTGGATCCGAACCCATCCTGACTACTCCAGGGCCTATTCACTGCACCACCTAGCCACTCCATGACCCAATTCTTCTGACTCCAGTCTATGCTCATTCCACTGTATTTCATTATGTCATTACAGTATTCCTCTTCTGTGCTGTCCCTATCCCTCCTTTTGTCCCTTTTCCTGTCCCTTCCCCTCTCTTTCTCCCTCCTACTCCCCCTCCTCTCTCCTCTCCTCCCCTCTGCTCCTTTCCCCTCTTCTCTTTTCCTTCCCCTACATCCTTTCTTCTTTTACCAATTTTCCTTCCTTCTCTCAACCCTTCCTCTTCCTATTTCTTTCTCCTCCTCTTTCTATTCTATTTGTTCATTTATTTCTTGAAATATGGAAAATATTTAATTCCATATCAACACATAGTGGCAAAAAAGGAGAAAAAATGATTTCCTCAGTCACACAAAGATGTCCCAAAACAATAGCAGTAGCAGAAAAAAAATATGTTGCTGGGGTTCAGGGTACTTTTCACAAACTGGCCAATGATAGCCTAATAGAAATATTCGTATTAGGGTGATGGAGAGGGTAATTTTTGAGTTGGAAACCTGCCTGTAATGTCTGATGAATTTCAAACACCCGATTATACTGCACTAAAAGCAACTTGATTCAGTGGAAAGAGAATTGGGTGGGAGTCTGGATGCTTGGTTCCCAGCTCTATCTCTGCCACTAAATGGCTGTGAAGTCTTGGGAATATCTCTGGGCCTCAGTTTCTTCATCTGTAAAGGATGGTTTTGGAATAGATTACCAGAATATCTCTAAGGTTCCTTCTAGCTATTACACTCTGCTTCTTGAACAATACCTGGAAAGAAGTTGGCCACAAAATTCCCAGTTTCTTTCCAGTTTAGGAAGAGAGGAAACTAACAAAAGATCAACTATTTGATACGGGTGTGTGTGTGTGTGTGTGTGTGTGTGTGTGTGTGTGTGTGTGTGATTTTTCATAGACTATGAGGATGGTAATTTTAGGAATCTTCTGAAGGAGGATGAGGAGAGAAGGAAGAGGTGGCAGTCATCCCAAGGAAGTAATTTGATGGGGGAAATAAGCAGTATCTTCTATGTCTGCAGTTCCCTTAAGACTATAAGAGATGACTCCTATCTAAATGGACAAGCTGGGAGGGGCATATGTGTGTGTGTTTCTGTATATGTGTATGTGTGTTTTAACTAGGGCTTAGAGAGAAACAAGCTAGCCAAGAAGAATGGGTGAACCCCACTTTGTCTCAGCCTTATTTCCATATGTGTTTTCTCAAATTAATCCTGTAAAGAATATATTTGGCAGATTTAATATTATTTTTCATAGATACCTGTGGTCTATCCTGTCCTTATGTTGCTGGGTATTCCTTTGTTTGCAGCATGAGGGCACAATGCAGTCCATTGTTAGGGATGGTTCATATAAGCATGAAGGATTTTGTAACTGACCTTCAAAGTGTAGAATCATTATAAATGCAGACCCTATTTTATAGATCTACCTCATAGATGTGAGTTACATGCTTATGGAGTGACTTTAGGTACAAAGCTTTTGGGTATATTAACTTGACTTGCTACTTGAGGATAAAATAAGCTGATGTGAATTGTAATAAAAAAAACACAATCTAAATCTAAATCTTCTGCAATAAAGACATCCATACTTCTCTAGAATCCAGGTGCTGCTGGCATATGGCCTTGGGAGGAACATAGCTCTGCCAGCTATATTCTTACATCTCACCTGCATGGCCACCTGGTTGGGTCTTTGTTTACTTGCTAAGCTTCTGTCTAGAATCTGTGGAAGCTTGGTGAAGACCTTTCTGAAAGAATGAATATATGTGCAGAAATGTGAGTTGAGATACCAAAGAGATTAAAATGTCTCTTGTTATGTGTATTGATTTTCCATTGCCAACTAAAATTAGTTTCAAGGGTATAGCAATTTGTAGGAAGAATCAAGCCAGGCTTGCTATCTGGCAGATTATTTTCTATGCTTTTCTGAACAGCTGTCACTCTTGACAGATACCTAGGAATTCAGTTATGCGGGAAGATGCTCAACTTTCAGCATTTCATTAAAAAATACACAGTTGGAGACACTGGGGTAACTACTTAGTATGCTACAAAGCACAGAGAGCATTTCTATATTTGCAGTAGGGCGTCCCCAGAGACCCCCAGTGGCTGAGTGTCTTGCAGGGAATTATTTTCCTTTTCAACATTTGGGATGAAGGTGGAGAATAGAAGGGGGTGGTGGTGGTGGTGGAGGAAATCTGTCTTCTCCAGGGCATAGACCTTTCTTTGAAATGGATGAAAACTACAAAATGAATTTCAAACTGTGAACTCTGGCAATTAAGGGGTCTGGATAGTCTTGCTTCAAAAGATATGAAGCAAGAAGGACTCCCTTTTAGAAGAATGGACAGTGACTCCATCCAGAAATAATTATACTGGTTTACATTTATGTGATATTCTATAGTTTAATACATTTTCCCTACAATAGCTTAGGAAGGTAGCTCATGCAAGTGTCATTATCCTCATGTTACTTATGAGGAAAGTGAGGCTCAGAGTGTTTAAGAGAGTTTCCCATAGTTACAGACTAGGAAGCGGCAAGAGTTAAGAATTATACTCAAGTTTTTAGACTCCAGGGCCAAGGTTATTTCTTCTATATTAGCCTGATTCTCTAAACATATGGGATTGGTTCTCTGTTCAAAATAGATAGAGAAGTCTAGATGGTGGATGGAGAATGGAGACCCCAAATTAAGTAATTTAAGTGTAACCATGACATGAAGGTCAACCATCCTGTTCAATGAGAAAGAAATTCTCAGTAGATTGTCATATACCTCAGAAATAGTGTTGTGACTTAAAGAATGAATGGCATTTATAACTGCAAAGGACTTAAGAATTCATCACAACACATGAATGATCAGATTATCTCCTAGGCCAATAATTGTGAAAGATATCATGATTTTTTAAAAATAGTATTTTATTTTTCCCTAATTACATGTTAAGACAATTTTAGCATTCAACTTTATAGGATTTGTATTCTAAATTGTTCTCCTCCCTCCCTCCCTTCCCCTCTTCTGAAAATGGTAGGTAATTTGATATAGGTTTTACATGTGCTATCATGTAATACATGTTTCCACATTAGTCAGAGTTGTGAAAGAATAAACAGATCCAAAGGGAAAAAACTCTACAGAAAAGATTAAAGTAAGTGAAAAAAAGTATGCTTCAATTTTTCCATCATTTCTTTCTTTCTTTCTTTCTTTCTTTCTTTCTTTCTTTCTTTCTTTCTTTCTTTCTTTCTTTCTTTCTTTCTTTCTTTCTTCTTCTTCTTCTTCTTCTTCTTCTTCTTCTTCTTCTTCTTCTTCTTCTTCTTCTTCTTCTTCTTCTTCTTCTTCTTCTTCTTCTTCTTCTTTTTGCTTTTTGCAGGGGGGAAGGCCGGGCTATTGGGGTTAAGTGACTTGCCCAAGGTCACATGGCTAGTAAGTGTTAAATGTCTGAGGCTGGATTTGAACACAGGTCCTCCTGACTCCAGGGCCAGTGCTCTCTTCATTGCTCCACCTAGCCACCCCCCATCATTTCTTTTTCTGGATGTGGATAGAATATTCCTTTATGAGTCCTTGGTACTAATCTTGGATTATTGTGTTGCTAAGAAGAGAATGTTTCACTTGTGAACTCATCTGTCCCTGGGTATTTTTCCTTAGGAAGTTCATTAATGGTTTTTTCAATTTCTTTTTCTATGATGGGGTTATTTAGGCATTCTATTTCCTGATCTGTTAATCTAAGTAATTTATATTTTTGCAAATATTTGATTTCACGCACATTGTCATATTTATTTGCATATAATTGGGCAAATATATTTCTTCTTGATTACTTTTATTTCTTCTTTATTGGTTGTGATTTCATCCTTTTCATTTTTGATACTAGATGTTTAATTTAATTCTTCCTTTTTTCATTTAAATCATATTAACCAATTACTTATCTTATTCCTTTCCCCCATAAAACCAGCTCCTAGTTTTATTTATTAGCTTAATAGTTTTTTGCTTTTATTTTTATTAATCTCATGTTTGATTTTCAGAATTTCCAGTTTGGTGCTCAATTGGACTTTTAAAATTTGTCCTTTTTCTAGTTTTATTTTTTAATTACACGTCCCATTCACTGATCTGCTTTTTCTCTATTTTATTGATGTAAGAATTTAGAGAAATAAATTTCCCGCTAAGTACTGCTTTGGCTGTGTCCCATAAATTTTGGGCTGTTGTCTCATTGTTGTCATTGTTTTTAATGACATTATTAATTATGTCTATATAGGCTCTTTGACCCACTTATTCTTTAGGATTAGATTACTTAGTTTCCAATTATTTTTAAATCTCTTTTCGCTACCTTTTATTTAATGCAATTTTTATTGCATTATGATTTGAAAAGAATACATTTAATATTTCTGCTTTTCTACATTTGATATTGAAGTTTTTATGCCCTAATATATACGGTCAATTTTTGCATAAGTGCCATGTGCTGTTGCAAAAAATGTATATTCCTTTCTGTTCTCATTCAGTTTTCTCCAAAGATCTGTTATATCTAACTTTTCTATTTCTATTCACCTTCATTGTTTCTTTATTATTTGTTTTTGGTTGTATTTATCAAGTTATGAGTGGTACAGTTAAAGTCCCCCACTAGTATAGTTTTGCTAGTCCCCCACTAGTATAGTTTATAGTATATTTCTTTCTGTACCTCACTTAACTTTTCCTTTAAGAATTTAGATGCTGTACCACTTGGTGCATATAGCTTTAGTACTGATATTACTTCATTGTAGTTTCCTTCCTTATCTCTTTTAACTAGTCTATTTTTGCTTTAGCTTTATCTGACATCAATATTTCTACTCCTGTTTTTTTCTTTTTTTACTCTAGCTGAAGCATAATAGGATACTATCATTTTTGCTATCATTTAGAGCAAGCCTTCACAACCTGTGACCTGCCACAGGATTTTGGGCAGCTTGCAAAAAATGTAGAGGAAAACATTGTCTACATTTTTCATGGGCTGCCCAAATCTTTTGACAGGCCTCAGATTGTGCAGGTTTCATTTACAGTGTACCTATAAGCCAAAGACTTCTTCCCCAGCTCAAACTCATCTTCCAGAGTCAAAGGAATTTCAGTTACATTCATTCTGAGTTCTTTTAGACCTAGGAATTTCAAGTTAGTGTATGATAGTCCACTTGGGTAGCCCTAGGGACACAGTATCATAAAAATTATGAGCTCTTGACTTAGGGTTTGAAGAACTATGGCTCTCTCACTGACTAATTAGGTGGTCTTGAGGAAGTCACTAGATCTCAGTTGTACACAAGTATTAAAATGTCTTAAGTAAGCCATGGAAATTTAAAGTACTAAGCTAATTATTTGATTGAATCAATGAGTAGGAATCAGAATTTGAAATCTGTCTCTGCCATTTACTGCTCTGGGACTCAGTTTTCTCATCTGAAAAGCAAGGAAATTAGATCAATTGCCTTTTAAAACCTCTTCCAGCTCAAAGAGAGCAATAAAAGTTTTAAAAGCATATGTTAGAAACTCATCTTCAATTCATTAATTAATTAAACAAGTGTTTGTTAAGAACCCAATATGTGCTGAACATAGGGTTAGGTGATGGGAATACAAAGACAAAAATTAAGAGATCCTGCCTTCAAAGAATGATCTTTGGAGCTATTTTGCTTTTAATGGAGGTGATAGTCAATGAGAAGGGAAGAATGTATATAGGGAGTTGAGTGTGGGCTATGTATGGAAGCACTGAAGAATGTAGTTTGAGGGAATGTCTCCATCATTTCAGACTTTATTTTTCTGAAACTTTTTTAAAAAATGAAACCTTTTTGAAGAATAGCATATAAATTAAATTTCTTCCTTTCCTTTCTTCCCTCCTTTCCTTTCTTCCATTCATCCATCCACCCACTGATCCATCATTCCTCCCTCTCTCCCTTCCTTCCTCCCTTCCTTCCTCCCTCCCTCCCTCCCTTCCTTCCTTCTTTCCTTCCTTCCTTCCTTCCTTCCTTCCTTCCTTCCTTCCTTCCTTCCTTCCTTCCTTCCTTCCTTCCTTCCCTCCTTCTTCCCTGCTAACATGTCTGACCATACTATTCTCCTTTCAAAAAATCTGTCATGGCTTTCTTTTGTAAATAGGTTTAATTCCAAATTTTGTGGCTGGCATTTAATACCCTTCACAACCTCCCTTTATAGAGCTACTTCATTCTACCATTCTTCATGTAGTCTTCATTTCAGCCAGACTAGACTACTCCTCCCTCTGTGCACAAAAATGAAGTCTATCCCCAAGCCAGAAATTACCTACCTCCTCAATTCTGTTTAGACTAAAATTTCCACTCATGGACTGCTGAGGTCCCTTCCAAAATGGAGCCTATCCATTAATGATTGCTTCTTCTCCCTCTCTTTAATATCCCCAACTGAGTGGTATTTACTCAGACAATTGCACTTTTTATCTAATGAAGAAATACAAATGGGAGTAGTTTTGTAAAGTAGAAAGCACTCTAGAAGCATGAGTTATCTTTGATATGAGCTATAAAATGTCGTGTTTGAAATGATAACATATCAACACTGTACCATCTTCTTTCATTTACTCTGCATCTGCGTCTCCATTTAGCTCACAAGTTCTCTGAGTCAAGACCACACATTGTGTATAAAGTTTTTTGCACAGGTGATATTCAATTAAAAATAAGATAAATGATTATGACAGCTCAAGAGAATAGAAAATGCTGTTAAAGTGCATGGTGTGCTCCACAAATCTCCAAATTTATAATATTAGGATTAATCCTTCCTTGCAAGACTGGTTCAACCTAGAGACAAAAGGCTCAATGACCTCCCAAAGTCATTTCCAATCCTATAAGTGTTACCACAAAATACTAGTCTAGTTATTTTTCTTGTTCTCTGCTGTGTCTGTGAATTGATTACTATATTGCTCCAATATTCCCCAAGCACTATATTGCAGGGTAATTTATAAAGAGGTAGGCCTTGATGCATGGTGCAGCCACTTCATTAGGATGATCACAGGGACATAGTCAATGCCTCTGTGCCCCAAGGCAGGCCTGCTGTACCATCTAATTAGTGATGGAAGAACCAAAGTTAATTCAATCGAGTCTGTCACCCTTGAAACTGAAAAATTATTCTGGACAGGCTAGGAGGGAAGCTTTCTCATGGCAGTATAGCATTTGTACAGCTAACGACAGCAGAACTTAAAAGCTATTCCAGTTTCTCTTGAGTGGCAGCCAAATATCTTATTAACTCATCTTAAATGAGACGATATTTTTAAAATATTCACAGTGTCTGACACATAGTAGGTGCTATTTAAATGTTATCTATTATTATTGTTACCATCATCATCCTTAATCTCTTAATCCTTTATATCTTAATGACCCTAGGCAAGTCACTTAACCCTGATTGCTTCACAAAAATCTTATGTGATATTAATATCATGCTATTATAAATTTCATCCTTGTGAGACCTTGTAGTGGAGATTCCAATGGATCATCCATGAATTTTGGACATTCTTCTTGGGATGTGGCAGAAAGTAAGCACTTAATAAATGCTTTGTTGAATTGATGCATGGTACCAACCATTAACTACATCATAACCTATTCACATGTAGGGAGAAGTAAGAGGTTAATGTCTAGTTAGTCTTGTCTTGAGGTCAAAACAGCAAAGTATCATTGCCTAACATATTGGGAGTCAGATAATTCAGAGATCTGAGAGCAATAGGGAATAGGTATGTACATACAAGCCAAGTCAGAGTGTCATGTGGGAATAGACTTTGCATTTTGGATGACACAGAAAAAAATAACCTGGAAGCCAAAAGTAAGGAACCCTAGAGACTGTCAGATATTCATAAAGCTCAAGAATGGAAAGAAATCCAAGAAGACAAGACGTCTTACAGTTGTTGCTCAATCATTTCAGTCAAGTTTGACTCTTTGTGATTCCATTGGGGTTTTCTTGGCAAAGATACTGGTGTGGTTTGCCATTTCCTTTTCCAGTTCATTTTCCAGATGAGGAAACTGAGGCAAACAGGTTAAGTGACTTGCCCAGTGTCACATGACTAGTAAGTGTCTGAGGCCAAATTTGAGCTTAGTTAGGTCTTCCTGATACCAGGCCCAGTGCTCTATTCACTGTACCACCTAACTTGTCCCATGTCTGCAGTGGCACATCCTTTCCTTTGGATAAATAGGTAGATCTTCATGAGATAGTGTGGTATAGGACCTGAGTTCAAAGCCTGACTCTCCTATTTTTTTACGTCTGTGACCTTCAGCAAGTCACTTAACCTCTTGAGGCTTCAATTTATTTATCTGTAAAATGATATGCTTGGATTAGATGACTTTTGAGATTCCCCCCCAGATCTCAATCCATGAACTCCTGATTTAGTCAGTCACCTTCTTTGTCCATCACTTTTATCATTTAGACAATTAACTCTTTGAGGGCACCATGTCTCATTTAAACTCTGTATGTCTTCCCAGAGCTTAGAACAGTATTTTACATACAATAGATACTTAATGGAATTATGGGGTCATAGCATTTTGAGATGGAGAAGACCTTGGCAAGAAGGTCTTATGGAACCTAGTTGAACCACCTCATTTTACAGCTGAGGAACTGAAGCCTAGAGGTAATGTACTTGATACAATTACCAGAAGTAAAGTAGTATAGCTGAGATTCCCATATATGTCCTTTGACCACCAAATACAACACTAAATATTAAAATATTTAGTGAGGGGTGGAGCCAAGATAGCAGAGAGAGGGCAAGGACTCTGCTGAGCTCTCCCCCAAACTGACTCCAAACACTTTTAAATAATGCCTCAAAACAAATTCTACAGCAGCAGAACCCACAAAAGGACAGACTGAGACAATTTTACCAGCCCAAGACAACTTAGAAGGTTGGCAGGAAAGGTCTATTGCATCAGGCTGAGAGTGGAGTACAGTCTAACAAAGGCTGTGCCAAAACAGACCTGGACCCTGCAAATCATGAAAAGGTTTTACTAGCAACTGAATCAGTGTTGGCAATGGCAGTTTCTGGACCTCTCTACACACAGATGGTAAGGGGGTCGGGCAACTGGACAGAAGGAGATTATAGAGATCTCTTTGCTGGCACTAGGGCAAGACTATGTTGCATTGCCCATGACTGGATCTGGGTCTCAGTCCTGGGTCTCAATCCTAGGGCAAGGAAGAGCACTAGCAAACCAGAGCTTGTGGCCAGATAGGTGGGAACTCTGGTCACAGTTCTAGGGTAGAGAGTGTTTGTGGTATCTCACAGACCTGTACACAGTACAGGAGAGGAGAAAAACATACTTTCCCCTATATCATACTACTCTGAAATAACAAAAAAACTTACAGATCTCCAGAGCTAACTCAGAAAACAGTTACATAAAAAAAACCTGACACTTGGAATGGTGGCCCCTCCACTCCAGAAGCAGAGCCCCATTTTAGCAGAAAGTTAAAAGTCAAGAAATAAGCTGGAAAATGAGCAAACAATAGAAGGAGATTCTGACTATAGAAAATTACCATGGTGACAGGGAAAATTAAAGTCAAAAGTGAAAGAAGACAACAAAGTCAAAACTCCTACATCCAAAGTCTCAAAGAAAAACATGCATTAGCCCTAGACCAAGAAAAAGCCCAAAAGGGATATTAAAAATAAAGTAAGAGGGGCGGCTAGGTGGCGCAGTGAATAGAGCGCCGGCCCTGGAATCAGAAGGACCTGAGTTCGGAGCCGGCCTCCGACACTTAATCCATACAAACAAAAACCTAGCCATGTAACCTTGGGCAAGTTACTTAACCCCAATTGCCCTAAAGGGGCGGCTAGGTGGCGCAGTGAGTAAGAGCGCCGGCCTCAGAGTTTGGATGACCCGAGATCAGATCCGGCCTCAGAAAATGAGCACCCACGCATAAATAATGACTAGCCGTGTAACCTTGAGCAAGTTACTTAACCCCAATTGCTTAAAAAAAAAAATAAAATAAAGTAAGAGTGTTAGAGGAAAAATTGTGAGGGAAAATGAGATTGATATAAGAAAATTTTCAAAAACAAGTCAATAGCCTGCTAAAGGAGGCACAAAAAATACTGAAGAAAATGTCATCTTAAAAACCAGAATAGGTCACATGGTAAAAGAGGTACAAAATTCCAGTGATAAGCAAATTGGCCAAATGGAAAAAGAGGTACAAAAATCCACTGAAGAAAAGAACTCCTTACAAAGCAAGATGGCTAAATGGAAAAGGAAGTACAAAAGCTCATGGAGGAAAGAATTCATTAAAAATTTGAATTGGATAAGTGAAAGCTAATGACTTTGTGAGACATCAAGAACAATAAAAAGAAAAGCAAAAGAATGAAAAAAATAGAAGAAAATGTGAAATACCTCATTGTAAAAACAACAGACCTGGAAAATAGATCCTGAAGAGATAATTTAGGAATTATTGGACTATTTGAAAGCAATGATAACCAAACCAAAACAAAAAAAGAACCTATGAAGCATCTTTCAAGAAATTATCAAGGAAAACTGCCTGGATATTCTAGAACCAGAGGGTAAAATAGAAAGGAAGAGAATCCACCAATCACCTCCTGAAGAGATCCCAAAATGAAAACTCCCAGGAATATTATAACCAAATTCCAGAGCTCCAGAACTCTAGGTCAAGGAGAAAATATTGCAAATAGCCAAAAGAAATGATTCAAATATTGTGGAGCCAGAGTCAGGATAACACAAGACTTAGCAATTTCTTTTTTTTTTTTAAGCAATTGGGATTAAGTAACTTGCTCAAGGTTACACCAGTTACAGCCAATCATTATTTATGTGTGGGCGCTCTTTTTCTGAGGCCGGATTGGATCCCAGGTCATCCCAACTCCAGGGCCAGTGCTCTTACTCACTGTGCCACCTAGCCACCCCTAGCAATTTCTACACAAAAGGATTGGAGGGCTTAAAATATGATATTCCAGAGGACAAAAGAGCTAGGGTTACAACCAAGAATCACCTACCCAGCAAAACTGAGTATAATCCTTCAGGGGGGAAATAGATATTTAATGAAACAGAGGACTTTCAAGCATTCCTTTTCAGGAATCCTCACCAGAGATGAATAGAAAACTTGATTTTCAAATACAAGACTCAGAAGAAGCATAAAAAGTAAACAGCAAAGAGAAATCACAAGGGATTCAACGAGGTTAGACTGTTTACATCCCTACATAGGAAATCGATACTTTTACCTCCTAAATTATTTGTCTTTATTAGGACAGTTAGAAGAAATATACCTAGAACAGAAAGCACAGGTGTGAATTGAATATAATGGGGGCATTATCTAAAAAAATCAAATTAAAGGGTGAGAAAGAAGAATTCACTGGGAGTGGGGGAGAGGGAAAGGTTGCATAGGGTAAATGATCTGACATAAAAGGGGCTTGAAAGAGATTTTACAGTGGTGGGCAAGATGGGGGAAGTTAGGGAGGGGCAGTGTGTGAACCATACTCTCATTGGAATTGGCTCAAAGAGGAAATAACATACGCACTTAGTTGAGTGTAGAAATCTATCTTACCATACAGGAAAGTAGGAAAGGAGGGGGATAAGAGAAGGGCAGGGCTGATAGAAAGGAAGACAGATTTGGGAGGTAAAAGTCAGAAGCAAAACACTTTCAAGAATGGACAGAGTGAAATGAGAGAGAGAGTAGAATAAACAGGGGGACAATAGGATGGAGGGAAATACATAGTTTATAATCATTACTGTAAAAAAAATTTAAAGTAAGTTTCTCTGATAAGAGAAACTTATTTCTCAAATACATAGAAAACTGAATCAAATTAAAAAAAATAAAAGCCATTCCTCAATTAATTGATAAATGGTCAAAGGATATGAACAGGCAGCGTTCAGACAAAGCAATCAAAGCTATTTATAGTTATATGAAAAATCACTATTGAATAGAGAAATGCAAATTAGAACAACCATGAGCTACCATCACACACTTATGAAATTGGCCTAATATGACAAAAAAGGAAAATGACAAATGTTGGAGGAGATGTGGGAAAATTAAAACACTAATGTAACATTCATGAAGTTGTATACTGATTCAATCATTTTGGAGAGCCATTTGGAACTATGCCCAAAGGACTATAAAACCATGCATGCCCTTTGACCAAGCAATACCACTGCCACCAAATACCAATACCACGAGTACCTAAGAGATAAAAACAAAATGAAACAAAACAAAAAACAAAAGGACCTATGTGTAAAAAAATATTTATAGCAGCTCTTTTAGTGGTGGCAAAGAATTAGAAATTGAGGTGATGCCCATCAATTGGGGATGACTGAACAAATTGTATATGATTGTGATGGAATACTATTGTGCCATAAGAAATGATGAACAGGATGCTCTCAGAAAAACCTGGAAAGGCATACATGAACTGATACAAAGTGAAATGAGAAGAACTAGGACAATGTTGTACAGAGTAACAGCAGTACTTATGATGGTCGACTGGGAATAATTTAGCTATATCAGCAATGCAATAATCCAAGACAGTTCTGAAGGACTTAATGATTTAAGTTGCTGTCCATCTTCAGAGAATGAATTGATAGAGCCTGAATGCAGACTGAAGATGCTTTTTCTTTGTTTTTCTTATTTTTTTGGTCTATTTTCTTTCACAGCACGACTCATGTTGAAAATGTGTTTTGCATGAATACAATGTATAATCTATGTCTAATTGCTCACCTTTTCAATAAAGAGAGGAGGGGAAGAAAGAGACAATTTGGAACTCAAAATCTGAAAAAAATGTTAAAACATTTTTACATGTAATTAGAAAAATACTAAATTAAAAAATAAAAAATAGAATCTAGTTAAAGAAAACTAAATAGAGTTATGCTATATTGCATTACATTTGAAGGGAAATAGATCATTGGCCTAGGCAGGACAGGACAGCCTTTTTTAAAAATTGGTTTTGGGACTGAAAGTGGAATCATTTCCTCTCTTCAAATGTGAACTAAAGTTTCAACATTATAAGTGTGGATAGATTTGTCAAAGGTAGCAAAGAACAGTTTAAATTTCTAGTTTATTATGAAGGTTAAAATGTGACATTGAATTAGTAACTCATCTAAATCTCCAGACTGCTGCAATTGATCATGCATTTAAATGACTCTGTCATGTCTGTCTTAGTGTATTTTTCTTCTTCCTCTTTAGATCATAACTTTATTGAATACAGGAATTACACATTATGTTTAAAAAATTCCTTACAGTATAACACTGTAATCTCAGAAAAATAAGAATTGCAGTGGCCCAAACAATGGAAGGACATGTAATGAGTAGAAACAGGCTACAGCATATTGCCAGCGAGAAGTGACATAACATTAAGGATATGTATGACTAGGAAAGAAGGCTGTCCAATAATAATGAAGCTACAGATTGTCAACCCAAATGCTATACTGACATCCATACCATATGAAAGGAGGCAGAGGCAAGACTCTAGCATGATAGGAAGACTTTTAGAAAGACATGTGCAAGCATCACAGGAGGAGAAAGTATGGATGAGTTAGCATCTGTATCTGTGTATAAAGTGAAGGGATCGTATATGAGTATATATGTATATATATCTATATCTATCTATCTATCTATATATATATATGTATGTATTTTTTTCTGAGAATACTTGCATTTTGTTGAAAATCATCTTTGTCAAACAGTACAGTTATTGAGATACCCATCTCTTCTGATCCAGAGATTTCTTTGTTAGGAAAATCTCTAAAGGGATGCCAGTGATAAAAAGAAAGGCCTTATAGGCACTAAAATATTTATAGTAACAAAGTAAATGTTCATCAACTGGGAATTTTTTCCAATTTATTTATTTATTTTTAGTTTTCAACATTCATTTCCACAAGATTTTGAGTTACAAATTTGTCTCCCTGTCTTTCCCCTACCCCCACCCCAGAATAGCTAGCCTTCTGAGTACCCCTTTCCCCAATCTGTTCTCTCTTATATCCTCCCCAATCCTCCCCCAACTTTCTAGTAAAGCAAGATGGATTTCTTTGCCTCAATGCCTGTATATCTTATTTCCCAGTTGCATGTAAAAAAACAACAACAATTTTTTTATATACACATTTGTTTTTAAAACTTTGAGTTTCAGATTCTTTCCCTTCTTCCCTCCTCACCCACTCCCACTGGGAAGATAAGCAATTCAATATAGGTTGTACATGTGTAGTTACACAAAACATTTCCCTAGTAGGTGTATTGTGAAAGACTAACTATATTTCCCTCCATCTTACCCCGCTCTCTCACTTATTCTATTTTCTCCTTTGACCCTGTCCCTTTTCAAAAGTGTGTGCTTCTAACTACCCTCTGTAAAGCCAAGCACGAGCAGCTTTCTAGAAGAATGCTACTGCGAACAGCTTTTCAAGGTTCTGATTACACAGTATAGTGAACACTCTTTATTCAATGACAAATCAGAGCAAAACATTCACAGTAAATCAAGGTACAGCATTCACGATGTTACAACTTATCACAGATAAATCGAAATACAGAATTCACAATGGCTTATCACTAAAATGGCCACATAGTTTTCATCACGATGGTCACAAAGTTTTGAACAAAGAACAATCATTTAGTAACTCAATCATTGAATTACTAGGCAAACTAAGGTTTACCTCCTTAAGGGATACAGAGTACAGTAGTCAAAATTCTGTACTCATAGGGCATACCAAGTTACAAATCAATTGCTATTCAGTCATCATTCACTATTCAATCATCAGAAAATACACAAGCCCTCCTCCCCTAGGTCACTAGTAACATGCAATTTCTCAGTCAGTACACAGTATCCAAGTAAAGTCTCCTTTCAGCTTGACTCCAGGTGGTATCTCAGATTTCCTGGATCCCCTTCTATGGTCACAGGTCCTACCTGGATTTACCAAACTGTCACCTGGGTTTAAAAGCAGACAGCTCTCAGGTCCTTGTCCAGCTCTCCACACACTTCCTATTCCACTCTGAAGCTCACAGTGTCCAGTCCACCTTAAATCCTTCACAGTATGTTCCCAGGAAGTTAAGGCTTAACAAAGCCACAAACAGGTTTGTACAAAGTACCAGCATCACAGTTATTCTTCCTCAGTCTGTGGCAACTCCAGTTGGCCCTTGGATGTCTTCAGCAGCTCCCAGAAGCTCTGGCTGGCCCTCAGACTCAGCAGTTCCTCAGCAGAAGCTCCAGCTCATTCCCAGAATCAAAATGACATTCACCTAGGCTCCCAAAATAAAAATCATTCTTTCCAGCTGGGGGGGGGGGTTTGGTCGGGGGGAGAAGGGGCTTTCTTCTTCAGTCTCCCTGGAAGCAGCAGCTTCTGCTTCCATGAAGCTTGCTCCAAGAAGATCTGTCTGACCCAACAGGGCCTTCTCCTTATATACACATGGCATTAATTCCTCCCTGTTTCAGCCAACCCCTTCCTTTTACATCAGTTACAGGGGTTCATACCTTATGTTTCTTTAACAGAGACTTGATTAATTACTAAGTGCTAAGTACCTCTCAGCTTAGCAATACAAAAGGTACTTCAAATTTCATTACTATTACACCCTCTCCTGAAATCTGCCCTCCCTTCTATCATCCCCCTCTTATCCCTTGCCTCTCCTGTGTAATAGAAATGCAAATTTAAAGATCTTCCCTGCCCCTAGCTTAAGTGCACCTGGAGCTTGTGGTGGGAGGCTTGTTTTTCAGGAAAGCCCACACCTTGATACTTTGTGATTGGGCAGTGGGTCAAGGAGGTTGTTACAAAATCTGAGCCAGGAGAAGGCTATAGAAACTTTGATGAGAGGCTTTGCTTTGGGGCTCACTTTGAGAAGTGTTGTGTGATTTGACCAAATGAGACTCTGAGAAGCCATTGTTGAGAGCCCCCCGGCTTTGAAAACCCAGATGTTGATGCTTCCCTCTCTGGTAACTGTGCTTTGGTATTGATATAATGGTTGGACAGTTCGGAAGCCTGTCTGTTTGATCTGTAAGTTCTGTAACTCTGAAGTTCGGGGTGCTGAACTTTTTCCCCTGAACTAGGTAATGTGTGTTTGTTTGATTAAAGTAAGCTTGTTAACCCATTTTGAGTTGCTTTCCTTTTGAAAAGCAGATCTAAGAACCTGTGTTGGCAGTCACCCTGGGGATATTGGGGTGCTTGCTGCTACACCCCCCATTTTCTTGTAGGGTGAGATACCCAATTGAGTTATTCCCTCCTTAGGCTAAATTCAATGAGAGTAAGGTTGACCCATTCTCTTTTACCTTCCTGCTCTTCCCCTCCATTGTAACCATTTTCTCTTGTCTCTTTTATATGAGATAATTTATCCTCATCTATCTCTTCCCTTTTTCTACTCTTTCATCTCTTAATTATATTTTTTAGTTATTATCCCTTTATGTTCAACTCATCCTGTGTCCTCTATGTATACATGTACATATATATGTATACCCTCACATATCTATTTGTACACATCTACACCCTCCTTATACTATATACATATATGTATGTATACATGTATGTATACATACATATAAACATATATATTCCCTTCAACTATCCTCATACTGAGAAAAGTATTATGAGTTACAATTATCATTTTTCCGTTTAGGAATGTAAATAGCTCAACTTTCATAAGTTCCATGATTTCTTTTCCCTGTTTACCTTCTCATGATTCTCTTGCTTCTTGTATTTGAAAGTCAAATTTTCTGTTGAGCTCTGTTTTTTTCATCAAGAATGTTTGAAAATACTCTATTTCATTGAATGACCATATTTCCCTGAAAGCATATACTCAGTTTTGCTGGGTAGGTGATTCTTGGTTTTAATCCTAGCTCCTTTGACCTCCAGAATATCATATTCAAGGCCCTTGAGATCCCTTAATGTAGAAGCTGCTAGGTCTTGTGTTATCCTGATTGTGTTTCCATAATACTCAAATTATTTCTTTCTGACTGCTTGCAGTATTTTCTCCTTGACCTGGGAACTCTGGAATTTGGCTATAATATTCCTAGGAGTTTTCTTTTGGGGATCTTTTTCAAGAGATGATCAGTGAATTCTTTCAATTTCTATTTTGCCCTCTGGTTCTAGATTATCAGGGCAATTTTGCTTGATAATTTATTGAAAGATGGTGTCTAGGCTCTTTTTTTGATCATGGCTTTCAGGTAGTTCAATAATGTTTAAATTATCTCTCCTGGATCTATTTTCCAGGTCAGTGGTTTTTCCAATAAGATATTTCACATTGCCTTCTATTCTTTCGTTTGTCTGGATCTTTTTTATAGTTTCTTGATTTCTTATAAAGTAATTAGCTTCCATTCGCTCTATTCACTAATTTTGAAGGAATTATTCTCTTCAGTAAGTTTTTAAAATTCTTTTTCCATCTAGCAAATTCAATTTTTTAAGGCATTCTTCTCCTCATTGTCTTTTTGGGCCTCTTTTGCCATTTGAGTTAGTCTATTTTTAAGGTGTTATTTTCTTCAGTCAGGCTGTTGATTTTCTTGTATCATTCTCATTTCTCTTCCCATACTTCTTCAATTATTACCCCAATTATATAGATGAGGAAATAGACCTAGGAAAAGTAAAATGCCTTGCTGAAGCTCACCTAACTAGTAAGGGGGAGAGTCAAGACTTGCACCCATATCTGATCCCAGATTCAGTGTTCTTCCACCAAACCACTCTGTCTCTTGACTATTAGAATTGAAATGGACTTAGGAGGTCATTTCATACAAATATGTCATTCTGCAGATGACAAAACTTAGGCCCAAAGACACAGTAACCTATCTAATCCAACATCACACAGCTAGTAAGTGATTCATGCCAAAACCTACTTCTTTAGATTCCAAATCCAGTGCTTTCCCCCTTCAGCTGCGTTGTTGCTGGCATTTTACTGAGAGCTGCTACTATACTGAGCCCTAATATTTCTTGAACTCTTATTTTGTGTCTGTGCAAGAATTCTCATGATAATGACTAAAAGATAGCAAGGTAAAAGGCAAAAAAATGATGGCCTTTACATGGGAATTGTCATGTCCCTATTTTTCTCTCATGTCGTCTATATTCAAAGCCATAATGAGTAATTTGGAATCCAGAACTAGTTGCAAGAAATATATCCTCAATTCAACTTTTTGAAGCAAGTAAGGTTTGGCAGATGAGTCAGTTTTGGAGAATATGGTGGGTGATGTATAGACTCTGGGACAACATATAAACTTTGTTGGCAGTCCATAGCCTGTTGGAATCAGGGAGCATGATGAGGCCAGCTTTGGGAGTAAACCATTACTGAGTGAAGGAGATGAAGAAGAGTGGCATGTTATGGCATCTTGTAGCTTTCCATTTTAACTAATTTTTCTTGCTGACCAAATACTATAGAGACAATGTGGCTAATTGACTAGAAAGGTGGCCTAAGAGTCAGGAAGACCTGGGTTTGAATCTACACATAGGTAGTTCAGTGGATAGAACACTGAGTCTGACATTAAGAAGATCTGGGTTCAAAAGCAGCTTCAGATACTTACTATCTGACACTGGGCAAGTTACTTGTCTGTAAAATTTGGTCAATAATAACACTTAACTTGCAGGGTTATTGTGAGGATAAAACTGTAAAGTGCTAGAGAAAAGCTATTATTATTTTTTATTATACTGTCTGTTCCTAGTCAAGCTGTTTATCTTCTTACTGGTTTAGGTGACTCACTAATCCTATAAGGCACAGAGAAAAATGTGGTAGAAGTATGAACTGGGGAGTTCTCTATATGAATGAAATCACAGCTCTATCTTAACTAAGTGTGAGCTGTTTTTGTATCCAGACTTCTAAAGGGGTGCAAATACTGTTAGCACCATCTACATTTTGGTACCTTGGGGAAAAAACACTTCTACTTTTGATTTCGTTTATATTAGACTTGGGTAGGGCTGCCCTGATTCAGAGGCTGCCCCAGGTGTAAGACCAGAATGCAGATGGCTCATAGTGTCAAGTTTACCCAGATCATCTCTCCCTTTGAGTGGCTTGCTTCTTGGACTGTGGGTCAATTCATTTCAATAAATGGCTATTAAGTGCAAAGCATAGAAAAAAAATAAACAGCAGCCCTTCCTTTCAAGAAGTTTAAAAAGAAAGAACTGGGGGCAGCTAAGTGGTGCAGTGAATAGAGCACCAGCTCTAGATTCAAGAGGACCTAAGTTCAAATACGGCCTGAAACACTTAAAACAAAAATTAGCCATGTGACCTTGGGCAAGTCACTTAACCCCAATTGCCCTCCAAAAAAAAAAAGAAAGAACTGATAAATAGAAGTATGTATATAATGATTTTACATATATATATATATATATCTAGATGTATATATGTGTATGTATACATACATATATGTGTATATATATATGCATATACATATTTGTGTTTAATGTTAGCCATCTCTTGGTCGGGAGGGGGAGGGAAGAAAAAAAGAGACACTTAGAGGTTCACTCATTTGAATAAAGGGTATGCATGGAACTTAAACTCTTTTTGCCCTTTAATCAATTAACTATTTTGTGCTCTTTGTCTCCAATGCCTATTACAGTGTCCCTAAATGATGTAAACACTTAAAGCCTTTTAAATTAAATTATGGAGCTCTTTCGATAGTACTGTGCCATTATTCTGAGTAGATGAATATATGAAAAAGCACTCTGTAAGTGCTTACTATGTAAGTACTGTCTTGAACTCTGGGGATAAAAGTAAGAGAGCACCTGTCCTCAAGGAATTTACATTCTAATGGTGGGAAACAATACATGTAGGTGAGTAAGAGTTGGCATGGAAGGCCAAGTAGATAGGCAGAGGTATGGTGTCATAGCTTAGAGATATTCAAGAAGTGTCTGAAACTGGTCAAGACAAAGGTAAAAACTCATCAGTTAGAGACTGGGTCCATAGGCATGGAAATTGTGTTGGTGGGGCTGGTGGGAGAGAAGGCAGCAGGGCTTGAAGGTGACTGATAAATGTACTGAGCAGGTAACACACTACTTAAAGTCAAAAGTTGGTATTATTTTTAATTCCACCAATTTGTATTATAATATTGACTTATTTTCAACTCTCATTTTCATATCCAAAATGCAAAGAACCTTTGGGGTTAAAGGGAATTCTGAAATATGGATCAAATTCCTAACCAAGGAGCTGATAACATGCTAATCTATGCTTTAACAAGGGATTAGCAAAAGATGAATTATTATTCTTTTAGAGACTTGAGATGCACTAACTGTAATTAAATTTTAATAATAAATGATCAACATGATCATTGTTTTCAAGCACAGAATCTGTGATTATAATCACAATAAAAAAGAGAGCTTTGGTTTTTCTTTTCAATCCCTTCATTTCCCCTGAGGATTTGAAGTCAATGACCTCATAAAACAAGGTTAATGTTTCAATAATGGCATACCCTTCAGAAAGTAAGGCCTTAAGTGTAATGCATCAGCCCCTGAGTGATGTAGAATTATGTACTTTCCCATCAGTATTCCTTATAGAGATCAGTAGACAGTAAATTTTCCCATATGAAAGCACTCAATAGATCTTGTATAATTTAATAAAATCAGCAAAGAGAATATCACTGGACTGAGCAATGTAACACACTGTCCAAAGTCATTCAAGTATTGATATGAGAAATTCAATTCAAAAAGCATGTATTAAGCCTCTATTGTGTGCCAGGCACTGTCCTAGGGGTAGGGACATAAAGACAAGAGTCTTTACCATCAAGGACCTTACATTCTACCTGGTGTGTGTGTGTGTGTGTGTGTGTGTGTGTGTGTGTGTGTGTGTGTGTTGTGTGCTGCAATACAGGTAAGTACAAAATATATACAGATTTGAATCAGATTTTGAACTAAGGATTACAAAATATGGTAGTGAGGAAAGAGAATATTGCCAGCAAAGGTTGTGGCTTGTGTAAATGCAGAGTTGAGAGACAGAATAGCATAAATGGGAATCAGAAATAGCCATGTGAAATCCCAAAATGGCTCCTATGAAATTTTGAACCATCTTTGGAGGAAGGAACTTCTTGTGCTTCAAGAAATGATGATGTGGATCTGTAAGTGTCATTGGGTAAGGAGCTACCCCATTATAGTCAGAGGAAGGAAAGATAAGTAGTAGTGGTGATTGGTGACTCATTCTGAGGGAACTATTGGTCAATCTGACATAAATAAAAGAGAAATCTAATGTCTTCTCTGGGCATATATCTGCAGTGTGAGGCATCCAAATACTCCAAAGAACACCAGAAGGAAACTAGAAAGTATTTCCAAGGATTATAAATTTCTAGAAAATAGGAGGAAATAGAATAGGGAACAAAAGTGATATTTTCATCACTACTACTAATTTAAGGTAGGGGATTCAGAAAAGAAAATCAGATTTAGAAAGTAAATGAGTGGCCAAAAGATGGTGTCTGGGAATACGATTTGGATTTATGGACCATAGCTTGAAAAACAGGAAAGACAGACTCTTGGTCAAAGAGAAAGTACATTTAATAAGAACCATTAAATAAATCAACAAACAAGTAAATGTATGTGTTTGTATAAAATATATATATATGTATGTGTGTATATATATACATATATATGTGTATGTGTGTATATATGTATGTATATATATATATACATACATATATATATATATATATGTTTGTTCTTACAAATATGATCAAGTGGGCTTAAACTTTTATGGGAATTTGAGGAAAACAGGTGTTTTCTCATACTCCTACCCCCCCCCCCCCAATCTGCCAAGACTTGTACTATAAAGAGCAGAGGCAAGTACGAAAGTACCATGTAAGAAGACTAAGAGAATAAAGGACCAATAATTTAAGGAAGATAATATCCAAGAGTAGAGCCGGCAATAAAAATACATTGTCTCAGATATCTACACAAATTTACAAAGCAAGGTGGAGTAGAGATCTTAAAATAAGAAGGTAATTTTGATTTTATAGATATTATTGAGACTTGGTGGGATGAGAAACATGACTAGAATATGGCTCTGAAAGGGTATTCTATTACACATAAAGAGTGAGATTACCCATACACACATAAAGAAATTCAGGGAAAAGATGGGTAGAGAATACTTGAGTGAGGGTCAAAGAAGGGAAAAAAAGAAACAGTATGCTATGAGAATATGTTATGGATTACTTGGCATGGTAGAAGAAAGGATTCGATAAGGAGCTTGAGAAACAGATCACAAGATTGTTTTGGAATCGCGGTATAGTGATGAAGGAAATGTACAGCAATTCTCTGCAAAAAAGCACAGCATTTGAGATTTGTGATTTGCCTTAATGACAATTTCATCCTTCAGAAGATGAAACAAACAATGTGGAAAACTGCTGTTCTATACCTGATTCTGATCAAAAAGGAAGAATTCATTGCTGAAGTAGAAATGATAAGAACTTTGGAGAAAAATTGCCATCCCATTTTAAAGTTCATGATAAAGAAGGAAAGCCTGGTATAGTCTGATGTATACTCTAGGTTTGGGAAGGACAGATTTCCAAAGGATCAGAGAAAATACAGGTAGGCTCCAATGGATTAATATTTTATATGAGAAGTTGGCTCAAATAAGATGGAAAGCTTTCAAGAAGGGAATTTGAAAGAGAGAGTCAGCAATGAAAAGAGGTCTCTGGTAGAGAGTCCCTGGGATCTGTCCTTGGTCATATGCTATTCACTGTTTTAATCAATAACTTGGATGAATATGTGGAAGGCATGAATTTGCAGATAAGATAAAGCTGAGAGGGTTAGTTAACCTATTGGAAAACAGAATGATGATATACCAACTATTAATAAGATAGGAAAGTCAAAGAGATGAAACAGACAACTGTTCTGGGGGAAAAAAAGATCTGGCAGTTAAAACTAAATTAAACTAAAGATCTGGGGGATTAAAACTAAACTAAACAGGAAACAACAATGTGACTTGAGTAGGTATACTAGAGTAAGCTTAAACTGGTTTGTGAGAGATGATTGATCAATCTACACAAGGGAAATCAGCAAATGCTAAAATCAGGCCTTACTGTTTTGTTGCTTGTTGCTTTCAGAAAGTGATGTGTTAGTGATAGTGTGTTTAATGCAATTTAAACTTAATTTAATGCAAGATGTGATAGTGTGTTTAATGCAAGTTAAACTTAAATGTGCCCTTTATACATTTTTTTGGAGGGCTAGCTGTTAAACATTTACCAGCACACCATTGTATGGGAACAAACTAGAATAAGATGTTTTATACTATAGATAAGACTCATTAAGATAATCATATCTCAAATGAAGAAGATATAAATCTATGCTAACCTGTCAATTGTCAAAAGACAATTGGAGCATTGCATTCATTTGTGGCCACTGCATTTTTGTAAGGACATTGATAGACTGGAGGCCATTCTGAAAAGGGCTGCCATGATGCTGAGTGGCCTTTGAGAAGAGGTGGCTAGGTAATGCAGTGAATAGAGCATTGGCCCTGAAGTCAGGAGGACCTAAATTCAAATCTGGCCTCAGAAACTAAACACTTACTAGCTGTGTGACCTTGGGCAAGTCAATTAACCCCAACTGCCCTCCAAAAAGCATAAAAAAACAAGAGTTGCCCTGGGCAGAAGGCCCAGGAAAGTGCCTTTGAGAATATTTTAAAATGCCAAGAGCATTTGTTCTACTGAGGGACAATACATCCTGTGCAGCCCAGGAGGTGAATTTATCTAAGTGGGGTTAATTATAGGCTTTTCCCCAGCCTTTTCTAGATCAGAGCTATTAGTCATATATCAATGTGTCCTTTAAAGAACAACAGCTCACAACTGATCAGAATGTTTAAGGAGTGTCACTTAGACACACTGGATAAAGAAACCTATATTATTTCCTGCTCAAGGAGAATTAAGGTCAGATTCTACCTAAAGAAACAAAAACAAAACCAAAAACCATTGGCAGTCTCCCCACCAATCTCAAGCAGAACTTAGTTTTTGTTTTTGTTTTTTTTTTTGAGGGGGAGTATAAAGAAAATGAGCAGACTGTAGTACTGTTTGGTCACTGAATGCTACCTATGCTCCTTTCTTTAATAATGAAGGCTCTGGTTCCACAGAATTTAGTTCAAGTGTGCTATGGAAAGTCATGTTAAAGTTCTCTAGCCAAGGCTTCTCTACTGTGGGCCCATGAACTTGGTTTTTTAAAAGTATTTTACTGACTACATTTTAGTATTATTGACTTATTTTGTAATCCTATGTATTTTATTTAAAACAAATAAAAATATTATTCTGAGTAGGGTGATCCTTGTACTTCTCCAGTCTGTCAAAAAGTTCAGGTCACAAAAATGTTTAAAACCCATATTCTAGACTAAAAAGCCTAAACCAGGGGTGGGGGACCTGTAGTTTCAAGGCCACATATGGCTTCAAGGTCACATGTTTCTCACCCCTGTAAACATTGACCCTTTAATTCTTAGTCTTGTATTTCATATCAAGTTTCTATCATAATTAACGGAAAAACTCTATGATTACACTAAAACTAACTATTAAGTAAGTGAGAAACAATGATCTGCCCAGCTTGTGTTAGTTCTTCAAATCAAGACTAGAATTCCAAAAATACCAGAGCAGGCACTGACCACTCGTAATTAATGACTATGATCTGTACACTGTTGGGGAAAATACTGTTTCAAGCATAGTCTTTTTATTTTAAAAGATTAGAGGTAGGAAAAAAGTGAATAATAGAAGAGATTTGGTGGGAGGGAGGAATGGCATTTATATAACAAGCCAGGAGCTAGCATTTAAAGAGCACTTTATGGCATTTAAAATGCTTTTATATCTATTATCTCACTTGATATTCACAACAACGCTGTAAGGTATGTCCAATTATTATCCTTATTTTACAGCAGAGGGAACTGAGACTGAGGGAGGTTGAGTGACTTGCCCAGGGTTATACAACTAAGTAAGTGTCTGAGGCAGGAATTGAACTCGGGTATTCCTGACTCCAAATCTGTGCACTGCATCAGCAAGTTGCCTAGAAGGGAACCAACCAATTATTTAATATGATTGAGTCAACTATAACACCTAGGTGGCAAATGTGGGAGACTAGACAGGTGGTGGTACCCTCAAAGGAAATAAGGAAGTTTAGAAAAAGAAGGAATTTGCAGGAGAAGATAATGACTTTTGTTTTGGACATTTTGAGGTTGAAATATTTATGAGATATCTAGTTTCAAGTGTTCGGTAGACAGTTGATGATTCAGAACTGAAGCTCAGGAAAGAGACTGGTGTTGGCTATGTAGAAATGAGAGTCATCTGCATTTATAATTAAACCCATAGGAATTAATAAGGTCACCTATCAGACTACTGATCATAGAGAGAGAGAAGAGGGCCCCGAATAGGACCTTAAGATAGATCCACAGTAAAGGAGTGTGATATGAATGAAGCAGCAAAGGAGACTGAGCAGTGCTCATACAGATAAGAAAAAAAAAAGAGAAAATGATATCTTAAAAAACAAAACTCAGAGGAGAGAGTATCCAGGAGAAAAGGTGGTCAACTATCACGGAGCCCAGATTGAGGAGCCTGCTGGACGCGAGCTCCGCCTGAATCTCAGTGCCTGCTCCTCTGTCTGCTGGTCTCCGCTATCCCCCCACTGCCTCGGGCTTCTGCCCCGCCATGGCCGCCTATAAGCTGGTGCTGATTTGCCATGGAGAGAGCGCCTGGAACCTGGAGAACCGCTTCAGCGGCTGGTACGACGTGGATCTGAACCCCACCGGGCACGAGGAGGCCAAGAGCGGCGGCCAAGCCCTGCGAGATGCTGGCTATGAATTTGATATCTGCTTCACCTCTGTCCAGAAGAGAGCAATTCGTACCCTTTGGACAGTACTAGATGCCATTGACCAGATGTGACGACTTGGCGCCTCGATGAGGGGCATTATGGAGGTCTGACAGGCCTCAACAAAGCGGAGACAGCTGCTAAACATGGTGAAGCTCAGGTGAAGATCTGGCGACGATCCTATGACATCCCACCACCTCCAATGGAGCCCGACCACCCCTTCTAAAGCAACATCAGCAAGGACCGACGCTATGCAGATCTGACTGAGGGTCAGCTGCCTTCCTGTGAGAGCCTGAAAGACACCATTGCCCGGGCTCTACCCTTCTGGAATGAAGAAATTGTCCCCCAGATCAAGGAAGGAAAACGTGTTCTGATTGCAGCTCATGGCAATAGTCTTCTAGGGATTGTTAAGCATCTTGAGGGTCTTTCTGAAGAAGCAATCATGGAGCTGAATTTGCCCACTGGCATTCCCATCCTGTATGAGTTGGACAAGAATCTGAAACCCGTCAAGCCCATGCAGTTCCTCGGGGATGACGATACTGTTCGCAAAGCCATGGAGGCTGTGGCAGCCCAAGACAAGGCCAAGAAGTGAAAGCAGGCTACCAGCATGTGCCAGCAGTAGCCAGGTCCTTCCCTTCTCACTGTCCCACCACATCTCTCCCCTGCCTGCTCCACACACTGACCATCGCCATAGCGAACGCAACACATAGCTGCAGGTGGGGGACCTATGGCTCCTTTTCTCATTTCCTTCCTGTTTCAGACCAATTCTTTTCTCTCTTGTTGCCCTTCCCCTCATCCACATTAGTCAAAATGCCTCCTGGCTGGTTTGGCTCAGTAAGGACCTGGTTAGGGGTTAGGGATGGGGACATAGTAAGAAATGACCAATGTGGGGAGTTGAAAGAAGCAGTTGGTCCAGTTATTGCTATGAGCCAGTGCTGCAGGTAGGGCAGCCCTCTCAGGGGCTGTTGTAGTAAGCTACCTATAACTCGGGTGGCTATTTAACAAATCATGAAAGTTTTATTTCCTGCCTAATCCAAGAAAAATGGATCTGGGAGGTTGAGATTATGTCCCAATATTTGTCACATTTGCTTTCACAAAAGACCCTTCTAGGCTGGTTATTAGTGACTTTTGAAATTAAACTGTCCCTCTTGTTAGTCATCAGAGATTTCAAGCTATGTCAGAGAAGGGAGAGTTCTTTGATTTCTAAGGGGTGGACTAGTACATCTCATTGTGTGTTTTATAGCCCCTGATCTGTTCTGTGGCAGTAAAAAGCCCCTAGATCATGTTGAAGTGTCTCAGTGTCCAGTTGCCTTCCACTTTATGTCCAGCCACCTGGGTCCTCATCAGTTTTAGCATAACTGTACTAACCTAACCCCCCCCCCCTTTTTTGTTGTTCACTATAATAGAGGAGTGATGTGCAATACAAAAAAAAAAAATTTGACAATTGAGAGATCATTGGGAATTTTGGAAAGGAAAGTGTCAGTTGAGTGATGACTAGATTGCCGAGGGTTGGAAAGTGAGTGAGAGGAGGGGAAGTGAAGATAATGAGAATCAATAGTTTTTTTATAGGCCTTTGGCCTTTGGAAGGGAAGTGATATTCTGACAATTAGCTTAAGGGGATAGTAGACCATGATGAGATTTTTTTTTCTTTTAGAATGAGAGAATTGTTTGTGTTTGTAGGAAGTAGGAAAGGAATAAGTAGGTAGGAAGAGATTAGTTTAGAAAACAAGAGGAAATGAGAGTAGGAACAAATTTCTGGAGAAGATAGGAGGGAATAATATCATGGCTACAGATCTAGGGGTTAGTCTTGTCAAAGAGAAGGGGTGTGTCTATCAAGAACTGGAGTAAAGATGGAGACAATGGGAATAGGTTGATGTCAAGAGGTTTTGAGATATGGAGAGGGAGAGAAGAGAGAGTTCTATTTTCTGAAGAATGAAGAAAGAAAGGAGAGAGAGAATAAGCAAGGAGGAAGGAGAAAGGAAGAGAGTAGAGGCAGAAAAAATATTAAGGAAATTATTATAAACAGTTCAGATAAAAGGTGATTAGTGTCTGACTTGGGTGGTAGCTAAAGGAGTGGAGAAAATGGGATATACCATGTGCTTTCTAAAGTCTTTATTATTCTACTTACTCTCCTTTGGATATATTCCATTTTATTAATTGCCTTCTCAAAATATAGTGCCCAGGACTGAAGATTAGGCCCAGATGTACAATAGGTCTTGTACCTGATAGGCACCAAACATTATTCTATTAGCATCTTGTAATAATTAGGATCTGAGAGATCACCTGGTCTAATATGATTTTTTTAATGTAAAATAGCTGAAGCTTAATAAAATAAAATACCATCCTAAAGCTACATACATAGTAGCAGAATGACTACTAGCTTCTAGATGGCTAGCTTTTTCTGTTAATGTTACCAAAGAAAGTCTAGGCTTGGAAAGACTATCTGGGCAGCCATAGGAATCTAAATTCTGATTAAACCCTTTATTGCAGGGGTTCCAGTTGGTAAATCTTAAAGTCTTACATGGTATTTTAGCCATTTATTGCTATATTTTCCTCTTTTACCCTCATTTTCTAGAATTCCCAGTGAGAAGGAAACATTAGCATCCCTTCTTCCTTGACACTGAGGGTTACTTCCTTGCCAGTACTTCCTTCAAATACACAATAAGGTCCCTTTCCCTCCTGCTCTTATCTCCTAGTGAACTCAAAGCTTCATAGGAATAAAGTCACTCTTCCTCACAAAAAATATTGGGAACTTTCAGGTATTAGATTTACACTTTATGTCTGAGAATCACACTTGTATTCATTGTTCCCCATTAATAAATTGTAAGTTGTTCTGAAATAAGAATATCGAGAATTTCTTATGAAATTCTTAATACATAAAATAATTGAAAAAATCTTCCTGCTTCTAGTTATAAATGGTCACCTTTTCTCAGAGGGGAAATGAGAAATCTGAGCAAAATACTTTATGTCATAATATTTATCCTTTGAATTCACTGTGTGGGGAAAATAACATTGTATGAAACGATGTGTTTGGAGGTTAATTTAAATCAATAAATTTCATGAACTACATAAAATTAATTTATTGTCTCATTCATTCAGATCTATGATTATATACGGTTTTTAAGACCGTGGTGATGGCATGATTTGTGGTTCAATTATTTCGATTATGTTTGATTTATTGTGACCCCATTTGGGGTTTTCTTGGCAAAGATACTGGAGTGGTTTACATTTCCTTCTCTAGGTCATTTTATAGATAAGGAAAGAGAGGCAAACGGGGTTAAGTGAGTTGACCAGGCATATATACTTTGTAAGTGTCTCAGGCCAGACTTGAACCCAGGTCCTCTTTACTCCAGGCCCATGCTCCATCCATAGTGGAATAATTGCTAGAGTTAAGAGTGGGATGAAATCGGGGCTCAACTCTTACTTCTGTCACTCCATAGAATGATCACAGGAAAGTTACTGAGTAATCTCAGCCTCACTTTCCTCCTCTGAAAAAAGAAGGGGCTGTATTCAGTGGCCTCCATCTCTAACCCTATTACCTTAGAAAATAATTCCTCATATACCTACCTCACAGGGTTATAAAGATCGAATAAGAATATGTTTGAAAAATACTTTGCAAATCTTGACATTCTATTTTACACACGAGCCATTATTATTAAGCCTGGAAATTCAGAAGTACAGAAAAGCTTTGCAAATTCAGATTACATTAATTCAAAATTTGTGATTATTCAGACATAGTTCTTTTATTGAGTAAAATCCTTTGAAATTATTTCTCCCTATGAAAAATTCAGGCTTTCACTCATGAATAAAAGGGAATCTATTCTGGCATTAGTAGATATTTCTAACTATGGACTCAATAAGTTCTAGACTCTGCCATTATGTTTTCTTGTCCAATTACGGATTTTTGTATAACAGAGAAATTTAGGCTTATGACACATTATCATGGAAAATAGGACTATATAAAAATTTAAAAAAAAACCTTTTCACTGCCTTATTTCATCTCACTCATTAACATTCATTGACTAGTTTTTATGTATCATACTTGACAAAAGACCATGGCATATCTCTTTTAAAATATTTTATTAAAGTTTTCTAATAGTTGTATTAGTTTTTTCTTCATATGTACCATATTGTAAGCTCATTTTGAGATTGTAGTCAATTAAAGCCACCAGGTCTTTATTATACAAAGTGCTGTTAAGATGGATATACCCCATACTGTATTTGGATAATTCATTATTCTGAATCTAAATGTGGGGTTTTTATTCTTTTTAAATTTCTTATAATTGGTTTTGGCTCAGGATTCTAACTTGCAAAGGTCACTTAGGATATTTTTTGCTCTATTGGCTATCTCTCTATGTGATCATAAAATTTGATAATTTATATTTTCATCAGTCATTGAAAAAATGTTGAATAGGACCATTCTAAGGATAGGGAGTATTATAGAGTTTTGTGCCATAAGAAACTAATCTATATGTTGATATTGATCTATTAATTAGCACTCTTAGGATAAAATTGTTAAATTATCTGCAAGGACACTAAATTCAGCTTTCAGCCACCCTCAATTTATTCATCTTATCTATAACGTTATCTCGAAAGAGTTTGTTAACTGTCTTAATTGAATTAAGATGCATGTAAGGCATTTCCTTTATCTACCACTCTAGCAAAACTATTTAGAGAGAAAAGCAACTGAGATTATTTTTGAATGATTTATATTTAGTGAATCCATGCTGACTCCTATTGAGCACCACATGCTTTCCTAAGTTCTCCTGAATGATTTCTTCAATAAATCATTATGGAGTTTTGATAAAGATCAAAATCATTCTTATCTGATCTCAAGTTCTGGAATGAATTTCTTCTTTCATTTTGTTAATGGGAAATTTCTGGTCTTCTAGGTCTCTCTTAGTGTTCTCCTTAATTATTCAAAGATTGCAGATGTTTTTAACATTTGTATCACAGTTCAGAATCAGAGATTCTGGGCAAACACCAAGGCAGTTGTAATTTCTCTCAATACTTCACCTTTATATTAGTAGCATCTACTAATTGATGTGATGTATAATATCTATTAGTCATTTAACTTTCTTTGAAGGTGGGCAGGGGGTTACTAAGAAAACTGAAGTGTCATTTCACATACTGGTGCCTTAATAAGTACAAGTTATTTATTCACAGTGATGAAACAGAAATAAGCTAAATCAATTTTTAAATAAATAAGCCATGCAATATCATGTAGTATTATAATTTGGTATTAGATGGAAACATGCTAGGAACAGACTGGGAAAGACCAGAATCAGGACCAGGAATCCAAAGAGAATCTTAGAGTCAGGCAGAATGTGGGTGTCCATTGATACCAAGTGGCTAGAGAGTCATGATGTATAGATACATGAAAACTTGGGGGTGTGAGTTTGGGGGAAAAAAAAGATCTGTTAATATCAGCTAAAGTGAAAAGCATTGCTTGAATGTGGAGAGCTATAGGCTAGAATGCTTTTTATAATTACTTGAAATTGGAAGTGGTTGAGTGACCAGACTCAACGAGAGTATATTTCATGTCGGTCTCTAGGGAGGTTTCAAATGAAATGGAATAAGTAATAAGCACCTACTATGTGCCAGGCACTGTGCTAATGCTTTACAAATATTATCTCATTTGGTCCTCAAAACATCTGGGAAGTAGATGATTATTATTTATTTATTATTATAATTATTATTTATTATTGTCATTATCCTCATTTTAGAGTCGAGGAAACTGAAACAGAGATTAAGTGAGTTGCCCAGGGTAACACAGCTAAGAAGTGTCTAAGGTTGAATTTGAAGTCAGGTCCAGAACTTTAGTCCCTATGCCACTTAGCTGCCTCTTGGCATAATAGAGTGATCCAGTTATTATTCTTTTGCTCTGCTTTGCAAACAAGGCCTGGAACATAGCATAGTAAATTCTTAATAAAAAGCTGTTGCCCAACTGACTGAACAGCACTTTAAGAGTGACTTATATGGAGGCAAAGATGGCATTTCTCTCAAATATAAAAATAACAACAAAGCTTGAAGGCATAACTAACCCACTAGATTTAAAAATGATCTTTGCATGTTGGATTGATTCTCATAAAATGAAATTTACTTGGGACAATTATAAAATCCCACACTGTTTTAAAAATGCATAAGCATTTAATGGGTAAGGCATGGCTGGATGACAGTTTGTGTGGAAATATCTGAGGGTTTTTTAGTGGACTAAAAACTCAATATGGATCAGTAGTGTGACAAGGCTGTCAAGAAATCCAATGCTGTCTTAGGCTGCATTGATAGTGGCATAGTGGCCAGGACATGGGAAGCATAAGTCTTGCTCTACTCTGTTCTAGTAAAAAGTCACACGTGAAGTATTAGATTCAGTTATTTGCTGTATTTTGGGAACTATATTGACAAATGGGAGCATGCCCTCAGGAATATGGTCAGGACAGTAAGAGGACTGGTGGTTATGCTATATGGGAACTGGTAGGGGGAATGTAGGGATGTTCAACTTGAAGAAGAGAAAACTAAGAGATTAATGTCTTTGAGTATATGAGAGATTGTTATCTGGAGAGGAAGGAAACACTTTCTTTGTTCACAGAAATAAAAACTTGGAACAGTGGGTTGGGATGGCAGAGAAACAGATTAAATTTAAAATGAGACAAAACTTTCCATTAATTATAGCTGTCAAAATGTGGAATGGGCAGGCTTGAGAGGAGGGGGTTCCTTATAATTGGAGGGCTTTGCTGAAAAGTCTTCAATCACTCGTAAGAAGAGATTCCAATTTAGTTGTTGGTTGGTTAAATAAAATAACCTATGAGGTCCTTTTCCATTCTGAAATCCAGTGATTCTATGAGTATTAAAGCTAAGATCCAAACAAAGGATTTGATTTTTAATCAGGACCAGGAAGTGACTGAAGTCCAATGGGCAGGTGGGGTCACAGGGGATCAAATAGGCAATCCATGCTTTTCAAATAGACAGGTGACTTCAACAGGTAATTTTTTTGTGGGGGGACTCCATTTCAGGCCCAGGCGATAGCTTGGACAAATGTGCTGAGGCTCAGAACAGGGGAAACTGGTACCAACCTGCTTCCCTTCTTCCTGATAACTTTCCTATCTCTAATAATAAATAGCTAGTATTTATATAGTGATTTAGGGTTGCAACATGTGTTATCTCATTTGATCTTCATAACAACCCAGGGAGGTAAGTGCTATTATTAACCCCATTTTACAGATAAGAAAACCGAGAAAAACAGGGGTTAAGTGACTGTTCTAGAGTCAGACATATTGCTAGCAAGTGTTAGAACACAGGCCTTCTTGACTCCAGGTCCAGTGCTTTACCACCTAGCTTTCTACTGATGAAACCAGCCCATTCTCCTTCCAAAGGCTCAGGTTTATATGCTAGCACTAACCCTCACACATAGTAGTTACTCCGTAAATCCGTTGCGATTGGGACTTCAACAAGAGTTTTAAAATTCACCATCTACTGCATGAAATGATATTAATTGACATGAGCAGAACTGAAGACCATTGTACACAGTAAGAGCAACATTGTGTGATGACCGATTTTGTTAGACTTAGCTCTTCTGAGTAATGCAATGAAAATGCAATGATATAAAGCAAATGAATAATCTAAAACAATTCCAATGATTCTCCCTGTCTTTGGGTGGCTTTCATGAAAGAAAATGCTCTCCACATCCAGAGAAACAACTATGGAGTCTGAATGCAGATTGAAGAATAATATTTTATCTTTTTTTTTTCTTTTTGTGGTTTTCCCGTTTGTTTTGATTCTTCTTTCACAACACAACTAATGTGGAAATATGTTTAATGTGATTCTACATGCACAACCTTTATCAGATTGCATGATGTCTTGGGGAGGTGAAAGGGAAAGGAGGGAGGAAATTTTAGAACTCAAAACCTTATAAAACTGAATGTTGAAAACTAAAAATAAATAAATAAAAATAAATTCACTGTCTACTTTGTGTCATATCTTTGTGAGCAATCATTTTATAAGATACATTCTCTTGTCCTTGCTTTTCTATTTCTGTTTTTTCTTTTTAGTCTCTTGAGCTGCTCAACTACTTATTAAAATTGGGGGGGCAGTAACCTCTTTGTTTCCACTTGATCCTAATCACCTCCTTCAGAAACTGCTTTCTCTGGGCAATGAAATCATCATTTAGGTCCAGAAGAATTTTTGTTTTTAGAGGAGATAGATGACTTTGTTTTCAAGAAACCAAACATGTTAAACCAGGAGACAAATAAGGGTTAAGTAAAGGTTTGCTAAACAAAGAAGATGTCCCTTCCCAGAGTTCATACAAGGACATCCTGACAATACCATTGTCAGCTGTCAGGGGTGCAGTACCTTTATTAGTACGATCACAGGAAGAGAGCTGATGTCTCCCTCCACCCCAAGGCAAGCCTGATGCACTATCTAATTAGTGATGGAGAAAGCAAAGCTAATTCAATCTAGCTTGTCACTCTTGAGACTGAAAAATCTCCCTGGACAGCATAGGAGCACGAGCTTTCTTGTGGAAGGGTGACATTGATGTGGAGCTTGGAAAGGGCAGTGGTGTCAGAATTAAAAAGCTCTTCTAGGTCTCCTGAGCAGGAGCTATAATTTCTGCAAACAAAGTGCCTGAGATTGGGAGAATTAAAGTGAGCTCCTCACACAAAGAAAATAGCAGAGATTATAGAAGAGCGTTATAAGAAGGCTCCGGGAAGGAGCCTACTCTTTATCATGATGTGAATGATGATTATTATCCATATTTGTCTTAAAAATGTATTCACTGATGCCCTTTTTACCACTGTAATTTACCAACCATCCTCCCTTATAAGGCATTCTTTATAATTAAGAAGTATAGCTAATTAGAACAGACTGACACATTGACCAGTGGCATACGTCCCATTCTGCAACTATAGTCCATCTATGACCTAATTACCAAGAGGAGGAAGATATAGTTCGTTCAATCAATGAAGTCAAGCTTGGTCATTGATATCTTTTCATGATATCTTTTTTTTTTGTATAGTCCCTTTGTATATTATTCTCTTGCCTTTATTTTATTCTGCATGAAATCATAAAAGTCTTTTGGAATTTCTCTGAGTTTTCTTTTATAGCTATCCTCTGTTATGTCCCTTTATTATATTTTGTTTATCTACTCTTCTATCAATGGGCTTTTGCTTTTCTACTAATTCTTATTCCTACCACAAAGAATATTGCTCTAAAGATTTAGTACACCACCACAAACATTACTACTGTTACTGCTGCTGCTGCTGCTGCTACTACTACTTACCTACCTACCTACCTTTTACATAGCACTTACTATGTGCAAGGCACTGTGCTAAGTACTTTACAATTATTATCTTATTTGATCCTCATAACAACTCTCCGTTTGTTGTTGCCAGACTTGGAGTCAGGAAGACTCATCTTTGTGAATTCAAATCTGACCTCAGACACTTACTAGCTGTGTGATCCAGGCAAGTCACTTAATCCTGTTTGCCTCAGTTTCCTCATCTGTACAATGAGCTGGAGAAGGAAATGGCAAACCACTCCAGTATCTTTCCCAAGAAAATCCAGATGGATTCATGAAGAATTGGTTATAACTAAACCAGCCAAACAACAAAATGAAACAAGCAGATATTAACTGACTTACCTAAAGTCACAAGTTAGTGTCTGAGGTTGGATTCGAATTTAGATCTTTTTTACTTCTTTCCTTGGGTATATTCTCAGTACTATCATTTGGTGTCAAAGAATGTTAATAATTCAGTTACTTTAATAGAATAGTTCAAGACTGTCTTCAAGAGGAGTTCACATAGTAGCTTCACTAACAGTGTATTAGTGTTATTGTCTTTCCAGTCTCTCAGAAATGGATTATTTCTATCTTTTAACATCATTGCTAATGTTTTGACTGTGAAATGATACCTCATATTTGCTTTATCTGCATTTTTGTTATTATTAGTAATTTGGACTCTTTTCATATGGTTTATTGACCATTTGCATTACTTATTCTGAAAACTATCCATAACTTTTGAAAAATATTGATTGATGAATGGCTCTGTCTTATTTACATAAATTCTCCACATATCTTGGAAGAGCATACTTTTATAAGAGATATTTGATGCGAAGATTTCCCCAAATTGACACTTTCTCTTCCTATTTTAGTTGCATTAATTTTGTTTGTATAAAAGTTTTTAAATTTTGTGTAATCAAAACTATCAGTCTTGTCTTTTGTTATTTTCCCTGTCTTTTGGTTATGAATTTTTCTCCAAATCATTGGTCTCAAAGATACTATTTCCTCTTTGGAAGACCCTACTTTTAGCTAATTTTATTGTTTTGAGATATATTAAAACTGTCCCTTCATTATTCAGGTTTGGTTAGGCATGGAGTAGTTATACTCAAGGCCTACAAGAATCTAGGTAGAAGCTAAAAGAGATGAGATCAAAAGGATTATTATAATAAGAACTGAAAATGTCATCTATGCAATGGATACTTCCTTTCTCCTGAATTATTTAAATCTCCCCACTGAACCTGTTTATCTTCTACCTGTGGGCTCATACTTTCTCAGATTCCAGGGCCAGTTTTGCAATTTGTTATAGAGAATACACACACACACACACACACACACACAAATACATAAATGTATGTGTATATACTTGTGTGTATATTTATATTCAAAGCAACTGCTGACCCTTCACTTGCTTTACACTGCAGTTCCAAGGAGCTGGTATATTGCTTTCTTCCTCAGTAACTAGGTTCCTATCTTATCTCTTGGGCCCAATTCACCTTAGCCTGGTGGCCTTCATTCTTCAGATGCAAAAATTTCAAGTGCTAACTCCATATATAGTATTTAAGTATCCACTTAAGCATGATTGAGAGTGGAATATGACTTCACTGTGCTACCATGCTAAACCACTAAGTAAGTTACAATATGGAAACATATTTCTTCTCACCCTAGATTTATCTACCTACTGTTGGAGATTCGCTATGCTATCCCCTGTTCTTTTAGTAATAACTACTTGCATTTTTCCAGTACTTCTCTCCTATAAATTGCCTAGGTTAATTCACCTAGCTTCATAGAATTTGAATACATTAAGGTTTTTTGAGGGGTTTGTTATTTTTTTGTCTGTTAAGATCAGTTTGAATTCTATCATCCACCATGTGGTTAATTGTTCCTAACTTTGTTATTTCTAAATTTTAAAATCATGCCATCAATGCCTCAATTTACACCATTGGTAAAAATGTAGAAGGAATAAAAAAGTTTTGGGAATATCCATGTAGATTAAGACTTTTTAAAGTATTAATTAAAGACTTTCTAGGAGAACATTGATAAGTTAATCAATATACCCCAGGCCCATCATTCACTTAGTTTCTATTCCATCTAACAGTAGTAGCATCTAGTCCGTATTATCTATTGTGAAAGGTTTTGTCAAATGTTTTGCTGAAATTTGGGCATAACATGTCTATGGCAACTTCCTGATATAGAATCTGTATTTTCAGCTAAAAAGTAACAGAAGTTAGTCTGGCATGATCTGCATTTGATTAACATATGTTGGCTCCTATTGAATATTACTTTTCTTTCTGAATGCTCAGAAATCATCCTTTTTTGATATGTTCTGCAATTTTGCCAGAAATCAAAATCAAATTTACTGGCCTGTAGTCTTCAGAAAATTTTAATTGAGACTTACTTAAGTCAGATTATCCAAAGAGCATTTATCAATGAAATCAGGACAACAAATAGATATGAAACGGAACAGATTTGCTAATATTTCTATAAAAAGCTCTCTTTATCATCAGTGATAGTAGGGCCATCACATTCTATCTAATGGTAGATAATTAGTATCTAATATGACTAAATGGAAATGATATTTGAGGAGATGTTGGAAAGTAGTATTAAATCTAGGAAATGAATATAAACTATATGGCATTTTTATTGAACAGTGGGAGCTTTATTATAAAAGCAAGTAAACATTTGTAATTAAGGGAGTTTGAAGATCTTCCCTCCCCCTTAATAAGCCCAAGTGAATTTAAAGATCTTCCCTGATTTGAAAATATACTCTGCCCCCTAATAGGCTGAATTTGGTCATATGGAACCTGTGGTGGGAGGGGTTTGTTGAAGGGTGGAATGGACCCCAACAGGAGAAGCTTGCTTAGGGGAGGTTTGTTTGTTTTTCAGGAAGGCTCATACCTTGTTACTTTGTAACTAGGCAGTAGATTACAAGGGTTGTGGTGATCTCTGACCTTAAAGAAGGCTATATATAGCTCTGAGGTAAAATTTTGCTTTGGGGCTCACTTACGGGAAGAGTTGTGTGATTTGGACAGATGAGACTCTGCACAGCTATTGAGGCCCCTGGCTTTGAAAACCCAGGTGTTGGTGCTTCTCTCTCTGGTAACTAACTGTGTTCGTATGTAATGGTCAGACAGCTAGAAGGCCTATCTATTGGACTGTTGAATTGTGTTATTTTCCCTGTCTGTATTTTTTGTCTTCTTGTAACTTCTGTTTGTATTATCTGAACTTCAGGGTGCTAACTTTTCCCCCTGAACTAGGTAAATGATATATGTTTGATTAAAGTAAGATTGTTAATTGTTAACCTTTTTTGAGTTGCTTTCTTTTAGAAAAACAGATTAAAGAACCTATGCTAGCAGTCTTCCTGGGTACTAGGGTGCTTACTGTTACAACATTAGAGTATCACCACTTCAAAAAGGTTGGAAATCCCTCTTTTTGAGACAGATCCCCTTAGCTTTACAATTCATATGACCAGAAGACAGCAATTAGCTGATGAGTTAATAATTTACTATCATTTATGTAATTAGAAAAATCCCAGCCATGCCGTACTATTTCAGTTTTGTCTTTAATTTTAGAAAGCAATTTTCAAGGCTAAATGTGTTTGAAAGAATCTGCATCTTAGAGGCAGAGAGGACCAGAAGCACCATCTGGAGTCACATCAGCCCATTCTATCCCTGATTGTTGCTTCAAGGACAGAATGACAACTTCTCTACCTCTGATTTGTTTTTACCCCATGTGATGCCTCACAAGCCTGAGATGGAGAGAGATAATCCTTAGGGAAGTAGTGGTTTTCTCCTTCTTGCACTCAGGAAAATGAGAAAATGGGCTGAGCATTCCTTAGGTCTCATCTGCTGTGCTGAAAAGCTGCCCAGCTCATTGTTCCATGATTTGGGTAGGGGAGGGAGGGTCACAAAAACCTTGTGTGAGTTGTCAGTTGGCAGGAAGACACTGGAAGGCTTCGTTTAATAAGATCCAGTGGCTAGAAGAGATTGCCAGAAATCATCTCGTCATCCACACAAATACCCCTAAGAACAGAGATGTGATATGGTGCAAGAGAAAGAATATTTAACTTGTAGTTGAATCCCTGAATTGGAAGTCTTAGTTCTGATGATATTAAGCTGTGGAACCACTCGATCACTCCAAATTTTCATTTGCTTATCTATAAATGGGAACAATAATATCCCTTACGTGTGGCTCTCCATCTTCTGTTCTCCATTCTGAGAATGCTCTCCCTCTCCACTGCCATATTTTAGAATTCTCAGTCTCCTTTCAGAATCAGCTGAAGTGCTCTCTCTGTAGGAAACCTTTCCTCCTAATGCTCCCTTCAAATGCTTACTGTATACTTACTGATGTGTGAACATATTATTTCCAGTGTCAGAGTGGAAGCTCCTTGAAGGCAGAGACTGTCTTCCTTTTGCAGATTTAGTACTTAACATAGTTCCTGACACATAGGAAATAATAAATGCTTGTTGATTGTGTCCCCAAAGCACTATATTAATATAATCATCATTAGCAATAAGAATCATATGAATTGTGAATGACAACTATTCTCAGCAATACAATACAAGAAAACCCCAAAGAAGCAATGATGAAACATACTATTGACCTCCAGAGAAAGAACTGATGTTTGAATACAGACTGATGCACGGCATTTTTCACTTTCTTTCATTCTTTTTTCTTTTATTTAATCCTTCTTATATAAAATAACTAATACAGAAATGTTTTACATGATTGCACATGTATGACCTATATCTGATTGCTTAATATCCAGGGAGGGGGGAGGAAGTGAGATAGGGAGGGATAGAATTTGGAACTCAAAACTTTAAAAAAAAAACAAATGTTAAAAAATATTTTAACATGTATGGGGGAAATACCCAAGTAGAATCCTAACTAACGTGAAGAGATTACTGCCAATTCTATTTTTCAGTTTTTATACTCCAACAAGTTTTTGTAAACTCAAGAAGCTTTTATTTTCCTAATAAGGGGGAAAGAACATGTATAGAAACAACTGCAATCCAAGGCAATGAATCAGAAACTGCGGGATCAGGCAATATTTAATGGAGGAGGAGACCCTAAGCTGAGACTTGAAGGAAGATGAGAATCTGAAAGGTGAAAATGAGGAAGGAGTGAATTGGAGAATGGTTTATGTAAATGGACAGGCAGGATATGGAGCAGAGAGTTCAGGAAATATCTAGCAGTCAGTTTGGATGGAAAGTAGACTCTATGAAAGGAAGTAATATGAAGTAAGTTTGAAAAGGTAGATTGGAAACATTTTGTGGAGGATCTTAAATTCCAGGGTGGGGACCTTATATTTTATCCTAGAGGTTACAGGGATCCATTGAAGGCATTTGAGCGGGAGAGCAACATAGTTAGACTTAGACCTTAGGAGAATTGTTAGAAAGACTGTGTGAAAGACAGCATAGATCAGGGAGAAACTGGAGAGGAATTATTGCAACACTCCAGGTAAAAAGTGAAGAACATCTTAAGGAGAAAGGTGGCAGTACATATAAGTGGAGAAGAGATGGGCAAGAAAGATATTTTGGAGGTGGGCTCAGCCAAATGACAATTATTTTGATATGGAGAATGAGAGAGGAAACAGTCTAGGATGATTCTAAAGTTAAAAATGTGGGCAATTGGGAAGATAGTGGTGCCTTTAACACAAATAGAAAAGTTGGGGTGGAGGAAATTTAGTGGGGGGAAACCAATTGACTTCCTGAATGCTACTTGTGAGACTGTGCACTTCCACTTGGGTGCCATGTTGCCTTCCTCCTCTTTTGTCTATATTCCCATTTTACCTATGTACCTATTTTCCCTTCCTTTAGAAGGCGAACCCCTTGAGGAAAGGAATTGTTTCATAGTTATCTTCATATTCCCAGTGTGTAGCGTACTACTTAGCACATAGTACAGACTTAACAATTATATGGTGCACTGGGCCCACTTTTGAATGAGAGGAGAATGGGCTACATTATATACAGGAGATTGCAAATCAATGTCAAGTTTTTCTCTGAAACAAAATCCTTATAAAATGACCTATATTCTTCTCTTGATGCTGTATGACTGTGAATTATGGAATACTACATCCTCTGAAGAATTATTGTTGTGGATCAACCCAAGAAAAATGAATAGATGTATGATGCATATAAATAAGTTGCAATGTATCAACTATGATCCTTTGCAAATAAAAAAAAGTGTAGGAGACATCACCTACAAGATGTAGGGAGGTGGGCTGGTTATGTAGAAATTTTGTACAGGTTATAGTGGACATCATGCATGCTATTTTGTTTTCCATGTAATAAGAATAGTTTTAGAGGGAGGTTCCCAGCAGGCTGGGTGGACCCCTGTTGAAGATTTAAAGGAAGACATGAGTGTATAACAGGTTAGATGGTAATCCTCAGTATCAGAGGTAATAACCATGCCTATAAGATTACAGATCCATTGGAATATTGAACTATGTGGAAGAGGATAGTGGAATATTAATCAGCAGCAATGCCTAAAAAATAGAAAAGCAGCAGAGGGGTAAATGAGTCTGTAGAAAACTGGGCATGAGTCTCAGTAAAATTAGGTCATCTCAAGAGCATTTATCAATTAAATTAGATAGAGGCTAAATTTAGATCCCAAACAAGAGAGATTCACCAGTATTTCTATCCTAAGCTATCTTCTCCATTGATTATAGTGTAACTACCATACTAGAGTATAACTTTAATACTTGATTTTCTATAGTATAAGATCATAGGTTTTAGTACTAGAAGGGACGTTATAATGAGAAAGAAGAAATTACACTGACAAAGACCTCAGGAAGAGGGGTTAGACCTTTTCAAGTACATGCATGAAATTTTTGTTGAAGGCTTCACAATTTTAAAGATGTTAAGGGATTTGTTTTCATAGAATCTCAAAGAATAGAGAGATAGAAGTCAAAGAATAGGGAGATAGAAGCACCTTTAAAAAACATAAATTGTATAATTCCAAAAGGAGGGGACTTAGATAACCTAATCAAATAGGTGGCAAAATGGATAGAGCATTTAGCACAGTGGTTAGTACATAGTAGACACTTAAATGTTTGTTGCCTTCTATCTCTTACTAGCTTATATTCCTATAATTTCATCTCTTTAGGAGAATGTTCTTTGCACATTTAGTGGACATCCTTGATGGAAATATAAGATGGAAACAGGCAGGCTTTTGTAGCTTTTTTATAGCATGCAACATCTTCACAGTCACACAATTGACTGAAAAGTGCAAAAAAATATAAGACCTAGCTCTGCTTATTGTTTGTTGGTTCAAAATAATAAGCTTTTGACTCAGGAGAGCATGACAGTCTTACAGAGACATCATAACAAAGTGCTGCTTAATACCATGAAAGTATAAAAAATGCAAGATTTCCTAATAGAAAAACCACGAATTCTGGTTTGTTCAGTAATCCTATTTATTAATACAAAAAATGTCATAGTGCAGGAGAAATATACTCATCAAAGTTATGTTCCATTGTCATGGAGGATATTTTGTGCAAAGGAAAAATGGAAGAGAGGTTCTTTATGGACATTGAGATCAGGCACTCTTGTTTTGGATGACACCCTGCTGATTGCATCAAACTTCAGAAAAATACAGTATTCCCTTCGTGACTCTTCAACAAAGACCTAATAATCCACACAGAAAAACCAAAGTGGGTGAAGACTACTTATTGCCTTAATTATGACATGCGGTTATTTGGGCAGCCTATTTAGTTAATCCATCAACATATCTATATTAAATAGGCATTGTAGATGGATGATATAAATGAATGGGAAGAGGAGTGGGCTACATCACCTTTGAGAAATTACATAGTACTTTCATTGATTTTCTACAGCTCCCTGACACAAAACCCAGCTGATATTCTCCTAATGAGGCTATTTGACTGTGAATCATGAAACACCTTGATTTTTGAGTAACTGAAATTGTGACCCAGTGGTGTATATAAGAAGGTCAGAACACATTATCAGCAGATGATTTTTTCAAAGGAACTGGTATGAGAGATATCATCTGAAAAATACATAATGAGAAAAGGAAACAGTCATTTTGGAGAATGAAGGATAACAAATGGATGACTATGTTGCACTGGTACCTAACAAAATATTAACAAACCAAGAGCCAAGGTCCTACCACATTTTTGAGTATTAAGATTTTTTAATGTCTCCAAATTTTTGGACTCCCCCAAATAAAAGTTGTACTATTGGCATATTAAAGACATGAAAAATAATGAAATGAAGAAAAATACCTTTTAAATGTGTTTTCATTTTATCAATCACAATAGCATCTTCATACGTTTGGAAAATAGCACATTTATGTTGGAAACGTTACTTTTTTTTAACTTTGCAGAAGGTATGTTCACTAATTTTTTATTCTGAGTTGTATTATCTATTTTGTCAGAACCAAATAAACCTAGCCCAGGATAGTGGGTAGAGAGCTGACCTTGAAGTGAGGAAGACCCATTATCAAGTTCCGCCTTGGATACCCATTGGCTTCATGACCCTGGTAAGTCACTTAATTTCTTAGTGCTCTAGCAAATTCTGGAAGACTTGAGTTGTGGAGAAGGAGCCGATCTGCATTGATAGAGGAAGTTTCTGAATCCAGAAGTTTTCCCATAGTCAATGAAATCACAGATCTAGTCCCTAGCCCTGTAAATAAAGATTGAAATGACTGTGCTTGCTGTGTGCTCAGATTCATGGATCCCTTGAAACATCTCTATGCCCCATAGTTAGAAGCTACAAAAGGAAAGCCTCTAGAAGCTGGGTAAAGCCTCCATGGTGGATTTATAGATAAACACAAATAGCATGCACCAAGAAGGTATGGATGTTTGGGACAAGATACATACCAGTATCCACATTGAGGAAGTATTGACACTGAGATCATGGAATCATCATAGTCTTACAACAAGTCTAAATTTCTATCTTTGGCATCACTTTAAAAATTTATTTATTTATTTATTTAAGCAATCAGGCCTTCAGAAACTCTAGCAACCATAACAGTACATTTTTCAGTTAGTCTGGTATATGATATTCCAATCTAGTGACAAATTCATGGAAAGCAATGAAGTATCCTTTTATTAGGGCTGTTAGGTGGTACAGTGAATTTAGTGACCAGGATTCAGGAAGACCTGGATTCAAATACAGCCTCAGACATATACTACCTGTCTGACCCTGGACAAGTCACTTAACCCTGTTTGTCTCAGTTTGCCCATTTATAAAAAGAATTGGAGAAGGAAATGATAAACCACTCTAGTATCTTTGCCAAAAAAACATCAAATGGGGGTGGCACAGTGAATGGAGCACGGGCCCTGGAGTCAGGAGGACCTGAGTTCAAATCCACCTCAGACACTTAACACTTATTAACTCTGTGACCTCGGGCAAGTCACTTAACCCCTATTACCCTGCCCTCTCCCCTCCAAAAAGCAAAAACAAACCAACAGAACATCGGATGGGACCACAAAGAGTTAGCACGGAAACAACTGAACAACAGATCCTCTTATCATATTCTCACTCATGTTTTGATTGAATCCCATCTAAGTGGTTATTGTTTATTCCACTGCATTCTACAATGTTAGTCTTAAGATCTCTTTTCTAGGTAAAGAAAAGTGAAATGAGGAGGGTTCTGGACTTGGGATTGAATATTGCATCTTTTCTTTGTTACTTCTGAGACCTTGAGCAAGTTGTTTAATTTTCTAGGCTTTAGTTCTTCATCTGTGAAGAAAAAAGCCTATGCTACATGGCCTCTAATGTCCTTGCCAGTTCTAAATTATGAGTCAAGTAAATATGCCTCCTTTTTTTTTTTACCCATTTTCATGATCTTTTCTACCCCAAGCAACAGTCCTATCTCTAGTTGGTCTCTCTTCACCAAACATAGCTTTAAAAAAGGCCTTTTTAGTTCTTAGCATTCATCTCCAGTCTGAGCTCATTCTAGGCTTTCATCCAGAATAGTTAGGAACTATAAATACATTCTTGACACTTCTTAAAGCACCAGGCTACTCTTTTATATTCACCTACAATTACTCATCCTTACTTGTATCTTCTGTACGTGTTCTTTAAGAAAGCCAAATTATTTGATGTATTCATTGTGCAGTCATACTGGTCTTTTTAGATAGCTCCTATTTTTCTTCCTCATTTAAATAATTCATGCTTAGTTATTCAGATTTTCATTTTTGAGAGACTCATTTATTTTGGACTAAATATTTCCTTTGCTGGAGCTTTATCTAGGTCAGGCCCTTTAACTGTGGGTATCTTCCAAGGTTCTATTCTGGGTCCTTTTCTTTTGTTCCTCTATACTATTCCACTTGTTGATCTTAGTTCCCATGAATTCAATTACAATTTCTACTCAGATGATTCTCATATATACTTATCCAATCCTAACCTCTTTCTTGACCTTACTCTCACATCTCCTTCTGGACATCTAAAACTGAATGTCCTATAGATTTCTTTTTTTCTGGTGTGTGTAAATATTATTTAATTTTTTCCAAGTACATGTAAAGATAATTTTCACCATTCATTTTTATAAGATTTTGAATTCAAAATTTTTCTCCCTTCCTCCCTTCCACCTTCCTCAAGATGGAAAGCAATCTGATAAAGGTTACACATGTGCAATCTTACAAAACATATTTCCACATTAGGTATGTTGTGACAGAAGAAACACAACAAAAGGAAAAAAAAACATGAAAAAAAACAAAGTAAAAATAGTATGTTTTGATCTGTATTCAGACTCCATCAGTTCTTTTTCTGAATTCGGATAGCAATTTCCATCATGAGTCTTGAATCATTGTGTTGCTGAGAAGAGCAAAATCTATCAAAGTTGATCATTGCACAATGTTGCTGTTACTGGGTACAATGTTCCCCTACTCACTTCACTCAGCATCAGTTCATATAAATCTTTCCAGGTTTTTCTGAAAACTGACTGCTCATCATTTCTTATAGCACAATAGTATTCCATTCCGTTCATGTAACGCAACTTGTCCAGCCATCCCCCAAGTGATGACTGTCCCCTCAGTTTCTGATTCTTTGCCACAACAAAAAGTTACTTTCATACTCATATCCAATCTGTTGCCAAGTTCTTTTAAGTTTACTTTTGTAACATCATTCTTTTTCTTCTCTGAAATTACTGTCACCCTGATGCAGGACTGCATCAACTCATATCTGGACTATTGTAATAACATGCTGATAGGTATGCTCACCAAAAGTCTACCCCCAATCTAGTTTATCATTTACTCAGCTGTCAAAGTGATCTTTCTAAAGTACAAGTCCGATAATGTCACTTGGATGTTTCAATCAACTCCAATGACTTCCTGTAACCTCTAGGATCAAATATAAAATCGTCTTTTGTTCAAAGGCCTTCATAACCTGGCCCCCTCTTGTAGGGGCACTTTAAGACCTTACCCAAGTTCTGTGAACTCACAGGGAACTCAGGATGACAGTGCAACTCAGGCTGGGTCCAAGAGGCTCCTGAGGCTATATTCTGCCCCATGAGCCATGTCCTGTCACACAGGTTCAAGGATTTGAGGGTATTGAGCACACACCACTAACAGGAGAGCACTCCCTTCCTGTGAGGAGCCTGTTGCTGAGGCATGTGAAGGGGCAGAGTAGGGAGAGGTGATAAGGAGCAGGGAGGGGGAGAGAAGGGAGGCGGAAGAGACTCGTGAGGCAAATGGGGACTCGAGGCTAATGGAGAGGATGTGAAGAATAAAGATGGCAGTGCACTTCCACCTCTGGGGTCTGACTCCTTTGTCCAATTCCAGAGATGTCTGAAGGGTCACCAGAGGGTGACCAGAGAGGTACTGGTCGAGGAAGCTACCAGAAAGGTATCTATAAGTGCTAGCCCATTGCAGTAGGACGGTACACCCTCTTACCTTTCCAATCTTCATACACCTTAGCTACCCCTTCCCCCATACTCTACAATCCAGTATCACTAGTCTCCTTGATCCTCTTGCTACATGACAATCCATTTGCTGACTCCATGCATTTTCATTTGCTGTTCTCTCTGCCTGGAGCTTTCTTGATCCTCATATCAACCTCTTTGCTTCACTGACTACCTTCAAGTCTTAGATAAAACTCCACCTTCTACAGGAAGCCTTTCCCTATCTCCCTGAATGCTAGTGGCTTCCTTCCTTCTATAGATTATCTACAGTTTATTTCTATACCTTATTTGTACATTGTCATTTGCATGTTGTTTCTGCCATTAAATTGTCAAGTCCTGGAGAACAATGACTATTTTTGCTTTTCTTTGCATCTTCAGTACAAAGAGCACTTAATAAATGCTTATTAGATTTTAGATCCTGGAATGAGGGAATGAATAGAGGAGAAAAGTTTATCGAGCATTTAAGTTTCAAGTCCTGTGATAAGTGCTGGGGACACAAATATAAAATCAAGACTACCTCTGTCCTCAAGAAATTTATATTCTAGGGAAAGAAACAGCACAAATAGGAGAATGATGGCTAGGGAAGGGATTTATAGTCTTGGGAGTCACAAAGATGATAGTCAATTCATTCATGCATCTTTTCTATGGTGGTTGTATTTTGATTATATTTTTCAAAGAAGTAGGTGGACAAAGGGTTTGGTGTGAAGAGGAAGTAAAGTACAAAGCCAAAATCACTTGGTGGAAAATGCCTAGAGTGCAAGTGAGGATGCATGGCTGCTCTGGGGAGCTAAACTGATATATTCATTGTTAGTCATACCAGTCTCTTTAGACAGTTGCCATTTTTCTTTCATATTGAACTAATTTGTGTGTGTGGGTATTCTGAATTTCCTTTTTTGAGAAATTTATATTTTGCGGAGCACATATCTCCTTTACTGGATCTTCCTACAGGTCGTAACTGTAGATCTCCCTGATGGCTCTCTTTTAAAGCCTTCCCTCTTCTCCCTCCATACTATTTCACTTGGTAATCTCATGAGATCAAGTGGCTTAACTTCTCCTAAGCATAGCCTGTGGTGGTCTAGTTTAGATTGGGGAGCGAAACAACAGTGGACTAGACTTCCCAATTCCTTTGTCTAAATTATCTGAAATTTGCTCTCCCCAAATCTAGGGCATCACACTTTCTCCTTCATACCAATTGTGAGCTCTATGATGGTCCTATCACTTCTCTACTCCACTCTCCCCTCCCCCGAATTCTTACCATTTCTATTTTGATAAACATTTTTCCCTTTATGGTCAATCATGAATTTATGAGGCACTCGAGTTTTATCAGAGAAAAGCCTCCAGCAGATGTCCAGATAGATGACATCCTATATCACTACATTATCATCTTTATTGTCCCACAGTATAACTCTTTGATTAACATTTTCCATAGTAAATAGCAGCTAAAAACGGCTCACTTCTCAGTTTGAATATTAAGGCTCCACAAGTGATGTCCAAATGAGTGAAGTATTAATATACGCTGAAAGAACGATTGGAGAAATAAAACAGTTGCTGGTAAGGCCTTTCATACTGCCATTTGAAAGTTGCCACATAAGGAACAAGGGTTGTTGTTATATGTAGGTTATATGCAGGAGTATATGAGGGCTAGTTCATGGTGATTAGAGAGAGCTGATTGTTAAATTCCCAGTATGAGCATTTATGCTTTGGAAATTGGCAAATACTACAAATTAGGGCTTGATTTATTGTTTTATTAATTATCTAGACAAGAAATGGTGGAGAAAATGTTAATAATGCAGATTACACTTGAAAGTGTTCTTGTGCATATATTTTTTCCCTTCTAGAGAGCTGCTTATTAAATACTTACCAGAAAACCGCTGGTCATAACTTTCCTTACAATGTGATCTATCAAAGTTGGCCACTGAATGTCTTGGAATGTGTCTCAAGTTAAGTTTTATTCAGTCGAGCCTCAAGTGGATTCTGCCAAGAATTTTTCTTTCTGACAATGCAAAAATCCAGGAGACACTTAGGACAGTCAACGTTGTTTAAATTCACCTATTCACATTTTGCTAACTGTTAACCAGTAGCTCACAACATTGTTATTTTGTAACTTCACTTCATACTAAAAACTCGGTGAATAGAATACAGTTCCTACCTTCTATGGGTATATTTGTGTAAATAATTACTGCTTGCTTTTTGAGGAACTGTATGAGGCTGTTTAAGTGTTTCTCCATGATACCAGAAGCCATAATTTCCTGGGGATTCTAACATGGTGAAAGAGGAAGCTTTAAACGAAGGCTTACACTAAGAAACAAGGCTGTCACTTATAAGTGGGTGGTGAATGTGATTGCTTAAGTATTGTTATTTGGGGCTACCCAAGCACCTCTCCTCCCTTCTTGCCTCTTTTTTTTTTTCATTACCAATTGACTGGTGCCTGAAATTCCACCACTTGGCATTTAATCTTTTTGTGTTCCATTAAAATGCAAATGTCCCTTGAAGGGTTAACACAAGGTAACATATTTACCATTTAGGACCCCTGACCTCTGACATTGGACATAGGAACAGTTTTCAGGTTCTTTGACTTCCAAGTCCACCAGGGGTTTTCCTTGACAATATGAGAATATGACCAATTTTCCCCACCTTGGAAAGGGTTCTCATATCACCTGCAAGTGTTCAAGTTAGCAACTTTTATTTTATGCAAGATGGACTCATACACAAACTCTTAAATATTCAGAATATAAGAATTGTCAGTTATGATCAGTTATATCAGTTACATATGTCAGTTAAGACTGAAAGTTATGATCAAAAAAGTATCTAGGTACGATATTACAAGAAATTATTAAGGAAAATAGAACAAGAAGGCAGAGTAGAAATAGAAAGAATCTACCAATAACAACCTGAAAGAGGTCTTAGGAAGAAAATTTATAGCAATGTCATAGCCAAGTTTCAAAATTCCCAGGTTAAACAGAAAAATATTGCAAACAACAAGAAAAAAATTAAATAGTATGGAAAAACTATCAGGATTTCACAAGGCCTAGCAGCTTCTACAGTAAAAGAACATAGGTCTTGGAATAATGGAACAGAGTAAGCTGAGGTGGTATCCAAGAATAACTTATCCAGAAAAGTTGAGTATAATCCTTAATGAAAAAAAAAAAGGATATTCAATGAACTGAAAAGACTTTTGGTAGTTGTAACAAAGAGCAAAACTAAATGGAAAATTGGATATAAAAGATCCAGAAGAAATGTAAGGAAATCATTAAAGACCAATTATAATGGACTGATTAAGATCACACAGTTTACTTATGATATATGAAGATGTCATTAATATTAATAATTATTAGTTATTATTATTAGTACTCTTAAAATTCACCTTCACTAAGGTTTGTAAGAAAGCTTGAGACTGAGGTGATATGAAGAGGTGATTCTATAAAACAAAATTAGTTAGGAAAAGGTTAAAAGGAGAAATTATCTCATAAAAACAAGGCATGAAATGAAGAACTAATATGGAGGAAGCAGATGGGGTGGGGGGCTGGTAATATTGGAAACTTAACTCTCATTTGGGTTGAAGAGGAAACAACACATATACATATGTATGTACATGTATATATACATATATGTATGTGATTTGACCACTGATCTAGAGTAACTTACATTTTGTGTGTTTATTTGGAAAATAATGTAATCACTACAACTTTAAGTCTGTTATACAACAGAGGAAATATGTATGAATGATTTTTCAAAAAATTCTTCTCTTCTTTTTATGTTTCCATTTCTCCCTTATTTTTATTCAGTGCCCCTCATTTGCACTCAAGGCTACCCCTGGAAGTAGTATTGACCACTTTGGGAACCTATGCTTTAGAATCTTAACTCTTTGTATCATGGACCTCTTTGTTGAATCCCCTGTACACCTTCTCAGAATAATAAAATAAAATGCACAAGATTATAAATTATATGGAAATGTCAATTACATAGAAATAAAGCTACCAAAATATTTTTTGGAGATCACTTGGGATTAAGTGACTTGCTCAAGGTCACAGAGCTAGTGGTGTGTGTGTGTGTGTGTGTGTGTGTGTGTGTGTGTGTGTGTGTGTGTGTTAAATGTCTGAGCCTGGATTTGAACTCAGGTACTCCTGACTCCATTTATTAAAGATGAAAGCAAATTTGCATGTTAATGGAATGAATGTTTGTTTTTACATAAATAACTAAATCTTGGTGGAATATTTGATACTGCAGGATGTAGAACACCTTCAGTGTTTTTCAGAGTTGATCAATATTTTGATTTTATAATTGTCAATGCTGAGAATGTTGCTTCACATAAATATGTAGTACAAAATGGCAGAGGTACTTTTAGGACCATTTCAGAAATTGCTAGAAATTCTGTCCTAATTCCAAACCAAAATTATTTTAACGATTTTTAAAAGAAACTCAAATTGTAAACCTGTGTCACTTGATAACTTGGCAAATTCTTCATGAACTTTTAGTGGCAGATGACTGGTGTTGTTTTTTTTTTTTTAACTTCAATTGAGTATGGTTTATGAACTCAACTTAGCTTTTCAGAATAAAAATTTGAAGGGAAGTATTTCTGAAACTGTGTCTCCAGGCACCTCAGATGATTAATTATAACTCTTACAATTAAATCTTTGGGAAAGTTTTTTTCAATTATAAAATAATCTGTAGCTGTAAACATTTCTAAAGAAACATTTCCCACACTATTCTTCCATATGTTAACTTTTTAAGTAAAACTTTCAATTTTAACTTTTAACATAAATGTTACAATTTTTCCTTGAAGCGATATGTTTAAATCATTGAGTTTTTAAAAAGTATCCTACAATTAACACAGTTTTGAAAGCCATAAGTCATTATGAAAAAAAAATTAACAGAATTGAATTTCTGCTCAGACAAAAATATAACTTCATCTTTCAATGTCAATAATCTGCTTAAACTTTGCCCCCTTGAGAGCCATCTTACCACTGCATATAGTAATAAGCTTTTATAATTGGACGCCATGTTTTTTTCAAAGGTTTGAAAACAAACAACTATTAAGGGCATGGCTTTTAATGAAGTTAATGATTTTGATTATATGGCAAAGGACAGCCTCTAACTCTAGTGATATATATATATATATATATATATTTGGCTATGAGTGCCTCCCAAGGGATCATGCACTGAGTAAAAGTGAAATGTTCATTGCCACCAGCTTTTGTAGCTTTTGCTATAAATCCAACATTCTCACCCATAATTGCTCCAGCATTGCTTGTACAGACTCCAATGCAATTTTTCCACTGTAAACTTTCATTTATGAAAAATTCATTGTCTTTAAGATACATCTTCCCCTCTTTTATGCCATTCCAAAGGGCAACTAAACAATAATCACTCATGTATGCTTCCTTCATAAATATATCTTACATAATGTAGCAACTGCTAGAAATATCAGTTGTTTCATCTAACTAAATTGAATGCTTGGACTTCCCATAAGCTTGGTAATAAGCTGCCGGAACTGGTCATCACTTTCAGAAATTCTTTTGAAACATCATTTGATAAAGGGATCTTATGAATTTCATCCCCATACTTTTTCCCATGAACTATTTTTGACATTATAATAGCAGCAAGTAATACAAGATCTTCTCCTATCATATAGAGCTTATTTTTAAAAATTAATTTATTAGTTTAGTTTCAGTTAACAAGATTCAATTCCATAGTTCCTTGATTTTCAAATTTCCTTTCCTTCCCTTCCCCCTCCCCCCACGACAGCCAGTATAAGATCTGCAAATGCATTCATATTAGATATTATTCCAATTACAAAGGCGTATTGTACTAGGTGGGATGAAAGATGGTAAGGAAGAAAAAAAAAAACAAACAACGAAACGAAAAAGATCATTTAGTTTGCTTCCATCAGGATTCAGGATCAGTTCTTTCTAATTATATCTCTGGATGGCGCTTTTCTCACTTTCTTGAGTCTTTCGGGATTGACTTATATCACTGCATTGCTGAAAAGAGTCCAGTCTGTCATAGTTGGTCATCACAGATATGGTATGTCTGTGATTGTATACACAAGTTGTGGTATATAATGTAATGGAATATTATTGTGCTATAAGAAACGAGGAGGTGATGGATTTCACAATTACCTGGAGAGACTTATACAAACTGATGCTGAGCGAGAAGAGTAGAATCATATAGAGCTTTTTAAATTTTGCAATTAAATAAGAAGTCTTGCAAGATGCAAATAAGTGCTTTTCATTAATAGTGACAAATGTCCCAAAATGTTTTTCTTTGAAGATTTTAAAAATCATTCAAAATATTCATTTGGTTTATTGCAGAATGCTGCATGCTTGGTATTAAGATGTCATTTTAGGGGGCAGCTAGGTAGCACAGTGATTGGGGGCTAGGTGGCGCAGTGAGTAGAGTGCTGGTCCTGGAGTCAGAAGGACCTGAGTTCAGATCCGGCCTCAGACACTTAATGCACAAACAAAAAACTAGCCATGTGACCTTGGGCAAGTTATTTAACCCCAATTGCCCTCCAAAAAAAAAAGAAGATGTCATTTTAGGCTGGCTGATTTCATGCTCTCTGCAGCCAAAGCTTCATTACAATTTAAGCAAAGTTGTTTTTATACCCCATCATCATTATTAGAAGTAAATCCATATCACAAAAATGATTTGACATATCTTCTTTTTCTTGTCAATTTAGGTGTATATTATGGGAATGGGAATCTAAGATCTTCCCTGCCTCTAGGCCCTTTGATAGGTTTAGGTGACTCTGAGAACCTTCCTTGATTTGAAAATCTACTCTTCCCCTGCCCCCCAATAGGCTGAATGTGGTCACATGGAGTCTGTGGGGAGGATTGTTTTCCAGAAATGCCCACACCTTGTTGCTTTTTGATTGGTCAGGGGGTCAAGAGGGTTGTGGCATTCTCTGAGCCAGGAGAAGGCTATATATCCTGAGGTGAGGTTTTGTTTTGGGGCTCACTTTGAGAAGAGTTGTGTGGTTTGACCAAACGAGACTCTGGGCAGCCATTGAGTCCCCCAGTTTTGAAAACCCAGATGTTGGTGCTTCCCTAGTAAATGACTAGGTATGGATGTAATGGTCAGACAGTTGAAAGCCTATATGCTGATGTTTTCTGTATTTGTTGTCTGCTTATAACTTATTTGTATTCTCTGAAGTTGCTGACCTTTTCCACCTGAACTAGGTAAATGACATATGTTTGTGTAAAGTGAGATTGTTAACCCATTTTGAGTTGCTTTCCTTTAGAAAAGCAGGTCTAAGAACCTGTGTTGATAGCCATCCTGGGGATGCTAGGGTGCTTACTGCTACAATGTACTACAACCTGGTAGCAAACACTGCCACATTGTCATCGGTATTTTTACCTCCTTTGTCTCAATTTAGCTACTCATCCATAACCAAAAAATATTTTTGTCCTAAAATATAAAAATACTGATAATAATTTTTCATATTAGTTCATGAAATTACATTTGTGCTTAATTTTAAAAATTGATGTTCACAGTTATATACACATACAGCAGTGATGGTGGAGAAATATTATTAAAGGACTTTTGTCTTTACTTGCTGCAACTAAGCACATTTCTGTAAAAGGAGATAATTTTAAAACTCAAATATTCTAACACAATACAATCCAAAGATATACTAAAGCTCTGATACTTACCTGCTGAGGAATGATGGTAGGAAAATATTCAAAGTCTTTATTTTCCATAATTAAACTAATATGTTTCTGTAATGGACAGGAGGTGGGTGGAAGCTTATCTGACTCTTTTTGTGCTTCTCCCCTCCACAATAAGGCTTCTTTGTCATTAAATCCTCATTAAGAGAGATATAATGTCTAGAACAAGGATGTAATTGTTCCATCTACTTGTAGTTGTTATTTGTTATTGTTCTCAGAAAAGACCAATGACATCAGAAGGCAATGCCTTGACTTGCCAGTGAATTGGATTTAAGTGAGTCAGAACTGTACAGAGTTATCAGTCCCACTATCTCTTCCAGAGTCATCAGAGTTCAGTGGCAAGACCTAAGTCAAGATGACTGGTGATTGCTACCCCACCTACTTGACCCTCTCTGGACAGACCAAATTCAGAGTATTGGGTCTAACTCTAGAAACAACATTTTAGGAGGACCATTAACAACCTAAAATACTTTCAGAAAATAGTGACCAGTATGGTGAGTGGACTTCAAACGTAATTCTTTGAGAACTAATTGAAGGAAATCAATACCTTTACCCTGAAAAAAGACAGTTAGGGAGAAATATGATAGTCCTTGAGGACTGGATGGCCATCATGTAGAAGAAGCATTATGCTATCTCTGGAGAGGCTGGGTAATATAGAGCTGGATGAGGAATAAGGAGAAATGGGTATAAAAGTCCTCTTTTTACACTTGTTTGCAGTATGCAGTTCAACAAGTCAATTCAACTTTCATATCCTATTTCCTCAACTACAAAATGAGAATAAAAATAGTTGCATTCTGTACCTCACAGAGTTGTAAGTAAAATTCTTTATGAAATTGAAAGCGCTATCCAAATGTGAACTGTTGCTATTAATGTTATCATCATCATCATCTTCATTATCACAATCATCATCATACTTTATAGTGAGTAGGTCTAAATACTGGGAAGTATGACTAAATCTGAACCACTGGGTTGCTAAGGGAAGCAGGGGGTCAGTTGCAAAGGGAAAATCATTAAAGAAAAGAGACTGTCTCTAAGTTAAGCTCTGTTTATTTCACAATTTTGCCTTTGGCTAATTCTGATAAGAAACGTTGTTATTAGAAAATATGCTAGATGCTAAATTTCACAAAATATGTTCTTCTCTCATTTGCAGTTAGCTATTAGGTATAGTTTTTTTCCAAATTCTTTAATCACTTCCTGACTGCATACAATAAAATGTTTGAAAATAAATTTGTCTATTGCTATGCTTAGAATGAAATATACTCAGCTTATTGATTTTGACATATGCAACAGATTCAGACAATCAATCACTATTAATGGGCAAGATAATTTTACATGTGCAATAATGGCATTATGTCCAACCACATATTTATGTATGCCTTTATTAGAATCACTAAGGGCAATTATACATTTATCTATTCAGAAACCTTGGCTGCTGTTGAGTGTGACATTAAATCACTCAAAGGCAATTTCTAGTTATAAGCCATGAAGGGAAGAATCCAAACTTGGGGGTTTGTCAGATATTGAATGATTTGGTCAGCATTAAATTCCTTCTCACTTTCTTTGGAGAGGGAAGACTATTGATCTAAGCAGAGAAGGCAAAGAGAAAAACTAGGTAATGACAAAAGAGGTATACAGAAAATTGAGGAAGGTGATGGATTGGGGAAAATATGTGTTAAAGACAAGGTGGATAGATAGACTTTGGAGAGAGATTAGGCCTAGGTTACAGGTGGATGAAAGACAAAGGATGTAGGTACAGTTTGGGAGGAAACAAAAAAGGCTGGTTGGACAAAGCAATGGTAGAAGGTATTAAAGAGAGACTATGGATTTTAATGGGCAGCTAGGTGGTACAGTGGATGGAATTCCAGGCCCGGATTCAGGAAGACTCCTTTTCATGAGTTTATATCTGGCCTCAGACATTTACATACTGTGTCCCATGTCCTCTCCTTGATCCTGTACCTCTCCTCGTCTACCAGCTACTGGAGGTTTGATTGACATCTCCTTTGGCCAAGGGTGACCTGAACAATATATTCCTCCTGTTCCACAATTAGCAAAGATGGGAGAGGGCAGATAGAGTTGTGAGTCATCTGTAACCTATCATAGCAAAGTACAATGGAACATGGATGAGGTAGGTTTAAGATATGGAGGGCTTTTCTGGTTAAGTTGATGATGAAAATGATCATTTGAGGGAAGAGGAATACTTTTTTCTTGCCACAAAAGTTCTATTGATATAAAGATTTCAAGAGGTTGGTGAGATCTGGTTGCTTATGAGCCCTGTGAGCCCTGGTGCCTATGAGAGCCATGGAAATGCAATGCTAGTTGGCTTTCCCTTGGCATGCCACTTTGGCTATTCCAATGGTACTACTGCAAATAAGTATGTCCTACCTCTAATTCTCTGAAGTAATCAATGGAGAGAGTGAGTAAAGGAAAAAAATAGGTTAAAAAACTTAAGAAGGGCATGTTCTGGGAAGATTTATTTTTATTATTTATATCTTGACCAATTTATTATAATTTTACTACAGTCAATAGGACAACCTAGTCTTCCTGACAGTAGAAGGTATAATGCTGGAGGTAATAATGTTCCACTGCTTTGTTCCCTTAGTCTGTCTATTGCATTTGTGACACTATGCCATGGAAAGAATGAAGGAAGGAAAGGAGGAAGGAAGGAAGGAAGGAAAGGAAGAAACAATCATTTACTAAGCACTGACTATGTTCTAGGCATTGTGCTAAGTGCTTTACAAATCTTATCTCATTTGGTCCCTACAACAACCCTGTGAGGCAGGTGCAGCTACCCTGATTTTACAGACAAGGAAACTGAGACAGACAGAAGTTAAGTAATTTGCCCAGGGTCACACAGTCAGTAACTATCTTAGGACAGACTTGAACTCAATTATCTCTAATTTACAGTGATTCTTTTTGCTGAAAAATCCATTAATAGAGCAGATGAGAAATGTGAGATTAACTAGGTACTCAAACTGGAGGTGATATGAGAAAGTATGAGTATTGTGCCCACTTAACATTGGGAAGCAATGAAGTAGAGTGTATGGAGTGCTGGATTTGGAGTCATAAAGACCACAGTTTGAATCCCTCCTTAGACACTTAGGAGCTATGGGACCCTGGGCAAGTCACTTCCCTTAGGTTCAGTTACCTCCTTAGTAAAATGAGAATAATATGTAATATTATTATAAATAATAATATAATACCTATTATGTATACCTAATAATAAAATAATACCTATTATGTATAGTTGATAAGAAGATCAAATGAGAAAACATATGTGAAGCACTTTGCAAAACTTAAATTGCTATATTAATGTAATTAATTAATTATAATGTAATTAAATTGCTATATTAATTTTGGGTGGAGAACTGGGCCCTATGGTGAATGCCCTACACTTGCCAGTGGTGGGAAGGCTCTGCTAGAGCTTTCACAGCTGTCAAGTTTATAGCCAGATGATATACGAGTGTCTGTTCTTTGAGGACAAGCCTAGATAAGTTTTCAGTCACTCTTCACTGAAACTACACTTGACTGAGTGAGGACAAAATTGGCCAGTGAATAGGAAAAGTCCTACATGGGGGAAAGAGCTTTCCCTGCCTGGGGATAAAGAATTGAGTTTGTTGGAAGAGAGCAAGGTATGTGAATGGATAAGCTACTCTGGACAGTTATCATGATGCCTCTGAACCATCACGATTCAAGAGCTGCAGCAAGCAGAAATATTGTTTGCAGGGCAGTGTTGAAGACTAGGGGATTCTGTATAAGATGGAGAAGACAAGATGCAAGGCCTGGAAGGGAGCTAACCATTTTTATGATGCAACCCAATTCTCTAATACTTAGTCTTCTTATTGTAGTTATTTTTATTTTCCATACCTGGTTGGTCATGATGTTTCAATGAAATTATGGGCAGGATGTGCCAAGCCTCCTGAGTTGGCCACCTCCCCTCCCCCAAGCTCTGAATATGTACAGGAACAGCATAGCTTAGTCATGAAAAATATTAAAGAATAATAATACCTCAGTATTGCTATAGTTGGGGAAGAAGAGAAGTTAAAGAGGATATCATTGTTGTTGTGTTTGTTATTCAGTCTTTTTTCAGTCCTGTCTGACTCTTCATGACCCCATTTAGGGTTTTCTTGGCAGAGATTCTGCAGTGTTTTTTGCCATTTCCTTCTCCAGTTTATTTAAGAGATGAAGAAACTGAGGCAAACCAGGTTAAGTAACTTGGTCAGGGTCACACAGCTAGTAAGTTTCTGAGACCAGCTATGAACTCAGGAAGATGAGTCTTTCTGACTCCAGGTCTGGCACTCTATCCATTGGACCACCTAGCTGTTCATGAATATATCATTCAAGATCAGAAATTCAGGACCACTTGAAAAAATGCTCAACAGCACTTTTGTGTGCAATTCAGATCTAATTAAATTTGTGTCTCTTCGTGTCCTCTTGATCATGCTTCCTTTAAAACACAGCTCAGTCGTTTCAGGCATGAGAATTTCCCCATGGCATTTGATTTGTGGAATCTAAGTTATTCACAAATCACATTAACATTTCAGTTTTCTGCTTTGCTCCCCTCCTCCAACATCATGCATAGGTCACAACTCTCTATGATCTCAGGCCTGACCCAAGACAAAGGTTATTGACATGTGAGCTGATGAGTACAATTATGTGCTCTGCTAACAATGACTGGGCTAAAATTTAACCTGAATTATGATCTTTAGACAGAATGTTTATATTGTCCAGGTCAGGCAGCCATCAGATCAAGCAAAAGGTCAAGCACCTTCTTGGAAAAGTCAATTACATAGGGTCAGCTTAGTCACCTCCAACTACTTTATTAAATTTTTTGTAAGCCCAGTGCTACATTGCTAAGTGTCAGCTGCTGTTAGGATGTAGCCTCAAGCAATATAAAGGCCAGGCTATTATTCTCCTTGTTGCCTGTCTACCTGATAGCCAGCACAATTTAATTTGATTCCTGGTCACATCAGGTAGTAATGAAAGTATACTCATGATGGTTAGAAAGGATGGAGCAGAGCCCAAATGGGAGAGCCAGGAACCATCCCAGAAATACCATTTTGCGTTCACTTTTGACTCTGAAAAGTCTAAGGACTTCTTATAAACATTGGAAATTAAGTCTGAAAAAAATCCATAGGAACAGACCTCCAGCTCCTTTCTAGAAGATGCTGCAACTTTTTCCAATAATCACCACAGCTCCCCATGTCAAATGCATTATTAATCAAGTCTGTAAGTGTGTTGGTGGCTTCAGGAGATGGGTGTTTGTGCTAATGACCAGGCAAACTCCAAAGATGTGACAGGTAGAATTCTTGTAACAGCTGTGCAGCATAACTCACCTTCAGTTTGCAGCCCCAAAAGTTGAAATGCTGCCTCATAATCTGCTGCTGGCCTGCAATCACTCTTGGAGACATGGCCCTATCTCTTTGCCTGTTGGAGTGCATATATCACACTCCAACTCCAGGGGGCAAATCTAATGATTTAATGTTGTAAGTCAACTATAAACAATCCTTCCCCTTGCACACCAAACTCAGTCACAGTTTTTTTAAAATAGTGTTTTATTTCTCCCCCCCATTATATGTAAAAACAATTAAATTTTTTTTTAGGTTTTGAGTTTCAAATTCAATCCTTTCCTCATTTTTCTCCCCCATCCCTGAGATAGCAAGCAATCTGATATAGGTAATAGATGTGCAGTCATGCAAAACATTTCCATATTAGTCATTTTGAACCACAGAATTGGTTGGATTTAGATCTTGTATTTGATACCATCTTAAATTTGATACCATCAGTTTCTAATCTCAGTGGAAGTTTCTTTGTCAAATGATCTAAGTTTAGGCATCAAGAGACAAACAAGGCTCTTGACATCCTGATGAACAACTCAGACTTGGCAAACTTATGAGAAGAATGCTCTAGCATGGGCTTGCCAGCAAAAGAGATAAACCAATAAGGCAGAAACATCAGCTCATTTAAGACAGGTCGTATAGTACTGATACATTGCCACATCTGCATTAGCCTCGACAGAAATTCCTATGGAGCTAGAATTCTGTCCTATTTAGAAGTATTACTTTTTTAAAGTGAGGTTTCAATTTTTTTTTAAAAAGGAGGCTTCTTTCTTTTGACATTTATTAGATGAATGATCATGGGTAAATCACTTAAGATGTCTGTGTCTCAGTTACCCCATGAATAACACGGTGTTTGCCTTTCGAAGTTGTGAAGCACCAGTGAGGTAATGTACATAAAGTCCTTTGGAAATCTTAAAGTGTCCTATAAATGTTGTCTCAGTCACTGCTGTGGTAGTCATCATCAGTATCCTCCCTGTCCCCCTCCCCCAGGCCCCAAAGGAGATGGGTAGTAAAGTGAATGAAATTCTCTTCCTTTGTTCTCCACCAGATACAAATAGTTATATATGTCTGCTGGATGGACAAGTGCTGCTTGTGAGACAATTTACAGTTTCGAGGTTTTATGGCATTGGTTTTCAGGTCTGATGCTACAAAAAACCACCACAAAGAAAGGACAGTAAAAGTCAGAAAACAAAACAAAGCTATTCTTTTTCCTGAAACGTCTATAGCAAATGAACGTGGTTATTGACTAATGCGCTGGTGTGTGTGTGTGTGTGTGTGTGTGTGTGTGTGTGTGAAAATACTTGCATCTAAAAAGTGAAATGATCCCTTAGCCCTCACTACATTAAAATGGTACACTGTATGTAAAAATATCATCATCATGACTAGGTTGTGCCCTAATGAAATCACCCTTTGGTTAGATATAAACAGAGGCAGGTATCAGTGAACATTGTAGCAGGAGCAGTGATTCATAGATGGCCATCAAACCCTTCTGGCTCAGAAGGATCCATGTGTTAACTGCAGGGGGAAGATACAAGGATTGCTTGATTGGATATCAATTCATACTTTGAATGGCTTCACACGGGGTGACCGAGGCTTCTCAGCCAATCTGAATATATGTCTTCTTACATTTAGTTAAAATGTCTTTGATTGATTGAATAAGGGTATTTTCACCTGGCTAATGGATTAGGATGATTGATTCAGTCAAAACCCATACTTACACTAGTATTAGCTCTATATTTATAGAATAATTCAGTCTAGAAATACTGCTCTCAGGTAAAATTATGTGTAGTCTCTTTAATCTCTGTTGTTAACCTTTCCTCAGAGTAAAAAAATCATCTGGATGGTGTGCACATACTCATGTATATACACGTATATGTGCATATATGTACACACACGGGGCATGTACATGCATGTATGCATATATATACACCTGTGTGTGCACATACAAATGCATACATGTGTGCACACATATATAAATGCACACATGGATACCTAGATATATGTATATATGTGTGTATGTGTGTGTTTCTATCTATGAATGTTTTTGACTTTGGGATTTCAAGACAATTTGAAATGAAAAGTCCTCATAAGTAGCTTTCTTTTGGTCTTTGATCTCACACACTTGATAAATATTCAGATGCTTTCACATGACTCCACTAAAGATAAAATCTCTATTTGCTCTTCCAAGGTCCTAGGTCCTAGGCTCTGCTTGCATCCTCTTTTCCTCATGGCAAGCAGAACAGAGAAACAAGAAAAGGAAAAGTTTGGCGTTAGTGTATTCCATGTCTCCTCCAGTAACAACTGTAACTATTTGAGTGGAATGAGGAGGTGTAGTTACTGTCAAGCCTGCCAGCTAAAAAGTGGCCCCACTCCTGTGGCAGATGACTTGAAGCAGAGCTCTAAAGATCACAGGAACTCAAGAATTTCTGTGAAGGTTTTATGGATGAACATGAAAAAGATTCACACAGGAAGGAGTGAGCTGTGATCCCTGATGCAGAATCTACCCATATTGATTAGATTGTGGATACATTGAAGTCTAAGGACACATATTATTAGCGCCTGAAAATTCTTCTCTCCGTGGTGGGCAGGCATTTATTTTGTGAAGGGTCAGTCAACTGGCATTTATTAATTGCTTACTTTGTGTTGGGCACTGTGCTAAATACTAAGATTACAAAGAAAGGCAAAAGATAGTTCCTATTCTCAAGGAGCCCATAGTCTAATAATGAAGGAGTCAAAAGGCATGTGCTATAATGAAGACCCAAAACTTCTACTGGCTTTGAGTAATAAAGAGGGGACACAATTTTTTTTTAACATAGGAAAAGAAATTTGCAAAATTTGTCAAGGTTGCACAGATATTCTTTCCTGGCTCTGCACCTAACTGACTTTTTCTGACCCATGTAAGTACCTGTCAACAAACATTGTTTAAGTACTTGATATGTGCAAGGACCAGGGTTAGAGACTAGGGATAAAATGATGGAAAATGACAGTCTCTGCTCTCAAAGAACTTCTAGTCATTTGGGGAGAACATGCATTTGCATAAATGAATTTTGCACTTTGATCTTTGATCCTCTCAAGCTGTATAAACTTTTAGGTCCTGTATGTGACTTTAAGTAAAGTCTCTATTTGCCCTTCCAAGAGCTGAGATCCCAGACCTTGCATCTTTCACAGAAATACTGACAAGAATAAATGAGGAATCCAGGTAAAGTTCTGTAAGGAGTCTTATGACCTTGGGAGGCCACCCATCCCACTTTTGGACAGCTCTGTCATGGGATGAAATACTAGTTTTATTTAGGAAGGTCCCCCATGGAGGTGGAAAGCTGAAGTAGGCACCATCCCTTCCCTACTTTATGCCTATTCTCTGAAGGGTGCGGGGCTCAAAGACCTTGGTGCCTTTCTCTACTCTTTTTGCATCTGTTCCATTTCATTATAGGGTAAGAAATAGAGCCTGTCTCCACTGCATAAATGTGCAGCACAAAATCAACCCCAACTCACCCAGTCTCCACTGGGAAACCTTGGGCATGACTCTGCCAGGGGTTACTGGATGTTACTGATAGTAAAGCAAGAAGGAGACACAAAATGGATTTTTTTTTCATTTTCTCTGACAGGTGTGATTGCGTTTTAATTACGATAATACTTAATAGTACACAGATAAAATTGCTGTAGTACATCATGTCAAAATAATCGAATCCCTATAATGAAAGATCTCACTGCAACATTTGGCAGTTTTATCTTTGCAGAAGCACAACAAAACATGATCAGGTTTTATGTGCGTTCGGGTAATATGGTGATTGCTTGGCAAGGCAACTGCAGCATAGCGTCCTCTCCCTCCTTTGTTCCTAAGGCTGTTGACTTTTAGATATTTGAGTGTGTTCTTCCTCGCTCTGCGAGACACATCCCACTGGCACCCCAAATTCAGCATGTCCAAACCAGAATCTCCCATACCTCCCAGCTCAATCTGTGCCTCCTCCAAAGCTCCCTGTTTCTATTGAGGCTCCTTCTATCCATCCAGTTACTCAGGGGCACATTCCCTTCTCTCTCCTTGAGTCTCATAACTGAGCAGTTGCTAAGTCATATCTATTCAATGCTCATACACCTTTTGCATTTGTCCTCCTTTTTCTTTTCACATGGCCATCGGCATAGTTCAGGTCCTTGTCCCTCTTGCCTAGATTATTGCTAGAGAATGCTAATTGGTTGCTCTGCTTTTCATTTTTCCTGTTTTTAATCCATGATCCACATAGCTGCAAGCATAATTTTCCTAAGGTTCAGATCTGATAATATCGCTTCCTAGATCTATAATAATACTGATAATAGCTAGTATTTTAAGGCACTTTAATTTATTATTATTTATTAAAATGCTTTAAGTGCTTTTTGCAAAGCACTTTACATATTTTATCTCATTTTATCCTCACAATAACCCTGGGAGGTAGGTACTATTATTATTATTACCCGAATTTTATAGAGAGGAAACTGAGGCAGATAGTGGTCAAGTGACTTGCTCAGAATCACAGGCCCGATTTTAACTTGACTCTTCCTAACTCCAAGATGAGCATTTTATCCCCTATGCCAGAGTGGGGTACCTGCAGCCTCAAGGCTACATGTGGCTCTCTAGGTCCTCAAGTGTGGCCCTCTGACAGAATCCAGATCCAAGCTATCATTTGTTCTGTGAAGTCTGCATTCAGTCACAGGGGCACTCTTGAGGACCTAGAGCACCACAGGTTCACCACCCCTGCTTTATGTCATCTAGCTTCACTGTCAAAAAACTTTTGGTGGTTCCCAATCGCCTTGAGACTAAAATACGAACACCTGCCGATTTTTATGCTATTTTTAAAAATGTCACAATTTTGCTTCAATCTACCTTTTCTGCCTCACTTTCTATTACTTTCATTTTTACTTTCTACTTCCTAGTAAATCTGTTCTCCAAATCTGAAATGTCATATTCTACCACTTTGCACTGGTGAAAGCCATTGCCCTGTGCCAGGAAAGCACTTTCTCTTCATTTCTCATTTTACTTCAATTCCCAACTCAAGTGCCAGCTTCTCTCTGTAGCTGCCTCTGCTTTCCAGCTTTAGCCTTGTCTCCCTCCTTGGACTGCCCCGTGCTCATTTAGCTGTGCATGTACAATGGGAGTCCCTTGAAATTTCAGGCTATTTTCTTTTTGACTTTATATCCCCAGAACCTAGCACAGGGCCTTGCATATGGTAGGCATTTCATAAATGTCTGTTCATTTGGTGAATTGAATGCTAGAACATACAGATCCCAAATCCTTGCATCAAAAAATCTGAATTGTTAGGGTCCTAAGACACAATCACCAAGTTTGAATCATACCTGAACAAGAACTATAAAATCCCTTCTAGTTGGTATCTAGCCTATGTTCAAAGATGGAGGATTCACTACATTCCTTTTTTATTTTTCTTTTTGGAGAGGCGAAGGCATGGTAATTGGGGTTAAGTGACTTGCCCAAGGTCACAGGGCTAGTAACTGTTATGTATCTGAAGCCAGATTTGAATTTAGGTCCTCCTGACTCCAGGATCAGTGCTCTATTCACTGCCCCACCTAGCCGCCCCAATTCTCTACGTTCCTAAAAAGATTTATTGTGATTTTGGAGATAGCTGTAAGTGTTGGGAAGGTTTTCTTTTGACTGAGCTGAATGAAATCTGTCTCCAAGCAGCTTATACCCACTGCTTCTATTTCTTCCTTATGTAGCCAACCTGAATAAGTCTCATTTCTCTTTTTTGTGACAACGTTTTAATTAATTGAAGACAGTTCTTGTGTTATGGGGTCTTCTCTACTACAGGCTAAACACACCCCAAATTCTTTCAAATGATCTTCATAGGGTTTGTTTTCTAGTCCCCTCACCAGCCTATCTGAAGTTCCCTGACTGAACCCTGGCACCAACCTTTAATAAAAGTAATTGAAAAACTAGGGAAGCATATAGGAGGATAACTAATATGTTGAGAGGCTTGGGACTGGGCCATTTCTAGATCTGGACATCTTTAGTCTGGGCAAGTGAAGACTCAGAGGGAGCATAATCGATGGGCCTGTCATATAGAAGAAGTAAATCCATTCTTCTTGTTCTACTGGCACATAGTAGGAATAGATAAATGCTTAGTAATTAATTAATCGATTGCTGCTTGTGGAAAGAACTAGGAATAATTGGTGAAGTTGCAGAATATAAGCAGCTAGGTGGCTCAGTGGGTAGAGTTCTTAACCTAAAGTCAGGAATACCCAATACACCTCAGATACTAGCTGTGTGACCCTCGGCAAGTCACTATGCCTTTTTGTCTCAGTTTCCTCATCTGTAAAATGAGCTGGAGATGGAAATGGCAAACTATTACAGTATCATTGCCAAGAAGACCCCACATGGAGTCACAGAGTCAGAAATAACTGAAATAACTGTACAACAACAGCAGAGTATAAAGAAAAAATTTCCTAACAATTAGTTATAAAAATGGAATGGATTTCCTTGTTTGATACTTAAGTGAAGGCTGACTATTCAGCCAGTTAGTATAGTGGAGAGGATATCGGATTTAAAGTCAGGAAGACCTGAGTTCAAATTCAGCCTCAGACATTTATTAGCTTTATGATCCTGGGAAAAATCACTTAAATTTTCTATTTCTCAGTTTCCTTATCTGTAAAGTGGGGATAATAATAACACCCACCTTACAGTTCTATAAATTCCAGATATTATTTTTCAGAATATTTCAAAGTGACTTATTGACTGAGTACCAATGGAAGGGCCCTCAAAACTCTATGGAATCTATATGCTCCTCATCTCAAGGAGGTCAGTCAGGGTGAAAAGAAAGCTTTGGTCCTATTATTTAATCTGGTTGAAATGGGAAAACCTGGGGAGACAAAATGATGGATGTGGAAGTCTGGCAGAAGTATTGTCAAGATAGCAATCTGGGAGCTGAGAGACCAGGGTAGTGGAGCTGGGTACTGCCATAAATAAAGACCAATGGAGTGAACAATAGCAACAACCAAAAGAGGTCTGAGGAGGTGGAAAGCCTGAGTCAGAATCATAGTTAAACCTGAAACACAGACAAATAGCCTGGAGAAAAGCAACTACGAGAAACAGCCTGGGAGTACAAGAACCGTTGACCAGCCCATGTCTCTTTCAGGGTCTTAAAGGGCAAATGCTTCAAAAGACTTTAGACTTGGTATTTTCCCAAGTAATTTTCAAAGTGCTGTAGGTTCAGGCTTTACTTATTTTTCTCTCTAGACAGACACCATAAATACCTTGCTTATTATGAATAATGGATTTAATCTAGAGCTTGAAGGTATCTTCGAAATTAGCCTAGGACCAGATCAGTTAAGGTTCAAGGTTGCATGGCTTAGTAGAGTTGGCATTCAAACTCATGTCCCTTGTCATAACTCTAAGTCCAATGATTTCTACCATATATAATATATTATGCCATGCTTTCTTCATCCCTGAAGCCCCTCACTCTATTGCTCCACTTCCTTACCGCATCCTGACTGCAAATGATTGTTGACTGATTGACTTCTACTGCTCTTGTTACTGAATGTTATGATTGTGGGTGTTGAAGGCAAGAGAGGAGATGGATTGAGATAAAAAGGTTTGAAAGTGCTCCCACTACACCAGAAGAAGAAATGGTGACTGCACAGAGCAGCTGGGAGTGTTCTTTGTGGGCTTAGGGACTTCTTGTCTTTAAGGTTGGGGAGACAGTTAAATATTAGAAATGGGGGGAAGAGAGACAGTAGCTCTAAGTTTTTCCAGATAGGAGGTCTCAGAGATGGCATTAAGATGTTGACAAAAAGAACTAAGCCTGTTGACCTTTGCTGCTATCAACCTCAGAAGGAACCCTGGAGTGGTGGAATCAATTCCAAAATGGATTTATAGTGGCTTACAATGGAATTAAGCTGAACTCCTTTGAGCTCTCTAGTATTCTTTTATTCTGAGGTTTCCCATAGAAATAAGAAAGCAAGTTGGCTTATCCAAAGGCTCTGATATAACTCTAAAAGATATCAGAGGGGTGACTGGTCCTCTTGAAAGAAGTGGATTTCATGATACCACAACTCTTCTTATTTTGACCTCTCAAAAAAAGAAAAGAAAGTCTCAAAAGTATTGTAATTATTTTGAATTGTGGCTAAGATATAAATTTCCATAAAAATACAGTTTTTACTAGGTTGTATTTATTTTTTAAATTTATTTGTTTATTTTTAGTTTACAAGATTCAATTCCACAGTTCCTTGAGTTTCAAATTTCCTTTCCCTCCCTCCCCCCATCCCCCATGACACATATAGTCTAGCATATGATCTGCAAATACTTTAATATAAGACATTAGTCAAGTTACAAAGGCATATTATACTAGACGGGATGAAAAATGGTAAAGAAGAAATAAACCAAACAATGAAAAAAAAAGATAAATTAGTTTGCTTCTATCAGGATTCAAGCTCAGTTCTTTCTAGTTATTTCTCTGGATGTCGCATGTCTCTCCTCATGAGTCTTTCGGGATTGACTTATATCACTGCATTGCTGAGAAGAGTCCAGTCTGTCATAGTTGGTGATCACACATATGTTGTGTCTGTGACTGTATATAAATTTCTCCTGGTTCTACTCTTCTCACTCAGCATCAGTTTGTATATGCCTCTCCAGGTAAATATGAAAACCATCTCCTCCTCATTTCTTATAGCACAATAGTATTCCATTACATGCATATACCACAACTTGTTTAGCCATTCCCAATTGATGGGCACCCCTTTAATTTCCAATTCTTTGCAACCACGAAAAGAGCTGCTATAAATATTTTTGTACATATGGGTCTTCCTCCCACTTCTATGATCTCTTTGGGATATAACCCTAGAAGTGGTATTGCTGGGTCAAAGGGTATGAAATTATTTATAGCCCTTTGGGCATAATTCCAGATTGCTCTCCAGAATGCTTGGATAAGTTCACAAGTCCACCAGCAATGCATTAGTGTTCCAATTTGCCCACAGCATTTGTCATTTTCCTGTTTTGTCATCTTAGCCAATCTGACTGGAGAGATGTGGTACCTCAGAGTTGTTTTGATTTCCATTTCTCTAATCAATAGTGATTTAGAGCATTTCTTCATATGCTTTTAGATATCTTTAATTTCTTTCTCTGCAAACTGCCTCTTCATATCCTTTGACCATTTATCAATTGGGGAATGACTTGTATTCTTATAGATTTGACTCAGTTCTCTGTATATTTTAGAAATGGATCTTTTATCAGAGACATAGGTTGTAAAAATTCTTTCCCAATTTCCCACCTCCCTTTTGATCTTGGTTACCTTGGCTTTGTTTGTACAGAAGCTTTTCAATTTAATGTAATCAAAATTATCCATTTTATATTTTATAATGCTCTCTAATTCTTGTTTGGTCCTAGTCTTTCCCTCTCCACAAATCTGACAGGTAAACTATTCCTTGCTTTCCCATATTGCTCACAGTATCATCGTTTATACCTAGATCATGCACCCATTTAGACTTGATTTTGGTATACGGTGTTAGATAATGGCCTATGCCCAGTTTCTGCCATACTATATTCCAATTTTTCCAACAGTTTTTGTCAAATAGTGCATTCTTATCCCCAAAACTGGGGTCTTTGGGTTTATCAAACAATAGATTACTATACTCATTAACTGCTGGATCTCGTGCGCCCAATCTATTCCATTGATCCACTACTCTACTACTCAGCCAGTACCGGTCTCTTGGTCTCTTGGCTTGGTCTCTTCTTTGCCTAATTGATTCCTTTAATTTCTTTTTCTTCTCTGATTGCTACTGCTAACGTTTCTAGTACCAGATTGAATAAGAGGAGTGATAGTGGACACCCTTGTTTCACTCCTGATCTTATTGGAAATGCTTCTAGTTTATCCCCATTGCATATAATACTTGTTGATGGTTTAAAATAGATGCTATCTACTATTTTAAGAAAGGCTCCATTTATTCCTATACTTTCTAGTGTTTTTAAATAGGAATGGATGTTGTACTTTGTCAACATGTCAACATGTATTTAAAAGTTTGGTGGGTTTCCTCCTTTTCTTCTCTCTTTGTCCTTACTCTTGCCTGTTGCCTAGTAAATAGTTCAAGCTTCTTTGCCTACCATTCAATGTACTCATGGCTCCAATCATACCTTTCCAGCCTTATTTGGTACTTTTCTGCTCTACATATTTTAGTTTAGCTAAACCTGGTATTCACTACCTCATAAAAAACGTCCACTGATTTCCTGCCTCTGTGTCTTTATTCAAGTCTTTATTCATTGTCCACTTGACCTATGAAACTTGTCCTTGAAAGACTAATTTAGATGTCAACTCCTTCAGAAAGTCTTCCATTACCTCCCCAGCAGTAAGGTTCATTTTCCCCTCAGCTCTCACAGACTACAAAAAGCAGAACTTTTAGGGTTAAGGAGGTGATGGTCTTATTATCTGCCCTGTAATTTTGTTTCCAGTGCTGGGTGCTACATCTCGGGGGGACATTTTAAAAAGGGAGAAAGACAGGCACAATGATAAAGCATCTTGAATTCATGCCATATAGGAATTGGTTCAAAGAAATGGGAATGGCCTGGCAGAGAGAGAAGACTTCTGGTAGAAGGGGAGAGGCATGATTGTTGTCTTCAAGGATCTGAAAGAGCTTCTCATAGAAGAGGTATTTAGCCGTGTTCTATATGGTCTAAGAAAACAGAAGTAGGAACAATGGTTGGAAACTACAAAGAAGCCAATGTAAGAAAACATTTTCTAACTATTAAAGTTATCCCCAAATGAAATAGGAGGTAGGCTTTGGGAAGCAGTAGGTTCCCCCTTGCCAAAAGTCTTCATGCAAAGGCTGAATGATAACTTGTCATATATGTTGAATGTTGTAGAGCAGATTCTTTTTCAGGTACAGATTTGATGTTTCCAACTTGGGAATTCTATGACAATTTTACAGAGGTCTATTTAGCGGACTTTGCACTTATGTTATGAGTATATGTTATTTTGTTTATGTATTTGTCATAATTCTCTTCTAGACCATAAGATCTATGGGGGCAAGGATCCTGTCTTTCTGGACTTTATGTCACCATTGTAGTACACTGAGTACAGTGTTGTTTTGTTCAGTCATTTTTCAGTCATGTTAGACTTTGTGACCCCAATTGGGGTTTTCTTGACAGAGATCCTAGAGTTGTTTGCCCTTTCCTTTTGTAGCTGATTTTACAGATGAGGAAACTGAGGCAAACAGGGTTAAGTTACTTGCACAGAGTCATACAGCTAGTAAGTATCTGAGGCTAGATTTGAACTCAGGAAGAGGAGTGTTCCTGACTCCAGGCCTGGTCCTCTATCCACTGTGCCACCTTAGTACAGTAGTTACTAATTAAATGATTGTCAGGTTAAATTATTCCTAGAGTAGCATCTGTGCAGACATTTGAAGAGGGTAATTACACTAAAGTATTTAGCATTCAGAATAAATGCCTGAATTGGGGATGAGTGACATCTTCCTCTTACTGTTTTAATCAATTTTCCCTTATTGTGGCATTAGTATACACAATTTCCATCTTATTTACTTGAGGGGAAGGTCTATGTTTTGCTCTGTAGAAGTCAGTCCTTGTTGATTTCAATGGGGGTGTTTTGTTCAGCCTAATGTTTACTAACGTGTTGCTGGTACATTTACTGAAACCATGTCCACTCATCAGAGATCACTTCTGAATTCCCAAACTGAGATTTCATAGAACTAATTCTCTCATCTGATAATGTCAGTTGTAGCTCAATAGAAAAAGTCAGAAAGACCTGGGTTCAAAGCCTATGTCAGTCAATGACTGATTTTTTTCCAATGCATTAGAAACTTTTCTTAGTCTCTCCTGACTTTCCAAGTCTACCAGAAAACACTGGTTGTTACCCTGGGAATCACTTAGTCTCTGTATACCTCTATTTCTTCATTCATGAAACAAAAGATCATCTTGATGACCTCTCAGTTCCTTCTAGCTTTAAATTTAAAGATCCTGTGACTTAACCCAGTATTTTCCAGGCATTTTGGACTAGTGGAAATCTTCCATCTTGTCCCAATCTCCCTTTGACAAAGCATCACTGTGGCAATATTTTTTAAAACGAATCTCTGGAATTTCCCTGTGGAATCTTGCATCGCAACAGAAACTTTCCAATTCTGTGTCATTCTATACTCCACACAATCCTGATTTCTTTGAAAACGGAGTACTTGCTAGTTGCTGGGGACATTTTTTCTCCTTGTCCAATCTCTCCCAGGTAACTCTAATACTGCATTTTCCTGCCTTTATGTTTTTATCATACTGTTCTTTATTCCCTGAATGACCCCTCTCCTTCTACCCACATAAATACTATTCATTCCTTAAGACCTAGCTCAAATGCCACTTTCTCCACCAAGCTTTCTCTCATCTTCCTCATTAATAGACTATCAGTCCTTCCTCTTATTGAAAACAGTGTATTTCTGTATTATGCCATCATAAGCTGTATTTTATATTTTTAATTTAATAATTTGGTAGGAGCTTAACATTTTCACTTCAATTAGATTTTCCAACTATTTTTATTTAATAAGTGAGTTTTCATGCATATAATAAATTTTTAGTCACCTCTTCTATACTATCATGATTTGTTTATTCCTTTGCAATTGGTTCCCCCCTCTCTTCTACATACAGTTTTATAGTATAGAACTTTGTTTATATTAGAACTTAACCCCTTAATGATAGGGGATGCATCTCATTAACTTTTTATACTCCAAGACTCAGCACAGTGCTGAGATTCAGATTCAGATAATCAAACGAATCTGATCAATCTATAAGTGATCCATGCGTGCACATTCTTTGGGATTTTTGTTCATGACCTCCTACAAATTTACCACAGGAGATTTTCTCCATGTATTAGAAGCGTTTCTTACTTTATCCTGATGTTACAGCACTCTGGTTATCCATATTGTCATCCTTAACCAAATGACTAGTCAGACTTGTCTACCTATCACATAAGTCCTTGATAATATCTTTATTCCTGTTCTTGAGTTCCTCGTTGGTTATATGTTACAATCTTCTTAGGACTACCAGGTACCACCCTGTTGCTCTTGGAGTGACAATAATTTTTAAGTCTAGTTTCCTCATCTCTAAAATGAAGATAATAATAATTTCCTAGGATTGTTGTGAGGATAAAATGAACAAATATTTGTGAAGCATTTAACATAATGCCTGGCATATAGTAGGTTCTAGATAAATACTTGTTAATAATAATACTATTTTTCCTTGGATAGTTGTATTCCATGTTTCACTACCATACAAAATACTGGTAGAATGTTGCTATTAGAAAGATGGCCTTTGCTTTCATGGGAAAATTGGGGTCATTATAGGAGCTTTGTAATTTTTCTAAAGTAATCCAGCCTGCTTTCCCCCTATACTTCAAATCTGCAGCAAGCTCACTGTCCATATATTCTGTCTCAGACATACATTCAAATGCAGAAGTAATATAGATTTTTCCATCCAAAGGCATATTGAAATAAGGGCAATAGCCATTCTTCATACTTGATCTTTTTCATGTGGAATAGTCATAGATCTCTTCTAGGAGACTGTAATATTCTGGGACTTGATGCAATCAACCCAATGTCATCTGGAAACAAGAGCACCTCAGTATCTTATGGAGAATCCCTCTTTAATTTGTATTCCTTACTGGATCTATTCTATCACAATGGTGCCCACCTTTGTCAAGCATACACCTCCTTTATGTCTCGCCTGAAATCAATGACCTAAGGGTCATTTAACCTAGTTATTTGTACCATGTCCCTCAAAGAATCCTAAAGGATTTTGATATATGGCTGGGAGACATTTTGTTGTTGAAGACCTTGTAAGGTAATATTTTGCTTCAGAGGTAGGGAATAAACAAACACTTATATGGCACTGCGCTAAATGCTTTACAAATTACAACTCTGGGAGCTGTAATGTTTTTGTGATCCCCATGTTACAGTGGAGATAAACAGAAGTTAAGTGACTTGGCCAGGGTTACACAGCTAGTAAGTGTCTGAGGCCAGATATGAACTTAGGTCTTTCTGACTTCAGGTCTGGTGCTCCCTTTACCACACCATATAACTGCCTGAGTCTTACTGCCATGGTTTTATTGACTCAATTTTTTCTTTTCATTAATTGTGGAGGGGTAAAGATGTGTGCAGTATTAAAGATTCCCTTTAAAAGTCTAATTTTCTCCTATCAATATCTTCATAGGGAATATCTTTAATTTGTCTATAGATGGTTGTCACGTGATTTTTGTATGTGTGAAAATCATGTAAGGCCGAAGTTATTGATGTTTTCTTGTTTATCTTTATTTTAGGTGTTGTTGAAGTCTAATATTTCCCCCCTTAGAACTTTTCCTTCCCTCAGATACTTCATATATCAATCTCCTAGATAATTCATGTATCAATCTCCTAAAGCCCACAGAATTATATCATATTACATATCTCTTTCAATGTATACTAGTTCTGACCTGGCTGCTTTTCTATATTTTAATTCTTTAGTGTTTTCTCCTTCTTAAGCATCTTGAGGACAGTGATATTAGGGTCCAAGCATGATGAACAGTTACCTTATTTTTGATGGCGAAAACATCACATCATAATGATTAAAAAATCCAAAAAACAAACCTTCCCCATTTTTTTCTGGTTGTTCTGTTGTCATCCTTAAGTACACTTGGGATGATTTCTTAGTTGGATGTCTAGCCAAGCCTCCTTTAAACTGGTTTTATTCTTCCCTGTTTCTCTCTGCTTTATAAAATAATGTCTTATAACTGCTTATCATTCTTCTAAAGATTTTCTAAATGAGTTTATACTCTAATGTGTCATGACCAGGCATGACAGTTATTAAGTAAGTGAGATGTTTGTTGAGAAAATTATTTTCAGATCTCCGGTTGCAATTGATTTTCATTGGTAAACTAATTGTATATATTTTATTTTTTTCTTCTTTTTTTAAATTTAAACAAATGCTTTATTAACTTCTGTTTTACATCATTCATTTCCAACAGATTTTGAGTTACAATCATTCCCCCCCACTGTTTTGCCCCTACCCACCCTCCCAGAACAGCAGTCCCACAAGACATTGCTTCCTCCAATCTGCTCTCTCCCATATCCTCTCCCACACCCCCTTCGACCACTCCATTAGAGGAAGGTGAATCTTTGTGTCCCAATGCCTGCACATCTTATCTCCCAATTACAAGCAAAAGAGTATTAATAATAGTATTTATATATATTTGAAACATTTAATCTTAAGACATTGAATTTCAGATCCATTTCCTTCCTTCCTTGTCACCCATTCCCTCTGGGGAGTTAAGTAATTCAGTATATGTTGTACATGTCTAGCTATGCAAAACATTATCATAGTAGATATATTGTACCAGGCTGCTTATAATTCCCTCCCACTCATCCCACCCCCCACCTGGTCCATTCCTCACTTGATCCTGTCCCTCTTCCATAGTGGGTAACTTCAACCTCCCCTCCCCCCAAGGATGCCCTCCCATCCATCATCCCTCCTCTCATCCCCCTTCCCCCTATTCTGCTGTAGGTTGAGATGTCCCACCTAGTATGTATGTCATTCTCTCCCTGAACCAAATTCAATGAGAATGTGGTTTTGCCTTTTTGCCTTCCTATTTTTCCCCTCCCCTGCAACCACTTCCCCCTGCTTGCTCTACATGAGATAGTTTACCCCACCCTGTCTCTCCCCATCTCCTCCTGACACTTTCCTCTCTCACCTCACAACTTCACCCCTTGAGTATCCTCCCTTCCCAACAAATTCAACCTATGCCCTCTATCCATATATAACTGTAACCATATACACACACATTCACGTATGTATTCACACAACCATACACCCTTCTTCCATTATTTTCATAGTGAGAAAGATTTCCTCAGTCACAGTTATTGTTTTTCCATATAGGAATGTAAATAGTTCAACTTTGATAAGTTCCTTTTGATTTCTTTTCCCTGATTACCTTCTCAGGCATCTCTTGCTTCTTGCATCTGGATGTCAAATTTTCTATTCAACTCTGGTTTTTTTCCTCAATAATTCTTGAAAGTCCTCTATTCCACTGAATGACCATATTTTCCCCTGAAACAAAATACTCAGTTTTGCTGGATAGGTGACCCTTGGGTTTATTCCCAGCTCTTTTGCCCTCTGGAATATCATATTCCATGCCCTTCAGTCCCTCAGTGTAGAAGCTGCCAGGTCCTGTGCTATTCTGATTGTGTTTCCACAAATTGAAATTGTTTCTTCTTGGCTGCTTGTAGTATTTTCTCCATGATCTGGGGATTCTGGAACCTGGCTATAATATTCCTGGGAGTTTTCTTTTTGGGATCTTTTTCTGGAGGTGATCAGAGGTTGATTCTTTCAACCTCTATTTTGCCCTCTGGATCTAAAACATCAGGGCAATTTTCCTTGAGAATTGCTTGAAGGGTGATTTCTAGGTTCTTTCTTTGATCATGGCTTTCAGGTAGTCCAATAATTTTAACATTATCTCTCCTGGATCTATTTTCCAGGTCAGTGGTTTTTCCCATGAGATATTTCACATTGCCTTCTAATCTTTCATTAGTTTGGATCTGCTTAACAGCATCTTGATTTCTCATAGAGTCATTAGCTTCCATTTGTTCCAGTCTAACTCTGAAGGAATGAATCTCCTCAGTGAGCTTTTGAGATTCTTTTTCCATCTGGCAAATTTGACTTTTTAAGGCCTTCTTCTCCTCATTGCCCTTTTGGGCCTCCTTTGCCATTTGAGTTAGTCTATTTTTTAAGGTGTTGTTTTCCCCAGTCAGGCTGTTGACCCTCATTTCATACTTTTCCTGCATCCTTCTCATTTCTCTTTCCAATTTTTCCTCCACTTCTCTTATTTGATTTTTAAAGTCCTTCTTAAGGTCCTCTATGGCCTGCAACCCACTCATGTATTCCCCTGGGGCTTTTGGAGCAGGACTTCTGACCTCACAGTCCTCTTCCTGCTCCATGCTTTGACCCTCCTTGCCCCCAAAGTAGGAGTCTAGGGTTGCATTTTTCTGTTTAATTTGTTTCCTTTGCCTTGGCATGTTGCCACTTGATTACTTGCCTTTTGGGCTTGTTGCCACAGTATGGCTGGGCCGCCAGACAGGTGAACTTTTGTCCTGAACTGTGGGGAGAGAACTTCCGCTTCTGGCAAGCTGGAAACCCACCCACCACCTCCACCCCAGATCACAATCCAGATCCAGGGATGTTAAAGCAGGAGCGATTACCCCCCCAAGACTGATCGCTGGGTCTCCCTACAGTTCGCAGGCCAGGAGCAGGAGCTGCCTCTGAAAACTACAAAATGGCATGTGTCCTCAGTGGCTTCTAGCCCCCAGGGGAGGAAGCCAACAATTTCCCCAAATACTGGTCCCAAAGTCCATAGGGCACTAACCTCTCACTTTGTCCTAGGCATGTCTATGTTGATAGTTCTGAAATCTCCACAACTGCTGGTGTTCTGGGGTCCCTCCAGCCGGCTGCTAGCCCAGCTGCCCTGGGGATAAAACGGTGACTCAGGAGGACCTGTGCTTGGCTCCCCGTGCTCTTCATGCTGCCAGCTCCCAGAGCGCTACACTGGTCCTTCCTGCATGGCTGCTGGGCTGTCCTCAGTGGGGGGTTAGCTTCTCTGTGTTGTTCTGTGGGTGCTGGTGCTCCAGAAGTGGTTCAGAGTCCCCTTTTACATAGTTTGGAGGAAATCTGGGGGCAGAGTGGCTTGGACTCGCTGTTTCTACTCCGCCATCTTGGCTTCGCCCCTAATTGTATATATTTTAGTCATTTGATAAATATTGGTTGAATTGTATTCGATCAGTAGTTGAATGCTTGTGGGGATCCTAGAGTTTTCCCCACTGAGATGTCCAGGTTTTACACTTTCTCTAAGGAGGTAAGAACTGCTTATCTGGGGGCAGTTCATAGATTTCTTTCAATCATATTTATGAAATAGACCTTAATCAGAGAGCTTTAACAGTCATCAGGGGAGACATTCATATAATTAAAAAAAATGTAAACCAGGGTCTAGACCTTGATCAGACCTCACCTCCTGGGGAACACTTCCTCTGATACAAAATAAGTGGATTTTAGTTACTGATGTTTGGCCATATGCTTACAAACATGCAGTGAATAATGAAATCTTCAAATAGAGGAGAAAGTGTATGCAGAACAGCAGGTAGATTCAGCTCTGAATAGCTCAGATTTCATGTACATCATCTCATTGAAGTTTCAAAAAACTCTATGACTGTACTGTATTAATAGGACAAATAGTAGTATTTCCATTTTCTAGATGAAAAAAAATGAGGCTAGGAGAGATAGATGGGCTTGCCCATGTCTCTATAACTAGTGAGTGACGAAGGTCTGATGTTCTGACTCCCAGGGTCACTTGGTAATAATGGTGTCTATTTTCCAATCTTTTACAATTACAAAGGCATTTGACGTACTGTTTCAGGCTGAAAATATATTCCTACCCCATCTTTCTCTGTCCCACATGCTGCCTATACTATGACCCCTCCCCATCCTATCTGATGTTTCCCATCCCCTTCTTTTCCCTTCTGCCCCGTTCCTTTTCTATAACTCTCTATATAGGATTATAGAATCAATCGCAAAGGGCATCTGGTCCAAACCCTTCTTTTCACAGATAATGAAACTGATACATAGGGAAGCTGAATAACTTGGATAAGGTCAATGGGCAGAGTGGGGATTTGACCCCTGGTCCTCTGATTCCATGCCTGGAGCTTCTAGCTTAGAAACCTCTAGTTTTCTGACTTATTGGCAACTCTTTTTCTGGGTCCTCAGAGGTAGGACAACAGTAAGTTCTGGCTGAGCAGGACCCAACCCATTCTTTGAGAATGACTAAGATGCCTTGAAGAGACTGTATCCATGGGGTGAAGATGAGCCCAGGAGTCTCTGTGAAGTGGCCTCCTGTAAGATCCATCCTGAACCATTTTCTCCTGCAGTAGCCTGAAGATTGCATGCCTGAGGCTCCATGCTAAAGTTCCTGGTAGTATCCCTATCTGCTCTCAATCTTCCTAATAATCAGACATTGGAAAGCCCTCGAGTTTTGGGGATGTGATTCCCCCAGCTCGTGTGTGTGTGTGTGTGTGTGTGTGTGTGTGTGTGTGTGTGTGTGTGTGTGTGTGTTTGTTTTGCTAGTTTAGAGATATTAGTCCTGGCTCCCTTGCTGCCCTAGATTTAGAGGCTTCAGTGACTGCTTCAGTTTGGGTGGTGATTGCTGCCCTTCTGTCAGTTCCTTGTTGTCTTTTCCCCATGTGGCCTATAAGTGGAAGCAAAATGTGCAAACCCAACATTGCATTAACTGCATTGCAGAGAATCATGTGGGAAAATTTGCAAAATGTTTGATTTTCCTATGTAGCTGTGATTTATGGGTGTTTGTCTAGCACATGAAGTCGTGCTGGGGATAGCACATAATTAAACTTAAAAAATGATCCTCATTTTAAAAGAACTTATTTTTGTACACGTTTTATGAGAGTACATGTCCTTAATCTCCTATGCATGTACATGAAATGTGTAGGTCCTTAATATTTTTGGAGCTAAAAGGAGGCTTAGTTCAACACTAGTTTAATAGTGTGGAGGAGAGAGGATTTGAATTTAGACTCAGAGGATCTAGGTTGAAGTTCTGCCACTGTCAGTTAATATCTGGGTGGCTTTGGGCAAGGTACTTAAATTATCTGGGACTCAATTTCCTTATATATAAAATGAGGATTTTTGGATAGGGCACATCTATATTGTCAAATCTCCATGACATCTCTGGCATATACTGCATTCTCTCCATCCACCCAGCCACCAGCTTAGTGAGCTCTCATCACTTCTTGTCTAAACTACTGCAATGTTCTCCTAATTGACCTCCTTGTCTTATGTGTCTCCCCTTTCCAAATCATCCTTCACATGGCCACCGAGATGTTATTCTTAGTGCAGATCTTATATTACTTTCCTTCTCACTAAATGTCAGTGGCTCCCAATTGCCTCTGTGATCAATATACAAACTCCTCTGGTTGGTATTTAAAGCCTTGAGGGAGCTCAAAGTAGTTGTGATAGTATTCCTAATTTTCATTTAATATAGTAATAATAATAACAATAATAACTAACATTTATATAGTGCTTTAAAGTTTCTGAAGTACTTTCCAAAATTATCTCATTTGTTGGCCTACACAAACTCCCTAAATCATCAGACAAGGGCAACAGATGGGTTTGAAGAACCATTAAATTGCCCCCAGGGTTAAAATGAGACAGTTGTTCTAACAGGATGTTAAGAATTAAGAAAAGGAGGCAAGGTCTGGAGAACTCCCTTGACTTGTTCAAGGTAACCAGCTACTTCTGGTAATGGCGAGTGAAAAAGGAGAAGACTGTCTACATGATATAGCAGTATGAAGGTTTTCTTTTTATTTGCAATTGTGAAATCAGGCTCTTTAATAACAACTAGGTTTTGGCATGTTTGTCTCAGAAAACTATATGATTACAATGTTGGGAAAAGAGAGCTAAGAGAAATAGGACTTCCTTGAATCAGGTTTGAGAAAGGAGTAAAACTAAGGCTGAGTGGGGTCCTGCTACAAGCAGACCATGCCCTCTTAACCACTGCAATATGTGTTAGAGACTCAGCCAAGAGGCTAAGTGCCCTAAAAGAGGAGACTTACTTTAATGAAATATAGTATAATAAGAAATTGGGGAGTGGCATAAGGCAGAGGGAAATGTGAGTACAGAAGAGTGCAATAACCAGAAAGCTGGCTTGACTATAACCCTATATGAGCACCACAAGGGTTTTTTTTAATGAATGAATGATGAGAAGTATACCATAACACCCATTTTGGTACTTAAAGAGGTCTTTGGAGTCATTGGTACAGGTGCTTAATTAGCTAGGGTCAATCACAACACCTCTTTCCAAGATTTTTTCATCCTGTGTGAATCTTATTCACATCTTTCCATATATCTGGAAGCCTTCATTTGTTTATTTTAATATATCTCCAGGAAGAAAGTTGGGAGATAGAGTCAAGGAAGGAGGAGGGCAGCTCAGGGCAGGAAGCACTAGTTCTGGTTTCAGAGTACCTACAAATCCCACTAGGAATACTTTACTACCTTGGACAAGTCACTTAACATTGCTGGGTGTTAGTTTCTTCATCTATGAAATGAGGCATTTGAGCAAGACACCAATGAGGCATTTGACAAGACACCAATGAGGCATTTGAACAAGACACCAATGAGGCATTTGAACAAGACACCAATGAGGCATTTGAACAAGACACCAATGAGGCATTTGAACAAGACACCAATGAGGCATTTGAACAAGACACCAATGAGGCATTTGACAAACACCAAACAAACAAGACACCAATGAGGCATTTGAGCAAGACACCAATGAGGCATTTGAACAAGACACCAATGAGGCATTTGAACAAGACACCAATGAGGCATTTGAACAAGACACCAATGAGGCATTTGAACAAGACACCAATGAGGCATTTGAACAAGACACCAATGAGGCATTTGAACAAGACTCTGCCTCAAGTACCCTTTGGTTCAAGCTCTATAATTATTTGATTCCAGTTTATGAACGAATGAACATCTGGGGGGAAAAGCCCTTTAAAGCAATTACTTTATACCAGATACTGTGCTGAGTGCTGGGGACATAAACTCAAAAGGGAGATAGCCCTTGCCCTCAAATATTTTACAATTAATAGGAGGAAAAAAAAACATATTTCGATGCGGTAGCTAGGGAAGGGAGTGTCTCCAAAGTTCCAATGATAGTTATGTGATACATAGAGCAATCAATTGACATGCCCTCTCAATCTTTCCAGTAATTATGGCAGCATTGTTGTGTTACTTTAATTACTGAGACCAGAGAAAGAGTGGAAAGTGTACATGCACCACTGTGTGTGTGTGCGTGTGTGTGCATGCGAGAGCGTGTGTGCGTGCCTGTGCGTGTCTTGTAAGGGTATGGGGTAGGGAGCATCATGGTACATGGTCTGGCAGAGTAGATGATAAGATGACTAGGTTGATGGCAATGGATGGAAGTTTCAGGAAGAGCAAATTTGGGTTTTATATGAAGAAAAGTACCCTAATTATTAGAGAAGTGTAAAAGTGAAATGCTTTAGGAGGTGGTGAATTCCTCCTTTTGTGAATTCTTTTGTTTGCTTGCTTAATCTTTTTCCTTCAAATAAATTTTAAGTTAAATCTACAATCAGAAGTATCAAACTATATAAACCAAAGGAAAAGAAAATAAAAACAGAACAGTTGTTACATGTGATTACATGCATAACTGTAGTTATTTATAGATTAGAAAAGAAAAAGCAAAAAATATTTTAGTAACGTTTTTGTCTTTTTTAAATTAAATTTTATGTTTATTTTTAGTTTACATCATTCATTTCCACAAGACTTTGAGTTACAATTTTTCTTCCCATCTTTCCCCTACCCACCACCCCAAAACAGCGGGCCCACTGTATACCCCCTCCTCCAATCTGCTCTCTCCTATATCCTCCCCCGTTACCCTCCAAATTTCCAGTAGGGCAAGATGGATCTCCATAACCCCAGGGCCGGTATTATCTTATTTCCCAGTTGCATGTAAATAATGGTGATGATGATGATGCTGATGATGCTGATGATGATGATGATGATGATATGTATATATATTTTAAACATTTGATTTTAAAACTTTGGATTCCAAATTCTTTCCCTTCCTCTCTTATCACCACACTTACTGGGAAGATAGGCAATTCAATATAGGTTGTACATGTGTAGTCTTGCAAAACATTTCCATAGTGGATATATTGTGAAAGATTGACTATATTTCTCTCCATCCTATCCCATCCCCGACTTGTTCTATTCTCTACTTTGACCCTGTCCCTTTTCAGAAGTGTATGCTTCCAACTTCCCTTCTCCCCAACCTGCTCTCCCCTCCAACATCTCCCATCTCATACCTTTCCCCCCTACTCTCCTGTTGGGTGAGATACCCTATTTAGTGTATATGCCATTCCCTCCCTAAGGCAAATTCAGAGAGTAAGGTTGACCCATTCCCTTTTGCCTTCCTATTCTTCCCCTCCATTGTAACAGTTTTACCATGTCTCTTCTATATGGGATAATTTATCCCATTCTGTCTCTCCCCAACTCCTCTCATTATATTCCTCTCTCACCTCTTAATTTCACCTTTTAAGCATCATCCCTTCCTATTCAACTGGTCCTGTGCCCTCTCTCTATGTATATCTGTACACATATATATGCACACTCACATATGTATTCATATGCCCATATACCTTCCTATATAGACATATGTATGTATGTGTGTGTGTATATATATATATATATATATATATATATATATATATATATATATATATACATTTATATTCCCTTCAACTGTCTTCATATTGAGAAAAGTTTCATAAGTTACAATTATTGTTTTTCCATGAAGGAATGTAAATAGTTCAACTTTGATTAGTTCCTTATGATTTCTTTTCCCTGTTTACCTTTTCATGCTTCTCTTGCTTCTTGTATCTAAATGTCAAATTTTCTATTCAAATCTGGTTTCTTCATCAAGAATGCTTGAAAGTCCTCTGTTTCATTGAATGACCATATTTTATCCTGAGACATGATACTCAGTTTTGCTGGGTAGGTGATTTTGGTTTTAATCCCAGCTCCTTTGACCTCTGGAATATCATATTCCATTCTCTTCTATGCCTCAATGTAGAAGCTGCCAGATCCTGTGTTATCCTGATTATGTTTCCACGATATTCAAATTGTTTCTTCTAGTCTGCTTATACTATTTTCTCCTTGATCTGGGAACTCCGGACCTGGCTATAATATTCCTAGGAGTTTTCTTTTGGGGATCTTTTTCTTTCTTTCTTTCTTTTTTTATCCCTCACCCAAGAATAGCACACACAGGATATACCCTCATCAAATCTGCTCTCTCCCATATCTTCTCCCATACCCCCCTCAAATCTCCCAGTGGGGGAAGGTGAATCTCCATGCCCGAATGCCTGTACATCTTATTTCCCAATTATATGCAAAATAGTATTAATAATAGTATTTATACATTTTTACACATTTGATTTTAAAACTTTGAATTCCAGATTCATTCCCTTCCTCCCTTGTCACCCACCCTTACTGGGAAGATAAGCAATTCAGTATATGTTTTGCATGTGTAGCTATGCAAAACATTACCATAGTAGTTATATTGTAAAAGACTGACTATATTTCCTTCCCTCCTATCCCACCTTCCACTTGGTCTATTCCCTACTTTGATCCTGTCCCTTTTCACAAGTGGATACTTCCAACTTCTCTCCCCTCCTTTCTTCCTGCCCTCCCTTCCATCATCCCTCTTCTTGTGTCCTTCCCCCCTACTCTCCTGTAGGGTGAGATATCCTATTTAGTATTTATGTCATTCTCTCCCTGATCCCAATTCAACGAAAATAAGTTTTTGCCTTTTTGCCTTTCTGTTCGTCTCCTTCCTTGTAACCATTTTCCTTTGCCTCTTCTCTATGAGAGCGTTTATCCCATCCTGTCTCTCCCCATCTCCTCTCGATATATTCCTCTCTCATCTCTTAATTTCACCTTTTAAGTATCATCCCTTCCTATCAAATTTGACCTGTGTCCTCTATATATGTATACCTGTAAACATATATACACACATTCACATATGTATTGATATGCCTTCTTCAACTATTTTCATAATGAGAAAAGTTTCATCAGTTACAGTTATTGTTTTTCCATGTAGGAATGTATATAGTTCAACTTTGATAAGTTCCTTATGATTTCTTTTCCCTGTTTACCTTCTCAAGCATCTCTTGCTTCTTTATCAGAATGTCAAATTTTCTTTTTGAGTCTGGTTTTTTTCCTCAAGAATGCTTAAAAGTCCTCTATTCCACTGAATGACCAAATTTTCTCCTGAAACAAAATACGCAGTTTTGCTGGGTAGGTGATTCTTGGTTTTAATCCCAGGTCCTTTGCCTGTGGAATATCATATTCCAAGCCCTTCAATCCCTCAATGTAGAAGCTGCCAGATCCTGTGTTTTCCTGATTGCATTCCCACAGTATTCAAATTGTTTCTTCCTGGCTGCTTGTAAAATTTTCTCCTTGATCTGGGAATTCTGGAACCTGACTATATTATTCCTAGGAGTTTTCTTTTTGGGATCTTTTTGAGGAGGTGACTGGTGAATTCTTTCAACCTCTATTTTACCTTCTGGTTCTAAAACATCAGGGCAAATTTCCTGGATAGTTTCTTGAAAGATGGTTTCTAGGTTCTTTCTTTGATCGTGGTTTTCAGGTAGTCCAATAATTTTTAAATGATCTCTCCTGGATCTATTTTCCAGGTAAGTGGTTTTTCCCATGAGATATTTTACATTGCCTTCTATTCTTTCATTTGTTTGGATCTGTTTAACAGCACTAGCTTCCCTTTGGTCCATTTTAAACCAAAGGAAAGATTCTCCTCAGTGAGCCTTTGAGATTCTTTTTCCATCTGGCAAATTAGGCTTTTTAAGGTATTCCTCTCCTCATTGCCTTTTTCAGCCTCTTTTGCCATTTGAATTAGTCTATTTTTTAGGGCATTATTTTCCTCAGTAAGGCTATTGACTCTCATAATTTTCTTGCATCATTTTCATTTCGCTTTCCAATTTTTCCATCCACTTCCCTTGTTTTTTAAGGTCGTCTATGGCCTGTAACCAGCATGTATTTTCATTTGGGGATTTTGATGCAGGAGTTCTGACCTCCCAGTCCTCCTCCTGTGCCATGCTTTGATCCTCTTTGCCCCCAAAATAGGAGTCTAATGTTGAATTTTTCTGTTTATTTTGTTTCCTTTGCCTAGGCATGTTGTCACTCAATTACTTGACTTTTGGGCTTGTTGCCACAGTAGGACTCTGCCCCCAGCCAGGGGAGCTTTAGTCCCAAATGCTGGGGTTTTCCCAACTTCTGGGGGTATTAGTTGGGTGGCCTCTCTGAAGCCCCCATATACTCTGGCAAGCTGGTCACATACCCCAAGACCTCCACTGCAGACCACAATCCAGATCCGAGAAGGGTAAAGCAAGGGCAATTACCCCCCAGATTAATAGCTGTAACCCCCTATAGTTTGAAGGGCAGGAACTGAAGTGTCTATGGATGCGCTGAAGCTTCTCAGAGGCTTCTCACCCCCAAGAAAAGAGGCCACAAGCTCTCTCAACTGAGTCCCAAAGTCCATACCATACTAACCTCTCACTTTGTCCATGGCACCTATGTGTTGGTATTTCTGGAAACTCCACATCTGCTGGTGTCCTGTAGTCTCTCCAGCTACCTGCTGATCAGGCCACCCTGGGGCTAAAACCTCCAACTCAGGCAGGCATGGGCTTGGCTCCCAGAGTGCTGTGCCTGCCGGGCTGCTGGGCTGTCCTCAGTAGGAGGTTAGCTTCTATATGTCATTTTGTGGGTTCTGAAGCTCCAGAGGTTTTTTAGAGTCCCCTTTTACATGAATTTAGAAATTGTGGTAGTCACAGCTGCATGGAAGAGCTGTTTCTACTCCGCCATCTTGACTCTGCCCCTCTTGGGATCTTTTTCAAGAGGTGATTGGTAGATTCTTTCAACCTCTATTTTGTCCTCTGGATCTAAAACATCAGGGCAATTTTCCTTGAGAATTTCTTGAAGGATGATTTCTAGGTTCCTTGTTTGATCATGGCTTTTCAGTAGTCCAATAATTTTTAAATTATCTCTCCTGGATTTATTTTCCAGATCAGTGGGTTTTCCAATGAGCTATTTCACATTGCCTTCTATTTTTTCATTTGTTTGGATCTGTTTAATAGTATCTTGATGTCTCATAAAGTCACTAGCTTCCATTTGCTCCAAGCTAATTCTGAAGGAATGATTCTCTTCAGTGACCTTTTGAGATTCTTTTTCTATCAGGCAATTTTGGCTTTTTAAGGCATTCTTCTCCTCTTTGGCTTTTTGAGCCTCTTTTGCCATTTGAGTTAGTCTATTTTTTAAGGTGTTATTTTCTTCAGTCATATTATTGACTCTCTTTTCATGGTTTTCTTGCATCATTCTCTTTTCTCTTCCCAATTTTTCCTCCACTTCTCTTATTTGGTTTTCAAAATCCTTCTTAAGGTCCTCTATGGCCTGTCACCAGTTCATATTTTTCTTGGAAGTTTTTGGTGCAGGAGTTCTGACTTCACTGTCTTCTTCCTGTTCCATGCTTTGATCCTTTTTGTCCCCCCAAAAGGAGTCCCAAGTTGGATTGCTGTGCTTGCCTTGCTTTCCCCACTTGCTCATGTTGCCACTCAATTACTTGACCTTTGAGCTTTTTGCCACAGTAGAACTCTGTTTCCAGAGAAGAAAGCTTTGTTCCAAATTGCTGGTGTTTTCTCCACTGCCAGAGCTATTAGTTGGGTGCCCTCTCAGAAGCCCCCACACTGGCTATGGCAAACTGGTAATACATCCCAGGACCTCCACCTTAGACCATGATCCAGATACAACCAGGTTAAACAAGAGTGATTATCCCTCAGACTGGTTGGTTGGTCCCCCTACTATCTCCAGGCCAGGAGCTCTAAAGCAGCTATGTGGCAGTGACTGCATGGCTTCTGTTCCTCAGTGGCTTCTCCTTCCAGCAGGCAGAGGTCAGACTGCACTCCCAGAGTCCCTGTTCCCAAAGTCCACACTGCACTGACCTCTCACTTTGTCTTTGGCATTTATGGGTTGATAATTCTGGAAACCACCACAGCTGCCGGTGATCTACTCTCCTGATGTTCCTCTGCCCAGGGCTGGCCCTGGTGCTAAAACCTGAGACTCAGGTGGGCTGGGCTCTGCTCCCAGCTGTGATTGACCCTTCCTGCTCATCTGGGACTCAGGTGGGCTGGGCTCTGCTCCCAGCTGTGATTGACCCTTCCTGCTCATCTGCCAGGATGTATTCAGTGGGAGTTTTGTTTTTCTCTGTCACTTTCTGGTTTCTGTAGCCCTAAAGTTTGTTTAGAGTCATTTTTATAGGTATTTGAGGTTGTTATGGGGGGAACACAGGGAGTCTTCCTGCTTCTATGCTGCCATCTTGGTTCCTCCCCCCTAGTAACTTTAATAAAGAATAACAAAATGATCCCATTTATTTCCATGAACCCCTCTAGATTCTCTGTGTATTTAACTGTGCTATTATCATATCTTAGTAGATGTGTTTATTGTTATCTTGGTTCTGGTTTTGTTTTTCATTTAATCATTTCATATAATTCTTCCTACATGTATTTGAACTCTCATATTCATCATTTCTTATGGAGCAGTAATATTTCATTTCATTCATATACTATTTATTCAGGAGTTCTCCAGTCATTGGGCATCAAATTTGTTTCAGTTTCCTCCCCCATTACAGATAGGGCTGCTAGCAATATTTTTATACTTATAGATTTTTTTCTTCTCACTAACCTCTTTAGGGTCTAATCCCAATAGTGAAACTGCCAGGTCAGATGGTAAAACAGCTTTATAATTCTTATTTTATAATACCATATTGCTTTTCAAAAAGGTTGAATCAATTCATAGCTCCATCAGCAGTGAATTAGCATATCTATTTTTTTCACAGCTGCACCCACATTGGATTGAATCTTTAAAGAGCAAACAAACAAACTCTGACAAGCTAATGGGTATATAGTAATAAGGCTGGCATATCGAAGTTGTTTTAACTTGCATTTTTCTTACTGTGTGGATGTTTGGATAGTTTTATGTGGTTGTTGATATAATTTCAAAAATCACTTACTCATATCCTTTGATTCCTTATCTGTTGAAAAATGTTTCTTCCTTTAGTAAATTTGCATCAATTCCTTATAATTAATTTGTGGCTCAGAAAATCAGTTTTGAATGCACCTGGACTAGATTTGATATTTATTAGCTTTTAATAGTGGCTCACCTTCCACAAATACAGTTGGTTCCATTAGGCTGCTTGCTCTACCCCAGAATTAGCAGCCAAGTCCAGGGCTAGTCAATAACAATGGGCTCTTCTTTCTCCTATTGCAAACCAGGCAGCTTGGTCAATTTCAGGAAGCCATTTCTTGCTTATTGGAATGATATAAACCTCTCCCTTGTTTCTTCACAGGAAACCCTTTCTTCTCAATTCCATCTTCTTTGAAAGCCCAGGACTCACGATGCGATGCAGGAAATTCCTTTCACACTCTTACATATGTAGTGAACCTCTTTCACTCTTTTCATTTGCTAAAGTGTGTGTGCATATATATGTGTTTATGTGTGTATGTAGGATAGAGGGATGGAGAACAACCTACTGTGTGCAAACCTCCATTTCCACCTCTGTGTATATGTAGCAAACTTTTCTTTTTTTCTTTCTCCCCACCAACAACCTTCTGCTAGATCTAAAGATTCAATGCAATCTTTGATATATCCTAAGCCATAGGTTACCTCGTTTACTGTGTTTATCCTGGATCACTATTTTTTGGAGGGGGGAGGGGGATGAAACCTATGATTCTTAGAATTATAGTGCATGAGTCTGGACTCTTGCAAGCTCCAATGTAGGCAGGAGCCTAGGGAGTAATGTACAGTACTGGCCACCAGAATTGTTCAGGACAAACAGCGTCCTACTGTGTTGGACATCAATCATTGTGACTACTAAAACAGTATGGTTAAAGAGGCCAGGGGCCAATGCCTGACTGGCATCATGGCATCATGGCATCAGAAGCAGGCACAACTAGCAGGAATCAGGCCATCAATAGGAAGTGCCAACTGTAGAGCAACCACATAGTGGATGAACAGCAGCATAACTAGCCCAAAGATGGCCACGATGACCTGGCCAGGGCTGCAAGGACCACAGATACAGGTAGGTATGCTGGACAAATGTGCAAACCATGGGAGCAAAAGAATTCTATGGCAGAGACTGAAGAAAGATCCCAGATGAAGGGTCTGTTGTTTTCACTCCTTCATTTCTGTACAGGCCCTACTCTTGACTGTATTTTTTCTTCACCACTCCCCAGAAGCCTTCTCATCCAGAAAATTTCTCTGACCCTGAGACTTCTGCCTCTGATTGATCATTTCCTCTAGGAAACTCCATTTCAAGGAAGAGTCAGGGTCTTCAGTGTTTACTCCTTCATTATTCTTTGGACTCTGCTCCTGACTGTACTTCTTTCTTTGCCATGACACCTCAAAGGTACCTTTTCTCTATCCTCTATTTCAGCCCTCCTTTTCATGTTCCTTCCATGCTTTACCCCATTAGAATGTAAACTCCTTGAGGGCAGGAACTGTCTTATTTTTCTGCTTGTATTTCTATTCCAAGCACTTTGTAACAAACCTGACACATAATAAGTTCTTAATAATTACTGTTGACTTGACTTTGTATTATTGGGATGGTAAGAAAATAGTTCTTTTATACTCATGAACTTGAAAGGTATTTCAGTTGAATTTGTCCCATTTTTTGTCCTACACTCTTCCTTCAAACATACGGCGGGGAAAGAGACAATTTCAAAGCTTCAGTTCACATAGTAGCCTGGCTCAAGACAGTTTTATTTCCCCTAGGTGTCCATAAGCCCAGAGTTAGAACTAATAAACCCTAGAATGCCTGTTCCCACAAGTAGGATGGGACTATTGAAGGTACAGATGTGATGGGATTGTACCAAAAGTACTTGGAGTTTGCTGGGCAATTATCAACTGATATATGACACCTGTGGGGTGATGGGCCAGGATGCCACTCATAGCATTGCTGTTTTTGCTTGTATGGGGCCAAGCACTGCTTTTGGGAAGTGCTGATATCTGAAAATACAGTACATATTAAATTTAATTCATCATCCTCAATATGTGACCCATCAGTATAGTATTTAGTGTACATAACTTTAAACCTGTGATGTTAAATGCTAACCTGCACTACTTGTGCACTCAGCACAATTTTTAAGGGATCACACATTTTTAACTGCTAGAAGAGAATGTCACCAGCGCCTCCCGGAGGTTCTGATCTATGGGATCTTGTCTAGTCCCTTTGACAGAGGCAGAAAAAGCTTAAAGGACAGCCCGCACTTCTAAGAATCCCAGTATCACAGAACTTGAGAGCAGGAAGTGATGTCTATGGTCATCCGGTTCAATATAAGGAAGGAATCTTCAATAAACATTCTTTCAGCCTCTTATTGAAAGTGGTCAAGAAGATGGAACCTATGACCTCTTAAAGCTTGTCCCACTTCTGGATTGTTTTAATTACCAGGAAGTTTTTCCTAACATCAAGATTAAAATTGCTTCTTTGAAATTCCACTCATTGTTCCCTCCAACTCCTCTATTGAACCAAACAGAACAAATATGATCTCCTTCCTCCTCCTCCCCACCAGGACAGCTTTTCAAATGCTTGAAGATACCTGTCATATCACTCTGAGTCTTCTCCTCAGGCTAAATGCCCCCAGTTCCTTCAACTAACAGCATGAACTTAAGTCTTTTCACCATCCTGGATACTCCTCTCTGGACACTCTCTGGGCTTCTTAAATGTCTAGAAAAGGTCCGATGAAGGCAGAATAAAGTGGAATCATGACATCTCTATTTCTGAAGCCTCGGGCTATATACATCCTAAAAGATTTTGAATGCCAAACTTGTATAGAAAATGTTTATTGAAAAGATTTCCCCCAGTCTGTTTCTTTTTTTCCTATTATGTATTCATTGCCTTTTTTTAAACCATAAAAGCTTTTTGTTTCTATATAATCAAATTCATCAATTTGTCTCGTAATTCTTTCTAATTCATGAATAATAAAGATTTTCTCCTTCCCAGCAATTGCGAGATGTAACATTTCATTACCATCTAATTTTAAATGATTAAAAGTATTTAGATCATTGCTTTATTTAGAATTTATTATAATCATCTATGTTGATATGTCTGTCTACTTTCTTCCCCCAGTTCCCCCAGGCTTTTTTTTTCCAAATCACATTCCAATGTTCTAAATAGTTACTAGCTATTGAATAATGAATATCTCCTCTGGTGTTTTGAGATTATATTTATTTAACATTAATCTATTGTATGTGCATTTGGTTATAGATCATAATTCTATAATCCATTCCATTGATCAATTATTCTATGTATAATGCATAATTTTAACAAGTACTACTTTACAGAAAAATACAAGTTCTGTTTCCTTCTTTTCCCTACCATAGATTCTCTTAATATTCTTGATCTGTTATTTCTCCATATAAATTTAACATTCGTTTACATCTTTTACATCTATGAAATAACCCACTGGTATTTTGATCATATGGCATTAAAAATAATTACAATAGTAAGTAATCATAATATGCCACTTTAGGGTTTGGAATTTAACGTCATCTCATTTGATCTTCAGAATAACCTTGCAAAGTGGGTACTATTATAATTCTCATTTTGCAGATGAAAATTGAGGCTAAGGGACTTTAAATTAGTTACCTGGGATCGCAAAGCTAGTAAGTATCGAAGGATGAATTAGAATTTGGGCCTTCCTGATTCCAAATCTAGGGTTCTTAACTACTGTACCATCTAGATGTCTTAGGCACTAAGATTAAATGTGCATATTGTCACACTGATAGTCATATATCTTAAGATTTGCAAAATAAAAGTTTATGCATTCATTATCTCATTTGAGCCTTATAACCCTGTCAAGTTGACACTACCAATATTCTTGCCTACATTTTATAGATATGGAAACCAGAGCTTAGGGAGTGTAGGTGATTTACCTACAGTAATATAACTACTCGTTTTAGAGGCAGCATTCAAACACATGTCTATCCTGAGTTCAAGTCCCATGTTCTTTCTACTTATAGTTCTGTCTAAACCATGAATAGTGAAGATTTCCCCCTTTGCAGCAATTATGAGAGATATGCCATTTCATTATCTTCTAGTTTCTAAATGATTCAAATATTTATCGCTCCATTTAGAATTTATGTCTGTCTACTCCCATTCCCCCCTCTGTGCCAAATTGTTATCCAACTCAAATAATTTTTAAGTGTTTCCTTAATTCGGTTTTTGACTGAAGTGTTTTTCATTTTATTATATTAATTCAAACTATTTAAACATATTGAATGTCTCCTTATTTTGTTCCTCATTTATTTTTTAAAAATTATTTTATAGGTATCTTTATAGAAATATTTTTTTTTTTTTTGCCTTTTGGAGGGCAATTGAGGTTAAGTAACTTGCCCAAGGTTACACGGCTAGGTTTTTGTTTGTGTGTGCGTTAAGTGTCTGAGGTCGGATCCGAACTCAGGTCCTTCTGACTCCAGGGCCGATGCTCTACTCACTGTGCCACCTAGCCGCCCCATATATAAATCTTACATATGTAGGAAATTTAATTTCTAAATCTTTGTCGATTGTTATTATTTTATATATTATTTATATTTTGTTCATTAATTTACTTTTGTTAATAGCCTATAGAAATAATGACTTTATGGGGTTATTACATTCAAGTATTTCATTAAAACTATTTAGTATAATACTTTTTGTTGTCATTTTGTGTTTTCTAAATTAACATATACAATTATTTCTTGCCCATGCATATTCCTTTAATTTCTTTTTCTTGTCTTTTTGAAATATAGGACTTCTAATATAAAAATTAGTTGGAATGGTTATAGAAGGGAAAAGCTTGATTTATTATTAGTCCATTAAATATTGTGCTGGCTTATGGATTCAGTTAAATTATTTTTGTGTTTTTTTAATATAAATATGTGCTGTGTTTTAGCAAATGTTTTCCCACATGTATTAATATAATCATGTGGTCATTATTAATATGATTTATTATAATCTGTTTTCTTAGTATTAAACTATCTGTCCCCTCCTGGTATAAGTCAAACTGGAATGCCATACAAATAGAAGAGTTGCAATGAATAATTTTAGGCATGTTGATATATTTTATTTACCAGTATTTTATTTAAAATACTTGCATTGCTAGTCCCTAAGTCAAATAATCTCTGCATGATTTAGGGAATTGCCAGGAATGTATCTACTAAGTAAATCATAGATAGGTTGCAAACTTTTTGTGGAGGGAGTCCTGCAGCATGAGGATTTTTCTACACAGATGAATTCATAGATTCTTGATATATTTGTATTTGTTTTTGTAAATATTAATCCAGTTGTTTAATATTCTGAATTTTTGATTTGTAACTCTAATGATCTTTGATAATTTTCTTAATTTTTTTCTGTATGTGTTGTGATCTTGGCCTTTTCACTTTTGACTTGGGAAACTAGTTTTCCTTTTTATATTTTATTACATTTACTAGTCGTTTATCCATTTTATTGGCCTTTAAAATATCACTTTATTTCATTTATTAATTCCTTATGGGTATTTTACTTTCAATTTTGATAATTAAAAATAGTGATTTGTTTTATTTTTTTATGCTTATTTCTAGCATTTTAACTTATAAACAACTTAATCTTCTAATTTGCTTGTCACAATAAGCTTTCTTGGATATAAATTTGCATCTTAGAACTTCTTTACCTCAATCTCATTATTTTAATGTACATTAATATTATAATCATCTTTAATACAAGTTTTTTTTAAATTTGTTATTTCACCTGTAATTCATCTCTAAATCACAATCAAGGCCTTCATCTATTGATGATATTCTCTTTAATGATTGTCATTTTTATGGTTTTATGGTTTTTAAAACTAATACTTATCATCTCTGTCTTTCTGAATTTATTTACAAGTTCTTTTTCCATAGAGATAAGTCATTTTTTGTGAAAATTCCATGTACATATGAAAAAAAATATTCCCTGTTATTCCCATGGAATTCTCTCCATATAGCTTTCAAACAGTTTTAAAAATCCATTTTGCTCGAATATGCAATTTCTTTTTTGTTTGCTTTTCATTTTAATTTGTCCTATTCCATAAGTGGGGCATTGAAATCTTCTGTTTTGTTTTTAGTTTAAAAGTTTTTGCAAATCAGTTAAATTGGTGGTATAGTAGAATGAACCCTGACTCTAGAGTTAAATGACCTGGTTTTAGATTCCACCTGTGTGACCTTGAGCAAGTCCCTCATTTGGCTTGTATTAACAATGAGAGCACTGAACTACATGGGTTCTGACATCCCTCCAAGATTTATAATCCCATGAATGTTACCTTTAAAACTATTGTTACTTGGAAATGAAATGATATACATATATTATTGATGCTCTTTCATTGTCAATGATACCTTTAAGTATGATGTGGTTCTCATTTATCTCTTTAAATGGTTCCTAATTTGAAATCAGGCTTTTTTCTTTGTCATAGCTGCAACTCCTGATCCTTTGGAATTTGCTGAAATATAGTATATTCTAATCTCTTATTTTAAATCTCTAAGTTTGGGGTGTGTTTTCTATAGTTAATTCTGCTTGGTTTCAAATCTGGAGAACAAGACGCCTCCCCCTCCTCCCCAACTAGTTACACCATTTTGTGTTTTCCCCCACCCTTTCTACCTTCCATTTTTTCTTTTGTTTATTGTGTTCTCTCCTTAGATTGAAAATTCTTTGAGGGTAGGACTATATTTTTTATTTGTATCTCTAAGGCCTAGCACAGTGCCTGGTGCATAGTATGCACTCAATAAATATTTATCAAATTGAATTATTGCTTTATATATATATATATATGTATACACACACACACACACACACACACACACACATATATATATATATATATATATATATTTTTTTTTAAAGCAATTGGGGTTAAGTAACTTGCTCAAGGTTACACGGCTAGTCATTATTTATGTGTGGGTGCTCATTTTCTGAGGCCGGATTTGATCTCAGGTCATCCCAACTCCGAGGCCAGCACTCTTACTCACTGCGCCACCTAGCTGCCCCTGCTTTATATTTTAAAAAATATATTTTGCAGCCATTTTTCTTATATAGGTGAATTTAATTAATTTATATTTAGTTCAAATTTAGACTTAATTAGCATGATTTTTCCACTATTGTACATTCTACTTGTTTTATTAGAAAAAAAATACATTTCCTCTTTGTCTTCATTTCTTGTAGTCCATTCACTGAGTCTGGGCTTCTCGAATGGGGACCTAGAGAGCTGGGTAACTCAGCCCATCCTCTCCCTCTCCTTCTCCTCTCCTTACTGACTAGATTTCTTTTTCTTTTCCCTTCCTTTCATCCTTCCTTCCTTCCTTCTTTCCTTCCTTCCTTCCTTCCTTTCTTCTTTCCTTCTAAAACATTAAACCCATTTCACTCTGAAGTTCCCAGATTGAACTACAGTAGGTCCTTGCCCAAGTTCTTAATGGCTATATTTTGGGCCCTCCTGGCTTAGAGTGAATGTCAATGGTAACTGTTTCTCTTTGGAATAGCAACCCTGAGGGTCTTCCCCTCCCAGTTTGATTTGTTTGCCTTCTTTTTTTTTTTCTAATTAAAGGGGACATCCTTTGACTCCTTAAAGAGGCCTATTCACTGAATGGGCCTTACCTCACTCAAAGTGAGATCATGAAAGGGTCTCAGCCTAAAGGGGCTCTGGAGGAGAAAGTGAGGCTGGTGACCTTGCACAGACTTCCTTCCCTCAAATCAAAGTCAACTGCAAATCATGTCATCATTTCTCTGATGTCATGGTCTTCTTCAAAAATGAAGGACAAAGATAACAATAACAACCTTGTAGTTTAAGGGCATATAATGTTGAGAAAGAATTAAATGGAAGTCAATTTTAATAATTCAGGGAAATATTCTGTGTGATTTTATGATTCTAATGTTCTGACTTTTTTCCTTTATATTTTTGAGAGAGTCCAATAATTCAAGTTATGAGCTCTGTTCTATAATATTTGATAACAAAATCAGCGAGTTTTCTTCTAGTTGCTTTGATTTTGGAAGTTGTCTTGCTGATTTTTTTTATGTTCTCTTTTTTCTTCTAGTAGCACAATTCTGTTTCTTATTGAATCAATAGATTTCTATTTTTTCATGAATAATTCCAAATAATTTCTTTATTTTGTTTTGTACCTTCTTAAATGATGTCAATTCCTTCTTTATTAATACTGAATCTTCCCTGTGCTTATGTATTTTTGTATCTTTCTTGTATGAGGATATTAACACATTTTATATATTACCAAAACAAACAAAAAGCAAACAACTCTATAGTTTGATTAACTTATTGTGAGGTTTTGTTTCTATTTGATCAAATGAAAAAGTATTTATTAAACACTTATTTTGCTAGTAAGTATGCTGTGTGGGGAATACAAAAACAAGGAAGCCAGGCAGTCCTTTTGAAGAACTTACATTCTAATAGGAGAAAGCAACACATAAAAGGCAACTGTATTTCAAGAGAGAGTATAGATGGAGGAAGACAAAGAAGGCCAGAGTATAGGGTAGTATGGTTCAAAAATGGCTGAGTAATGATATGGTGGCCTAACTCCAGATAACATAATATAAAAGCTCACCAATCAGAGCAGAGGGTGAGTCCAAGTTCTGATAGTAGGAGGATGAGGAGAATCAGAGTATGAATGTCATGGTTTGAAAATAGCTTGGAAAATTTCTTTGAAATCCTGAATCCAAAATAATATGTTGAATTTGAATATGGGGTAGTTCAGAACTTTCTTTTCTTTTTTTTTTTTTTGGAGGGCAATTGGGGTTAAGTAACTTGCCCAAGGTCACACGGCTAGGTTTTTATTTGTGTGTGCGTTAAGTGTCTGAGGTCAGATCCAAACTCAGGTCCTTCTGACTCCAGGGCCGACACTCTACTCACTGTGCAACCTAGCCACCCCATGAACTTTATTTTCTATAGTACCTTGGTGCTACTCATTGAGAATTGTGATAATTCCAGCTTTATGGGGCTAGAGGCTTGTGGGTACAGTGTTGATGTTATTTCTTTTTTCCCCCTCTGCTACCATTCTGTTTCCTTCTAGCCCACAATATCAATTGAACTGGAGGAGTGTGGGGTATTTTTTTTGTTCTTATTCTTGCTGTCTTTAATTCTCTGTAGTCTGGTTTCCAACTTCATTCCACTGAAAGTACTGTCTTCAACACTGACAGTCGCCTCTTAGTTGTCAAATCTAATGGTCTTTTTCTGATCCTCATCCTTCGTACCCTTTCTGTAGTCTCTGACACTGTTTCTCACCCTCTTCTCTTTGACATTATCGTTTTTATTTTTGTGACATGACTTGCTCTCTCCTGGCTCTCTCCCTATCTGCCTGACATTCTTCCTTTGCTGGTCTCTGCCTCAGTCAGGTCTGCTATCTGTAGGTACACCACAAGCCTCTGTCCTGAGCCCGCTTCTCTTCTTTTCTTGCTCACATGCCCTGAACTTTCACTTGGTCATCATCTTCCACAGATTCTGTTATGATCTCATGCAGATGATTCTCATTTTTTCTAACTCTAACCTTTCTTGATCTCCAGTCTTTCCTATCCAACTGCCTATTTCACATCTTGAGCCAAATATCTCAGATACTTCTTAAACTCAATGTATCTAAAACTGAACTCATCTTTCTCCAAGTCCTATCCTCTTCCTATTACTGTTGAGTGTACCGGTATCCTCCTGGTCAGTCAGGCCCACAACAGTTGCTATCCTGGATGCCTCACCCTTCATATCCAATCGACTGCTAAGTCCCATTTGGTAATTTTTTACCTTTATAATATCTCATGTATGTGACCCCCTTCTCTCTTCTGACTTTGCAACCCTTCTGGTGTAAGGTCTTATTTCCTCATGCCTGGACTATTACAACAACCTATCGCTTGGTTTCTTTGCCTCAAGTTTCTCTAAGCCATCCTCTATTCAGCTGTCAGATTTATCTTTTTAAAGAGATCAGACCATGTCAACCTCCCCCTTTCTTTTCCACCCTTCCACCCCATTCAATAAACTCTAGTAGTTCCCTATTATCTATAGATTAAGTCTAAAAATAAAGTCCTCCAAGTCGTTTTTAAAACCTTGTATAACCCAGTTCCCTTTTCCCTCTTTTCCAGTCTTGTTATACTTTATGTAGTCTCTGATCCAGTGACTCTGGCCTCTTGCACAGTCATGTTAAACAAAGTGTAGGTAAATTAAATGGCATTTAAGGTAAAAAAATGAACCTGTTGGGCTTCTTTTTGTTGATTGTTTCCATTTCATCTGTATATGTCTTGTTTGAAATAGTTGTGTGTTCTTTCCCCTGTTAGATTGTGATGTCCTCAAGCAGGAACTGGTTATTTCTTTTTGTTGCTTCCAACACACTTAGCACCAGGCCTGGCACATAGCAGGTGCTTAGTAAACATACATTGACTGACTGGCTCCAGGGTCTGTAGGGTCTCTTCTAGCCCTAAATCTATGGCCCTATGGTCCTATGATTTTAAAACCCTACTGAACTGTGGTTTTGACTGCATATTTGGAGTAAACCCATAAAGGGGGAATTTTTCTTCCTACTCTTCTATAGAAATTTAAGAATAATCCATTAGATTGAGTGGATTGAAAATGTAATATTCTGGTTCTAGTGAAGGCCTTAGTCTTTTATCTGGTCCATGAATTTAAATCCTATGTTGGGAAAAAAAAAAAAACAAATGAAATAAACATCCCACTTAGAATTTCAATTAAATTACTGTCACAAATCAGTACTTAGAAAAACCTCTGAAAATTCCAAATGCTTTTCTTTAGGTCACTGCCTTTTCCTCTAGAGAGGATGAAAACTCCTGCAGTGTTGACTTAAGCCATTTTAGGCAACTTGCTCTGGAAAAAAAAAATACAGCACAGCAGTCTGAGAAGTACAATCAGGGGAGTATACTGACTTCTGACACTCCCATGGCATCTATTATGGTCAGATTCAGAAAAAGCATGAAAAATTGAAGGTTTCCCAAGAAAGACAAAGATTAATAATGAGCCCATGCAAAGAGATGAATAAAGGACTAAGGACCTTTAATAGACATATGGGAATGAAGTTGAGCAAGAAGGAGGAGGGGCTGGATTTTAGGGGCAGGAGAATAAGATTCTAGTTGCATATCATGGAGGAGGAGTAGGAAATGGAAAGAGAGTGGGTTAAGATGCTACTTTTTTAATGTCATGATCCTCTAATCCAAATCTCTTGCCCAAGCATGGTATTATATTTAAGTTTTCTTTTTATTTTTTTATCCTGATTTAATGGAAGAACAAGGGCATGGAATAAAAGAGAGATTATGAACAGTAGTAGGAGTTGAGTATTATTATCTGAGCTTCATGTATATGCATGTTGTTATTTCTAGGCTTTGCAGAAAGCATTTGCAGCAAACTACCTTACAATGCTGGTTGCAGATTAGAATTATTGCCAATATCAAATGGGCTTATGACTTTTATTTTTCTGTATGCATCTCCCAGACTCCTTATTTTTATTGTGTTTACACAAAGAATGCTTTAATTTCTGCCTAGAGCAATACAATTTGTTGTCTCAGCTGCTTTTTGCAAAATGTAAATGAGAGAGGGGGTGTTTGGCTGTTGCTTTGGCCCTGAAAAAGCACAAATGTGATCCCTTTCTGAACTCTAAGCACACCTGGCATAATTTTCCAGTTATACAAAGGGCAAGTGAATAGGGAGGATGGGGGCCCAAAGTATCATTGATCATCTATAATTGCCATTCACCCTCCTTAGGTGCAGCAACAAAAGACTAGAAAGCAAGATTATAGAGGGAAGGATGACATGTGTAGTCTGTGAGCCAATATATCAGGCAGCATAGCATCCTAGATAGCTAGCCTCAGAGCCAGAAAGATGTGGGTTCAAGTCCTGTTTCCAACAAATGGATATAATAATAACAATAACAATAGCAACAGCAGTAGTGATAATGACTAGCATTCGTGCATAACTTTCAGGTCTGTAGAACGATTTAAATGTTATTTCATCCTCACAATAGCTCTGAGGTAGGTGCTATTCCCATTATTCCAGTTGTACAAATAAAGAACCTGAAGCACAGATTGATGAACATAACTGTCTTACAAAGCCAGTGCCTGAGGCAGGATTCAAAGCTAGGTCTTCCTAACTCCAGCTCTGGTTCTCTATTCATTACACCAACTGTGGCACCTACATTTTTGACCAATCATGTTATCTCTTGGTTCTGAGAGCAGCTTTTTAAAACCATACTTAGCAGAGAAAGTGTCAACCTGCAGTGTAGGAGGGATTTTCCTTTCATAGGAATTCTCTATGCCAGTGAAAACACAGGCTCCATACATCTTTCTATACTGAATGACCCAACATCGAGTATTTAGTCTAAGTTGAGATTCCCTTGTAAAGAGAAAGGCTACATGTCCTACTTCTAAGCATCCTTAAGTTAAGAAATGTTGAGGTTCAAATAAGGTGTGAGGAAAGGAATTTCCTAGCATAGGAATAACTCTTTTACTCGCCTAATCTTCCATAAAATTCTGTTCAGTTGGTATGGAGGCAACTCTGTGTTTTCAAGGTTTATTCCAGCAGAACATGAACTCTATCAGGTCCTAGAGGGCTGACAAAGGGTGTATCATTTGCCTGAGAACCAGCCTAGGAAAGTGCAGAGAAGCTCTGAGTTGCATGTAGGAAATTCCCTTTCCCCTCCCCCCAGTAACTCTGAAAGCCCCTATATGGAATGGTACAGAAAGGAACTGCTGTTGGGGTCAGTGGAGAGAGTACTCAATAAGTCAATAAAGATTTATTATGTTCTTGTTATGTGCCAGGCATTTTGGATATAAAAATCAAAGTGAGGCAGCTTTTGCCTTCAGGGATCTTACACTGCACAGGACATCACCAAAATCAAAGATCCTTGAGGCATTGAAGTATTATCTGACTATTAATAATAATTACAATAGCATCTTCTTCCCCACCAAAATTCTTATCCTTTATGTGCCAAGATTTTGCCACACTAACTCAAGGACAATAGGACATGTGTTTGCAGCCCTTATTTGAGTAGTGATCATAGACTTGTGCTTGACCTGTGCTCTGCTCAGCACTAAATGACACAGCCACCATGGACTTAAAAAGCAGCGGGGCATAGACGCTAAAACATTAGATTTTGAGCCAGGAAGATTTGGATCCTGACTCTGTGTGATCCTAGATGAGTAACATCTCAAAGCCCTATGTAAAATGAATGAGTTGGATTAGATGAACTCAGAGGTTCCTTCCAGTTCTAAATCTTTGATCCCACTGTCCAGCAGATTAGGTAAATCTGGGTAGGCCAAGGTTGATAAAACTTTGCCATTTACTCCTATACCAATATAAGTATTAATAAGGAGAAAAGGCATAGTTATGAACTTGCACTTCCTTCAACATTTTTATGGATCTATTATCTCAAACTTAAGTTTTCCCTTCTCTGCTACTTAAAATCAATCACTTATCCAGGTCTTCTCATTATATGCAATTTTTGCTTTTGTCCTTCTACAAATTCTCCTCAGAGGATCTGCCTGATGTGTTAAAGACATTTCCCCCTGCTATTTGAAATATTCTGTGGATATCAGTACAATGCTTGGGTTGTCTTCTCACACTCTTGTTACATGAGAAGCCAACCTAATTCCTTTTCCTGACTACTTTCCTTTTCTATGTCCTTGATTATGCTTTGTATGCTAGTGTTCATAATTAGCAATATGATGCAAACCACCATGAACAAGGGGAACAACATACAGGTCTCTAACTCATGACATTCTGATTCCAGAGGTTGAAGAAATTCTATAGAAAGTCTGGAAAAAGAAGATGAGATTAAAAAATAAAAAGAAACACTTGGCTACAGAATCTCCCAATTGACTTCACCTATGCTGGGATCTTTTGTTCCTAATATTTCTTTAATGGCATAGACAATTGCGAGATGGGGGCGGGGGACTGTCAGCCAATAAATAATGGAAAAAGACAAAAGTCATTGTGAAAGGTGTTTACTGCCTAAGACAGGCCAGCTGTGCAGCTAAAACATCACTCTTTTACATTTCTTTCTTTTCTCTTAAGTGACTATATTGTTTGTCCCAATTGTAAGCAGGCAAGGCTGAAGCTGTTTCCCTATTTCTATCATTGCAACTCTATAGCTATATTCCCCTCTCTTCCATGTTCCCTTCTGTGTTTTAGACATAAGTACCAGCCCTGTGTAAGAGGCTAACAGAGGCAGTCACAAATGCCTGGCCTCCAAAATGTCACCTATAATGAGAAAAGGAAAATGATTTTTAGCAGAACCATTCATGAATGCCCATGGGATCCCTCTTTCTCTCCGAGACCTTGGAAGTGCAGCATGACCAATGCATCAGCCAGAACTGATTTGCAGAGGCAACGCAACAGTTAGATAGGGATGACCTGGTAAGTGTATAATTGAAAGGATCCCAAAGATTTTATGTCAAGCACTGGTCACCTAGGTAGTTAGTGACAGAACCAAGGCTTGAACAAATGTCTCTTTTCTCTGTAACTTCAATCTTTATATTACATCAGGTGGTCTTTTGTGTTCCCTATAATTTCCCCTTCCCTTCTGCTCCTAAAATAAGACTCTTCTGGTTTGATCCACAGTCTCACCCCACTTTTTCTACTCCCTCATCAATTAATCCCTTTCCTGAATTAGCATCAATTTCACTTTCTTCCCTTTTCAGTGTCATCAGTCAGAAATGGTGATTTCCCAATTAATAAGGAAGTTACATTCCACTCCCAGCTACGTCCACAGAGCATTTAATAGAATTAGGTCACACTAAAGTACTTTGACCTGAATACAAAGGCAAAGATATTAACTTGAACTATTTCATCAAAGTACCAATGGTTCCACAGATGTGGTTTGACAAACCCTGGTCTTTTCTTCCTTTTTTGTTGTTGCTCCTAGGTTACTGTCCTTTCCTTAGATTGGAGGCCACAAGAAAGCTTGTTGCAGTTTTTTTTTTTCACATCTACAATCTGTGGAACATGTAGAAGGTACCTCATTGTGCTCTGTCCCTTCTTTCTGCTCCCAAAGAAGTAATTGGCTCAGAAGTTAAGATATGGGTGAAGAGGAAGAAACCCAGTCTATAACTAGGAAAGTTGCCTATGGCAGTATTTTTTTTTTATCATTGGAGGCTAGATGGTCATTTGTCATAGATATTATAGAAGGGATTCTTCTTAGATATGTGTTGGATAAGACGGTCACCAACATGTTTTATAATTCTGAGATTTGCTGCTAGACACTCCTTTTTCTTTTATGTGCTAGACATTGCGCTAAATGGTAGAAATACAAATCAAAGAAAAAGAAAATTTCTTCCTGCCTTGAAGGAGCTTACACTCTAATGAAAATACATAAAAAGGAGCTCAAAAATGTGTGTGTATGTGTGTGTGTGTGTGTGTGTGTGTGTGTGTGATACTCATGTGGAGGCATGGTGTTGAAATCTAAATAGTCAGAAACAGAACTAGGAGGAGAAAAAAGGTTGTGAACTGGGTCCCCTCCCTAAAATGGAGGTACAAAGAGGAAACCATCAATGGGAGAAGGAGGCTGGCATAGTCAGAGGATGTTCCAGGGTGAGAAGACACAGGCACTGAGGGAAGTTATAGGGTAGACCTACAGAGTCATGCAAAATCAAAATGGTAACTAACTTTTTCAGAACCAGGAAGCAAGGATCAGTAAGTGAGAAGAAAGAAACTTCTAAATTTCTCATTCATCTCAATGACATTGATGTAAATAAACCCCAACTGACTGTGTCTGTGTGTGTGAATGTGAGTAGATGGAATGAAAACACTGTTCCTAAGTGGTTCAAAAGAGAAATGAGAAATAAAGGGCCAGAATTTATGACTTGTACAATACAAATAATGGGCAAAATAGAAAATCTAGAATCTGTGATGATTTAAGTCTTATCAAAGAAACAGACAAGAAAAAAGTAGATACAAATATACAGAAGTGAAGGATGCTATAGGAGAAAAAGAAGCAAAAACAGTAACATTAAAAGAAAATATGCTCACTTTGCAAGAAAATCACACTGATCCTGAAGACAGGATGCATAAGGACAACTTAAGATTTATAAGTCTCCTAGAAGAACATGACTAAAACAAAGAAATAAAACAAACAAACAAAAAAAAACACTTTATAACCAAAATGCAAGAAATCATAGACAGAACTGCTCAGAACTTCCAAATGTAGAAAATGTATTAACAATTGAAAGAATTCATAGATCACCCAAAGGAAAAAAACAAACAAACCCAGAAACAAACAAAAAACAAAGCTGCAGTCTCCAAGACACATAATGGTTAAATTTAACAATTCATTCCAGAAACAATAAACTCAGAGAAATCAGAGATTCTAATACAAATGAAAGGAAATTGAAATAAAACAATACTATTCTGCAACCACCAGAAAAATGTAGGGGGGAATAGAATAATGGGTTTCAAATAGTGATGAAGCTAAGGATACAGCCCAAGGCAACCTACTCTGCAAACCTGAGCTTAACCATAGCAAAAAATAAATGAATAAAGATGGAGTTCAATAATGAAGAAGAATTTGAAACACTTTCAGAAAGAAAATCAAAGTGAGTAGAGTACCAGCCTTGGAATCAGGAGGACCTGAGTGTAAATCCAGCCTCAGACATGACATACTCACTAGCTGTGTAACTTGGGCAAGTCACTTAACCCGAAATGCCTTGCCTTTCCCACCAAAAAAATGAAATAAAAAGAAAGAAAATTGAAACTGAATAGATTAGTTGCTTTTTCAATACCTGAAAAAACAGAAATGTAGAAGTGAATAAATGAAGCAGGTAAGGACAGCCACACTGATACCAGACACCTATCAGACTTCTTTCTATATGTGTGCAATGAGACAGAAGAGAATATGTAAGTCTGGTGTAAGTAAAAGTGAAGAGGCAGGCCTGGAGCATTGTGGACAGAGTCCGGTGACATCTGGCTTATTTATAGATGAATCAATTTTTGTGTGTGTGTAAGACTGCATTGCAGCCTGGGAGAGTTCATGAAGGGGGGAAGAGAGCAAGGGAAGAATGTGTGATGTATCAGGATCAAATCATGCTATCTGACAAAGCAAAAGCAGAGATTCAAAAAATAAAATGGTATAAACAAAGTTACTATATTATGCTGAAAGGAATAACTGACAAGAGCCTAATATCATCAGTAAACATATGTACTTCAAATGTCTTAAAATCCAAATTCATAAAGGAAACATCTGAGATACAAGAAGACATTGACAGTAACATGATAGCAATAAGAGACTTTAATATCCTTCTCATTTTTGGATAAATCTAACAGAAGGATAAACAAAAGAGCAAATAATGGAACTAAAGAATTTGCTCAAGAAACTAGTTAAAAAGTCTTTTGGCATCTTCTAAATGGGTCTGCAAAAGAAGTCACATTTCTCAGTATCATATGGAACTTTACAAAGAATTGATTATGTGCTAGAAGAATAGAGATATATCGAGCAGATGTAAAAGGGCAGAAAGATTTTATACATCTTTTATAGATCATAGGACCAAAACCAAAAAAAAATGTAGACCCATGTGGTGACTTAAAAATGAAATCCCGGGGGCAGAGCCAAGATGGTAGAGTAGAAACAGCTCACCCAAGCCACTCTGCCCCCAGATTCCCCTCAAACGATATAAAAGGGGACTCTGAACAACTTCTGGAGACCCAGCACCCACAGAACAGCACAAAGAAGCTAAACTCCCGCTGAGGACAGCCCAGCAGCCCCGCAGGAAGGACCAGCGCAGTGGTCTGGGACCTGGCAGCATGCAGAGCGCAGGAGCCGAGCCGAGCCCAGGTCCGCTTGAGCCGAGGTTTTAACCCCAGGGCGGCAGGGCCAGCAGCCAGCTGGAGGAACCCCAGAACACCAGGAGCTGTGGCGACTCCAGAATTATCAGCATAGACTTGCCTGGGACAAAGTAAGAGGTTAGTGTCCTATGGACTTTGGGACTGGTATTAGGGAATGCATCGGCTCCCTCCCCTGGGGGCTAGAAGCCACTGAGGACAAATGCCATTTTGTAGTTTTCAGAGGCAGCTCCCGCTCCCAGCCTGCAAATTTGTAGGGAGATCCAGCGATCAGTCTTGGGGGGTAATCGCTCTTGCTTTAACCTCCCTGGATCTGGATTGTGATCTGGGGTGGAAGTCGTGGGTGGGTTTACAGCTTGCCAGAAACGGAAGTTGCCCCCACATGTTCAGGACGAAAATTCCTCTATCTGGCCTTAAAGCCATAGTGTGGCAACAAGCCCAAAAGTCAAGCAATTAAGTGGCAACATGCCAAGGCAAAGGAAACAGAAAAATGCAACCCTAGACTCCTATTTTGGGGGCATAGAGAGAGAAAAGGACTGTGAGGTCAGAAGTCCTGCTCCAAAAGCCCCAGGGGAAAGCATGAGCGGGTTGCAGGCCATAGAGGACCTTAAGAAGGACTTTAAAAATCAAATAAGAGAAGTGGAGGAAAAATTGGAAAGAGAAATGAGAAGGATGCAGGAAAAGTATGAAATGGGGGTCAACAGCCTGACTGAGGAAAACAACACCTTAAAAAATAGACTAACTCAAATGGCAAAGGAGGCCCAAAAAGGGCAATGAGGAGAAGAATGCCTTAAAAAGTCGAATTTGCCAGATGGAAAAAGAATCTCAAAAGTTCACTGAGGAGATTCATTCCTTCAGAGTTAGACTGGAGCAAATGGAAGCTAATGACTTTATGAGAAATCAAGATGCTGTTAAGCAGATCCAAAAAAAACGAAAGATTAGAAGGCAATGTAATATCTCATGGGAAAAAGCACTGACCTGGAAAATAGATCCAGGAGAGACAATTTAAAAATTATTGGACTACCTGAAAGCCATGATCAAAGAAAGAACCTAGAAATCACCCTTCAAGAAATTCTCAAGGAAAATTGCCCTGATGTTTTAGATCCAGAGGGCAAAATAGAGGTTGAAAGAATCCACCGATCACCTCCTGAAACAGATCCCAAAAAGAAAACTCCCAGAAATATAATAGCCAGGTTCCAGAATCCCCAGATCAAGGAGAAAATACTTCATGCAGCCAGGAAGAAACAATTTCAATATTGTGGAAACACAATCAGAATAGCCCAGGACCTGGCAGCTTCTACACTGAGGGATCGAAGGGCATGGAATATGATATTCCAGAGGGCAAAAGAACTGGGAATGAACCCAAGGGTCACCTACCCAGCAAAACTGAGTATTTTGTTTCAGGGGAAAATATGGTCATTCAGTGGAATAGAGGACTTTCAAGCATTCTTGAGAAAAAACCAGAATTGAATAGAAAATTTGACATCCAGACACAAGAAGGAAGAGATGCCTGAGAAGGTAATCAGGGAAAAGAAATCAAAAGGAACTTATCAAAGTTGAACTATTTACATTCCTATATGGAAAAGCAATAACTGTGACTGATGATATCTTTCTCACTATGAAAATAATGGAAGAAGGGTGTGGTCATATGAATACATATGTGAATGTGTCTGTATATGGTTACAGTTTTATATGGATAGAGGGCATAAGCTGAATTTGTTGGGAAGGGAGAATACTCAAGGGATGAAATTATGAGGTGAGAGAGAAAAGTGGCAAGAGGAGATGGGGAGAGACAGGCTAGTGTAAGCTATCCCATGCAGAAGAAGCAAGGGGAAGTGGTTGCAAAAGAGGGAGAGAATAAGGAAGGCTAAAAAGGCAAAACCACATTCACATTGAATTTGGTTCAGGGAGAAAATGACATACAAACTAAATGGGATATCACAACCTGCAGCAGGATAGGGGGAAGCGGGATGGGAGGAGGGATGATGGATGGGAGGGCATCCTTGGGGGGAGGGGAGGTTGGAAGTACCCACTATAAAAGAGGGACACGATCATGTAGGGAATGGACCAGGTGGGGGGTGGAATGAGTGGGAGGGAATTATCAGCAGCCTTGTACAATATATCTACTATGATAATGTTTTGCATAGCTAGACATGTACAACATATACTGAATTACTTATCTCCCCAGAGGGAATGGGTGACAAGGGAGGAAGGAAATGGATCTGAAATTCGAGGTCATAACATTAAATGTTTCAAATATATATAAATAATATTATTAATACTCTTTTGCTTGTAATAGGGAGATAAGATGTGCAGGCATTGGGATGCAAAGACTCACCTTCCTCTAATGAAAAAGTCGATGGGGGTATGGGAGAAGGTATGGGAGAGAGCAGATTGGAGGAAGCGATATCTTGTGGGATTACTATTCTGGGAGGTTGGGTAGGGGAATAATGGGGGGAAAATGATTGTAACTCAAAATCTGGCGGAAATGAATGATGTAAAACAGAAGTTAATAAAGCATTTGTTTAAAAAAATGAAATCCCAACTTATGAAAAGTTCAAATAACAAATCATATAAACATGTAAAAGAAAATGATCATGAGCACTTTTTTCCACTCTAGAACTCTGACCAGAGTCACTGCTCCCATGCATCCACAAACTCTGGGGTGTTAGTGCTTCTCCTCTCTCTGCCACTGCATCCCAGGAGTATGATTTGGATCCACATATGGACAATCACTGTACTATGTGTGATCCATTCTCACCCCAGCGTGACAGATCTTTCCTGCTGATCTTCTAAATCATGTATCCATTCGACCTTATCTTGATATATGGTGTGAATGTTGATGTGTGCCTAGTTTCTTCCAAACTGCTTTCCAGTTTCCCAAGTAATTTTTGTTCAATGGTGATTTCTTCCCCCCTGAAGCTTGGATCTTCGGGTTTATCAAACAATATATTACTACGGTCATTTATTATTGTATATTTTTTATCTAATCTATCCCACCGATTCATCATTCTATTTCTTAGCCAGTACCAGATTATTTGCACGATTACTACTTTGTAGTATAGTTTGAAATCTGGTATTGCTAGGTCACCTTTCACATTTTATTCAGTTGATTTCCTTGACCTTTTGTTCTTCCATAAGAAATTTGTTATTATTTTTATAGCTCTGTGAAATAATTCTTTGGTGGTCTGATTGGCATGGCAATAAATAAATTAACTTAGATAAAACAGTGATTTTTACTACATTGATTTGGCCTATCTATGAGCAATGACTATTTCTCCAATTTTTTACATTCATATTGATTTGTGTGAAGAATGTTTTACAATTGTATTTATATAGTCCCTGGGTTTTTCTTGGCAGGTAGAAACCCAAATATTTTATATTGTTTATAGTTATTTTAAGTAGAAGTACTCTGTCTCTTCTTGCTCGGTTTTACTGGTGGTATATAGAAATGCTGATGATTTATGTCAGTTTATTTTATATCCTGCAACTTTGTTAAAGTTGTTAATTGTTTCAGCTTGTTTTTCAGTTGATTCTCTAGGGTTCTCTAAGTATGCCATCATATCATCTGCAAAGAGTAACAGTTTTGTTTCCTCATTGCCCATGTTCCTTCAATTTCTTTTTTCTTGACTTATTGCTATAGCTAGCATTTCTAATACAATATTGAAAAATAGTGGTGATAATGGACATCCTTGCTTCACTTCTGACTTTATTTGGAGGGCTTCAATTTTATCCTCATTACATACAATGTTTGCTTTTGTCATTCTAGTCACCATTTTAAGAAATGCTATCTTGATCCTATGCTTTCTATTTTTTTTTTTTAAAGCAATTGGGGTTAAGTAACTTGCTCAAGGTTACATGGCTAGTCATTATTTATGTGTGGGTGCTCATTTTCTGAGGCCGGATTTGATCTCGGGTCATCCCAACTCCGAGGCCAGCGCTCTTACTCACTGCGCCACCTAGCCGCCCCTTTAGGGCAATTGGGGTTAAGTAACTTGCCCAAGGTAACACGGCTAGGTTTTTGTTTGTATGGGTTAGGTGTCTGAGGCCGGATCCGAACTCAGGTCCTTCTGACTCCAGGGCCGGCGCTTTATTCACTGTGCCACCTAGCCGCCCCATATGCTTTCTAGTTTTAAAAAAATAGCAATGACTTGTATTTTGTCAGAAGGTTTTTCTCTATTTGTTGATAAAAATCATATGATTTTTGTTGTATTTGTTATTGATATGATGCGTTAAGTTGATAGTTTTCCTAATATTGAACCAACCCTTAAATCCTGGCATAAACCCTACCTGATCATAGTGCATGATCTTTGTGATTTATTGTTGTAATCTTTTTGTAGTATTTTATTTATAATTTTTGCATTGATTCTCATTAAGGAAAGTATTGCATAGTTTTTTTTTTTCCCTTGCTCTCCCTGGTTTAGGCATCACATATTTGTATCACAAAAGGAATTTGTCAGGACTCTTTCTCTGTGAGAAATGGGAAATTATGGCACAGGTGTGCCCTATGCATGGCGTGCCCATATCAAAGAAGACTACTCTATTGCATGAGCAAAACAGAATTGTAGAAGAACAAAGGAAAAGTGAGCTATGCAAAAGCAGAGCAACTTCTACTCTAAATATCCCAATGTACCACTTGTGTCCAAGATGGTAGTGTCTTCTGAACTCATACTGGACTCTTCAACTACAGCCAATCACATTGTCCTCTGACTCCAATATGGTAATTTCATTGATCTTCTTTGAAATCACAGGATGAACAATAAACAATTGCCATTCTATAATTTTCTTTCTTTCTTTTTTTTAAAGCAATTGGGGTTGAGTAACTTGCTCAGGGTTACACGGCCAGTCATTATTTATGCGTGGGTGCTCATTTTCTGAGGCCAGATTCGATCTCGGGTCACCCCAACTCCGAGGCCGGCACTCTTACTCAGTGCGCCACCTAGCCACCCCCATTCTATAATTTTCATATCCTTTAATTTCTTTACCTGATTTTTCTCTACCCCTCTTATTTCATTTTAAAAATTAACTTTTCAGTTCTTCCAGGTATTTCTGTTGGACTTGTCTCTAATTCACATTTTTTTTTCCTTTGAGGCTTTCCTTCCAGCTGTTTTGGTTTCATTATCTTCTTCTGAGTAGGTGTCTATATCTCCCCTATCACCATAGTACATTGTTATGGTCAGGTTCCTTTTTTTGTTGTTTGTCCATTTTCCAAGACTATTTCTAGACTTTGAATTTATGTTAAAGATAGGCGTTGTTTCTGGTCGATGTGTGTGTAGGATGGGGGGCATAGGGAATAGGGGGATTGTCTTAAGCTTCAGAATTTTTCTACATTGCTATTTTCAGAGCTAAATCTGGGGGTTTGGAGGGTTTTGGTCCTTCCAAGATGATGTGATCTGAACAGAGGTGTGGTCACTGCTTTTCTGGTTTGTGCTCTGATCCTTAAACAGGAAGGTGCCCTGATCTCATGGGATTGCAATTGTCACTGCTCCTCAGGGTCCCTGCTCGCTTGGAATAAAAAGTAATATTTCTCCTTTCTGTCCCTGATCCCATGTAACTAAAATACTCCTCTTTCCCCTTGAACTTTGACCTAAGAGTGAGTATAGGCAATGGAGTTGCTAAATAGTGTCTAGTCCTACATCCTTTGCTATCACAGGAGTCCCCTGTAATCTATTTCTGACCAGTTTCCAGGTCCCCTCACCGTCTCTGGCTTGAGAGCTTCTGAAGCTGCTGTTGCTTCTGTTGCCAACACATAGTACCACCCCCCCCCCCAATTGGTATTACATTCATGTGGGCTCTGGACCAACTTCCACCCTTGTATCACAGATCTCTACTTCCAACCTCCCAGCTTGTCTTGGACTGGAGGAATATCTTACCTTGACATTTTGTTGACTCTGCCACTCCAGAATTTGATTTGAGGTGTTATTTTAAATTTGTTTTGAGGGGAATGTTGTGGGGGAGATGTTGGTTGAGTGCTTCCTCTACTCCTCCATCTTGTTTCTACTCCCAGAAGTCCCCATAAACATTTAAGTGCCTACGATGTGTCAGACACTGTGCTAAGCACTGTGGATACAAGTAAAGGCAGAAGACACAGGTTAAAAAAGAATGTTGGTCTATGCTCTGTAGCTTTATATCTAATTATTTAATCTGATCCATTTCTTAGACAGATATTGCAGATGAACAATTAGCTTGGCCCAAAACTGATTGAGGCCAAAGAAGAATGGTGGCGAATTCATTTTGGAAAATATGTCCTCTTCTTAAGGAGCTTAAAGTCTAATGAGGGTGGGGTGGAGACATAAGACATGGCTCCTCCAGCTGACTACAATCTAGTTGAGAAGATAAGAATAACACAAAGCAAAAAAAGCAATTTGGAATTAACGATTGATCCATGTGGCACAGCTGATGATGTCATAATTTCAGGATCTCTCTCTTTCTCTCTGTATATGTATGTACATATGTATGTACACATACATACACATATACACACATGTATATGTATGTGTGTATACTCTTCACATTCCAATGTTTGACCTTGAACTAAGACCATCATTGGGTTTTGTATTGTTATTTTCATATGGCAGTCCACTTAACATGTTGCAAATTATTTCCTCTATGTTTTCATGTTATCTTTTTTTAAGTTTAGTAGCTAAGCGAATGATGTAGGAAAGAAAGGAAAAAATGGAAAGCTTCCCTCCCCTCTCAACACTGTTGATTATTTTTTATTAAAAATATGTGCCACTCTTTGTAGTTTATGTACTCTGTAGGTTGTAAAGCACTTCATCATAGAGGTAGCATATATCATTATGTTGCTAAGGTGCACAGGCCTCTGAAATGTGTCATCTTGTGCTGCATTTTTTTTTTTTTTTACATTTGGCTGATGTCCTCAAAACTCTTCTTAAAGCGGCAATCTGTTCCCCTGTTTCACTTTGCAAATCTGGTCACCCAACTGCAGAGCAATGGTCTGCTAATAGTAGACATGCCTCATGGGTGAGCATGTGTTGAAGCATCTCCAATGTACTTATCAGCTCAGAGCTGATGATTGTTTCTTCTCAGGGCCCCAGGCACTGAAACATGGGTATGCATTTCCTGCTGCACATGCTTCTTGCTCTAACCACCATCTGAAGCATTTAATCAGTGCCCTACATTTTGCAACACTTCCCAAAATGTTTCCAGTAAAGCATGTATGAAACAGTCATTGAAAGTAGGACTCAAAGTAATGCAATTGACTGCTTAAAGCAGTTTAAAAAACCTTTTTAATATAAAAGTAATGATCATGAAAATGCCAACTAAATGAAAACAGAGAAAAAGGAAAAAAAATCTTACATTTACTTCTCCTCCTCTTTTTGAGGGTGAAGGGGTCCATATCTGTTTTCATCCATATAGGCTACTTTCAATATAGTGGTTCCCTTCATCAATGTATGTTGTCAACTGTAATGGAAATGTAAATTTAAAGATCTTCCCTGCCCCTAGGCCTTTTGATAGGCTTAAGAGACTCAGAGAACCTTCCTTAAGTTGAAAATATATTCTGCCTCCTAATAGGCTGAATGTGGTCACATGGAGCCTGTGGCAGGAGGCTTGGTTTTCAGGAATGCCTACACCTTGGTGCTGTGTGATTGGGCAATGGGTCAAGACAGTTGTTGTATTCTCTGATCCAGGAAAATGCTATATAATCCCTGTTATGAGGCTTTGCTTTGAGGCTCACTTTGATCTGACCAGATGAGACTCTGGGCAGCCTTTGAGAGCCCCCTGGCTTTGAAAACCCAGATGTTGATGCTTCCCTCTCTGGTAACTGTGATTTGGTATTGATGTAATGGTTGGACAGTTTGGAAGCCTGTCTGCTTGATCTGTTTGTTTCTCTGTCCTGTAAGTTCTGTCTGTATACTTTGAATTTTGGGGTACCGACCTTTCCCTCCTGAACTAGGTAAACGATATAACCCATTTTGAGTTGCTTTCCTTTGGAAAAGCAGATCTAAGAATCTGTGTTGGCAGCCACCCTGAGGATGTTGGGGTACTTGCTGCTACATCAACTCTACTGTAATGTTTGGTCTTAGGGAGTAACCTGAGGCACTGAAAAGTTAAGAAGTTGTTCTTGGTCACACAATTTGATATATATCAGAGCCACAGGTCTGCTACCTCTCTTAGACTTAACATTTAATAAGGCAGAACAAAAAAAAAATCCCAACAAAATATAATCCTTTCTAAATTAACCTAATTTTACCTTTCAATATACTTCTTGCCAAAGCCTATTCATCTTATCAACACCAATATTCCTCTGGTCATATATAGCTTGTATGTCATGGCATGTTAGCCTCTGAAGTATTGATCATTCAAGAGGTAACAGAGAAACACATGGTAGATATAAGTGGGCTGCAATGCCTTACAAATAGTTAATGACAAAGAGCAAACTTGTAAAGTGTGTTGTCAGAGGAATGCAGGACCAGATAAAAAAGGTGTAGTGAGAGCAAGGCACAGCTTATGGAGAGTTTATGGGCTGCATTCATAACCATTCAGTGTTAAGAGAATGCCAGGAAGATTCCTAACCTCTTTATGGACTCCCTGTGACTTATGGACAGGCATCGATAAAAATGACAAAGGATGGGCAAGCAGGAATGGACTTTGATGTGCGTTGTTGAAAGGGATATCCACATCAATGAGGCCAAAGGTTCACTGGGATTTTGTAATTGTAATCAATAATGTGTTTCTGGGAAATCTATTTTCATCACTTGGAATCATAAGATTCAAGATGGAAAGGACTTCAGTAATGAGTTATTTCAACTCTCTCTTTTTTATATATGAGGTAACTTAGACCCAGAGAGGTAAAATGATTTACCTAAAGTCATGGAATAAAATAGCAGACCTTGGGATTGTATCAATGTCCCCTAACTCCAAATTCAGTTATTTTTCCTACTCCCTGCATTTCTTTCAATAGTTTCTCTTTTTCTTTTGGGAATTGTTTCCCTTAGTGTCTTCAGAATCTCATACTTGGGAACTTCCTATGCCTCTTGGTCTGACTTTGCTTAGAGAATTTTGGGCTGTGGAAACTTACTTCACCCTACCCTGAACCCTTTGACTACTTCTTAGGAAGCATGCCTATTGGGATATACTCAGCTTTTTTTCCCATGCCTATCTAACCTTATTTGCTCTTTGGCAGTGTTGCCAGACAAATGCATAAGTATTCTCCATATTTCCCTATATTCTTAATTTGATCACTAAGACACAGTAATATGCCATTTCACTAATTTATCATCACTTTTTCAGTTGTTCTCCACTTAATGGAGATATGTTGTTTTTAGGTTTTTGCTACTACAAATAATATAGTTATGAATACTTTTCTCCAGACAAATTCTATTTCTCTTTTTATATTTTTATGATAAAATGTCAGTAATGTAAAACTATGATCATCTTTGTTATTTTCATTGTATAATGCCACAATGCTTTCCAAATATTTGCATTAGTCTACATTTACCACAACAAATGTATTAGATTGCCCTGTTTAGTCACATCCATATCCAACAGTGAATTTTTCTTTTTCTTTGTTCTTTTTACCATCCCATTGGGTATAAGGTAATCCATTTGCCTGATTTATAAAAATGTGCAATTTTTTGATAGTTGAGACAAATAAAGTTTTCTTTTTGATGTTTTTAAAGATTAAAAATGTAGACTACTGACTTAGTATTTATCATTGGCAGTAAGTGCTTAAGAGCCCATAGTGTTTCCGTGTGGAAGGGGAGTGCTGAGTCCTTAGGCACAGATTATATTCTTCCTGGGCCTGAGCATTGCAACATCACTGTGAACCAGGTTGTGGTTTCTTGTCTTATTCCTGGATAGTAGTAGGGCTAGACTTGTGTACTTGTCAAATGCCCATGTTTATCTGAGGTTAAGGAGAAGGTCTGAAATCTCTCCCTGTTCTTGGACCTTTTGTTTCTAAAATGGAGAAACATTTACTGCATCCTATCTCCATCCTGTAGGTGAAAATGTCTTTTGGGGGAAAGTTGGCTAAGACATATACAGATGGCAAAGAAATTGTTTTGCTATTAAGCCTTCAGTATTTATGACAATACTTTGGAAGAAAGCCCTTTTGAATACTTTTAACATCCCATGCACTGTCGTTTGTGAATAGCACTAATGAGGAAGAAGTACCTGAAGATAGATTCTCCTAGATGTCATTCAGGATTAGGTTGAAACTGGACATTACAGCTATTTGAGACTAAAACATGAATAGAAATAATTCTTGAAACGAAAAATTTTAAAAATGATGATAATTTGCCATATATGTGATAGCACTCTTCAACTTAGCTTTGATGAATATTAATTATGTGTATTGCATATTAAGTGAAGTAAGGATTTGAACCCATTTTCTAGTGTATAGATGTGCAATTTTCTTAAAAGATTTTTCTGGATGATGATTCTATTTCTTGCTATTTTTGAAGCATTGTGTATATGTATATGTATACATACATACACACACACATATATATACATGTACTTATATACATATAATTTCCTGCAATTACATGTTAAAACAATTTTAACATTAAAAAAAGTTTTGAGTTCCAAATTCTTTCACCCCTCCTACTCCTTTCCCCCTCCCTAAGATGCTAAGCAATCATATAGGTCATAAATGTGCAATCATGTAAATATTTCCACATTAGTCATTTTGTACAAGAAATAAAAGAAAAGAAAAGAAAGAAAGAAAGAAAGTGAAAAATAGTATGCTTCAGTCTGTATTAAAATAATATCAGTTCTTTCTCTGGAGGCTGATCATTGTAACATCATTAGTTCTTTGAAATTTGTCTTGGATCATTGTATTCTGATAATAGCTAAATCATTCTCAGTTCTTCATTGTACAATATTGCTGTTAGAGAGTACAGCATTCTCCTAAGTTCTCCTGGTTCTGCTTACTCCACTTTACATGAGTTCATATAAGTCTTTCCACACTTTTCTGAAATCATCCTGCTTGTCATTTCTTATAGTGCAATAACATTCCATCACATTATATAGAAACACTGTTTTAATATAACAGTAGCTATCACTCATATAGTGCTTTAAGGTTAGCAGAGTGCTGTATGTGTGTTGTCACATCAGGTCCTTCCTAGAATTCTTTGAGGTATTATCACCATTTTACAGATGAGTAAATTGAGACTGAGAGGTTAAATAACTTGTCCAAGGTCACATAGCTAGTCCATATCTGAGGAAGGATTTGAACTCAGGTCTTTCCAGCTCTAAGTTAATCAGTCTTATCAACCATACCACCCAGTTGCCTGGGTTTATCAAACCCTTATTCATTCTATGGATTGAGGTGAACTTATTAGGTCTTTATTCTTTTCCATTGACCACAGAATCATATAATCTCATCATTGAAAGGGACTTCAGAAATGACAAATCTGGAAAAATCCCCCTACAATAAAACCAACAAGTGGTCATCTAGTCATTACTTGAAGGTCTCCAGTGATAGGAGAACTCAACCCATTGTGCTTTGGATGACTCTAAGTGTCAAGAAGTTTTTCTTTGTTATCAATTTGTCTCTACAACTAAATTTATCTCTACAACTTCCACCAATAACTCTCAGTCCTTCCCTCTGGAACTATGCAAAACAAGGCCGATCCCTTTTCCACATAAGAATATCTCTGTTAGTAAGACTTTCTACTGAAAAGATATCAAATACCCCAAGTCCTCGTTCCAGGCTACATATAGCCAATTCCTTTAGTTTATTATCATATTCCACATGATCTTGCTCCTTCACCATCTTTGCATTTCATCATATATTTTTTAAATCAGCAGTGTCCTTCTTTTTTTTTTTAATTAAACAAATGCTTTATTAACTTCTGGTTTACATCATTCATTTCCACCAGATTATGAGTTACATTTTCCCCCCATTTTTTCCCTACCAACCACCCCAGAATAGCAGTCCCACTAGATGTCCCCTCATCCAATCTGCTCTCTCCCATATCTTCTCCCATACCCCCTTCTACTTTGCCATTAGGGCAAGGTGAATCTCTGAGACCCACTGCCTGGACATGTTATTAAACATTTAATTTTAGAACTTCGATTTTCAGATTCATTCCCTTCCTCCCTTGTCACCCACCCTTACTGGGAAGATAAGCAATTCAGTATATGTTTTGCATGTGTAGCTATGCAAAACATTACCATAGTAGATATATTGTAAAAGACTGCTTATATTTCCCTCCCACCTGTCTCACCTCCCACCTGGTCCATTCCCTATTTTGATCCTGTCCCTCTTTGATAGTGGGTACTTCTAACCTCCCCTCTCCCCAGAATGCCCTCCCCTTCATCATCCCCCCTCTCATCCCCCTTTCCCCTACTCAGGAGAGTGAGTGAGGGTAAGATATTCCATTTAGTATGTATGTGATTCTCTCCTTGAGCCAATTTCAGTGAGAATATGCTTTTGCCTTTTTGCCTTCCTGTTCTTCCCCTCCCCTGCAACTACTTCCCCTTGCCTCTTCTACATGAGATAGTTTGCCCTACCCTGTCTCTCTCCATCTCCTCTTGCCACTTTCCTCTCTCACCTCTTGACTTCACCCCTTAAGAATCATCCCTTCCTTGGGGTGGCTAGGTGGCGCAGCGAGCAGCAAGCCAGTCCTGGAGCCAGAAGGACCCAAGCTCGGATCTGGCCCCAGACACCCAACACACAAACAAAAACCCAGCCACGTGAACCTGGGCAAGTCACCCAACCCCAATTGCCCTCCAAAAAAAAATAATCATCCCTTCCCATCAAATTCAACCTGTGCCCTCTATCCATGTATACCTGTGAACATATGCCATGTACCCTTCTTCAATTATTTTCATAATGAGAAAGGTTTCATGAAACACAGTTATTGTTTTTCCATGTAGGACTGTAAATAGTCCAACTTTGATAAGTTCCTTTTGATTTCTTTTCCTTGATTACCTTCTCAAGCATCTCTTGCTTCTTGTGTCTGAATGTCAAATTTTCTATTCAACTCTGGTTTTTCATCAAGAATGCTTGAAAGTCCTCTATTCCACTGAATGACCATATTTTCCCCTGAAACAAGATACTCAGTTTTGCTGGGTAGGTGACCCTTGGGTTCATTCCCAGCTCTTTTGCCCTCTGGAATATCATATTCCATGCCCTTCTATTCCTCAATGTAGCAGCTGCCAGGTCCTGTGCTATTCTGATTGTGTTTCCACAATATTGAAATTGTTTCTTCCTGGCTGCTTGTAGTATGTTCTCCTTGATCTGGGGATTCTGGAACCTGGCTATAATATTCCTAGAAGTTTTCTTTTGGGCATCTTTTTCAGGAGGTGATCTGTGGATTCTTTCAACCTCTATTTTGCCCTCTGGGTCGAAAACATCAGGGAAATTTTCCTTGAGAATTTCTTGAAGGATGATTTCTAGGTTCTTTCTTTGATCATGGCTTTCAGGTAGTCCAATAATTTTTAAATTATCTCTCCTGGATCTATTTTCCAGGTCAGTGGTTTTTCCCATGAGATATTTCACATTGCCTTCTATTCTTTCATTTGTTTGGATCTGTTTAATAGTATCTTGATTTCTCATAAAGTCACTAGCTTCCATTTGCTCCAGTCTAACTCTGAAGGAATGAATCTCCTCAGTGAGCTTTTGAGATTCTTTTTCCATCTGGCAAATTCGACTTTTTAAGGCATTCTTCTCCTCATTGCCTTTCTGAGCCTCTTTTGCCATTTGAGTTAGTCTATTTTTTAAGGTGTTATTTTCCTCAGTCAGGCTGTTGACAGTCATTTCATACTTTTCTTGCATCTTTTTCATTTCTCTTCCCAAATTTTCCCCCACTTCTCTTATCTGCTTCTTAAGGTCCTCTATGACCTGTAGCCAGCTTGTATTTTCATTTGTGGCTTTTGGTGCAGGAGTTCTGACCTTACAGTCCTCCTCCATGCTTTGAGACTCTTTGCCCCTAAAATAGGAGTCCAATGTTGAACTTTTCTGTTTATTTTGTTTCATTTGCCTAGGCATATTGCCACTTAATTACTTGATTTTTGGGCTCGTTGCCACAGTAGGACTCTGCCACCAGACAGGGGAGCTTCCGCCCAAACGTGGGGTCTTCAAAACTTCTACCAGTTGGGTGGCCTCTGTAAAGCCTCCACCCACTCTGGCAAGTTGGATACCCACCCCAAACTTCCCCCCCAGACCACAATCCAGATCCAGGCAGTTTAAAGCAAAAGGGATTAACCCCCAGACTGATTGCTGGATCTCCCTACAGTTTGCAGACCCGGAGCTAGAGCCACTACTGACCCTGCAAAATGGCTTCTGTGCAGCTGTTTCTTCAGCAGCTTTTCGCCCCCAGGGGAGGCAGACATGCATTCCCCAAATACTGGTCCCAAAGTCCATAGGGCACTAACCTCTCACTTTGTCCTAGGCATATCTGTGCTGATAATTCTGGAATCGCCATAATTGCTGGTGTTCTGGGGTCCCTCCAGCCGGCTGAAGGCCCGGCCGCCCTGGGGCTAAAACTGCGGACCTGGGCTCGGCTCTGTGTGCTGCGCTGTTTGTTCCCAGCGCGCTGTGCTGCCTGCTCTCAGAGCACTGCGCTGGCCGCTCCCTGCAGCGCTGCTGGGCTGTCCTCAGCAGGAGGTTAGCTTCTCTGTGCCGTTCTGTGGGTGCTGTGGCTCCAGAAGTTGTTCAGAACTCCCTTTCACATTGTTTGAAATTTGTGTGGGGCAGAGCACATTGGAAATGCTTTTTCTACTCCGCCATCTTGGCTCCGCCCCAGCAATGTCCTTCTTAAAATATAGGCCTCCATATTAAAAACAACACTTCAGGTGTGGTCAGACCAGAAAAGTGTATAGGAGAGACTATTCTCTCACCAGTATGAACACTGTTAGCTTTTGGAAGCAATCAGAGATCAAATTAGTTCCTTTTGTCTGCCAGATCACATTAGTGATTTATATTGAACTTCAGACTGTATTATGGTCTCCCCAGAGCAGAATAAAGTGGGACTATCATTTTTGTTTTTCTAGACATTTAATTCAACCTGTGGCCTTATGACTGACATATTGTATTCTAGATTTTAACTGCAGTTGCCATACACTACAACCACCAAATATTTTTCCAAAACAATAACCACAGCACTACTATCTAACCATGGTTCCCTAACCTGTACTTGTAAAGTTGAATTTTTTAATCCAAGAGTAAGTCTTTTCTAAATTTCTGTGTCTGAATGGAGATACTATACTTTAGACCATCATCATGCTTAGACTATTGTTTTAACTTTCTAATTAGACTCCCTGCCTCCATTCTCTCCCTGCTCCAATCTAACCTGCTCATAGTTGCCAAAGTAGTTTTTCTCAAGTACAGGTGTGAACATGTTATTCCTCTTCTCAGTCAATTCCAGTGGCTCCCTATGACCTCTGGGATCAAATACACATTTCTGTGTTTGGCATTTAAGGCCCTTCACAACCTCCTCTCAGTGTACCTTTACAAGCTTATCACATCTTACTCTCCTTAGGCACTCTATGTTCCAATCAAACAGGTTTATTGATGTTCCTTGCACACAACATGCTTTTATCTGTTTGTTCTTTAGAACAGAATCTGGCACATAGTTCACTTAGCCCGGTGCCTGCTACAAAGAAGGCACTAAATAAATACTACTAGACTATTCCTTTGTCCTAACTGTCCCTTAGGCCTAGAATGTACTTTTTCCTCTTGTCCACCTCATAGAATTCCTAGGCTCCTTCATAACTCAGCTCAAGTCATCTTTTACATAAAGACCTTCCTGATCCCCTTAGCTGCTCATGCCGACCTCCCAAGAAATTATTTTGTATCTATTCTACTTACACTTGCATATGTATAGGTGGTCTCCCCCCAATGGAATGTGTAAGCTCCTTGAGAGCAGGCTTTTGAGTTTAGTCTTTGGAATAATGCCTAACATATAGTGGGTACTTAAAAATGATTGTTGATTGATTGGTCTGTTGAGGTGGAAATTTCCTCCAATGAGGCAGACCACAAACTATCCTTCTTATCCTGTGAGACTCTTGTCTATCTCCTCCTACAAACCCTTGATAAGGAGTCCAGTCAATGTACTAGATGGCATCTTCTAGGTCTTTTAATATATAATTAATAACAAAATAATAATAGCTAACAATAATTGATATAGTACTTACTATGTGCCAGCCACTGTGCTAGCACTTTTTTTACAAATATTATTTCACTTGATCATCTCAATAATCTTGGGATGTAGGAATTATTATCATCTCCATTTTACAGTTGAGGAAACTGAGGCAGATAAAGGTTAAGTGATTTGCCCAAGGAGTTTATAGAATCAATCCAAGATCAGCCACATAGAGGAACATCTGGACCTCCTTGCTCTCTACAAGGAAATTTGCTTCTATAGTAGATTTCTTCCATGATCTCTTTAGGTGAGTGCCTCTAACAGCAGAATAGTTGTTCAATAAATGCTTGGTACAGAAATTACCTCTCATTAGCAGGAACTCTTAACCTGGATTCTGTGAATTTTTTCTTTATATTTTGATAACCAACTGTATTTCAATATAATTGGTTTTCTTTGTAATCCTATGCATTTTACTTTATTTAAAAACATTCTGAGAAGGGGTCCTGAGGCTTTACCAAACTGCCCAAGTGGTCCATGACAGAAGCAAAAGTAAGAAACCACGCTAATGGCGTGTATTGCAACACTTCTTATAGTTTAAAACTCTTCTCCATGACCCACCATTTATCTCTCTTTTATGTTTCACTTGTTACTGGTTTTCACATGATCACAGAACCAAGTCTCCTCTATGTTACCTAACAAAGAATCTTAAGATCTTAAGGCATGAACAGGAGACACTTTTTGGTTAACTGGCAATGTGGGACAGTAGATATAGTGGAGGATTTGGATGCATGGGATTCAGAACTTAGCTTTTCTGGGTGATCAGGAAAACCTTTGACATGTATGAACCTCAATTTCTGTTCAATTTCATGAACTTCTCACTACTGATTGATTGGCCAGACCCAACCAGTCAATCCAGGATTCATTAAGTACCTACTTTATAGCAGGTACTATGCTAAACATTTTGGAAATAAGACAAAAATGAAACAATCTTTGCCCTCGCAGAATTTAGGAGCTTGCATTATTTAAATTCTATTCAGGGAAACAATATGTCCATATATACATATATAAAATAAATGTAAATATGAAGTAATTTCAGACTGGCATTGCAATCCCCAATGAAATATGCAACAAATGGAATAGATTATGTCAAGAAATGGGTAAAGTGCTGTGTTGGTCTAGATCACTTGGAATTATTATGGTCATCAGGAGAACTAGTAAATAATCAACTTCAGAGTTGTCTTGTCAAGTCATTTGGCTAGTGATTTCTGATTTGTATTTTGCCTGATCATTGTAAGTTGACTGAATTGCCAGAAATAGGCATGCTTAAACTTGGTGAAGACTAGAAGGACAATTTGGAGAGAGAGAGAGAGAGAGAGAGAGAGAGAGAGAGAGAGAGAGAGAGAGAGAGAGAGAGAACGAGAACATTAGCTTTCATTCAATGATACAATCAGTGATTTTCATGTTCTACTCTAGCTCATCTTTGTGGTGCTAATAATTTTCCTTTACCACTTCAGCAGCATACATACTTTAGTCTATGCTAAGTTTTCTATTTGTCATACATATATACATACATACAGAACATATATACATGCACACATATACTTGTCTTTACTATAAATTCACCTTGCTTTTTATCATCTATGTCTATATGTACATATACATATATACATTTATGCATATATATCTTTGTGAATACATAATAAATCCTTATGAAATTCTAAGATGAGTTTGTTCTTTACTTTTAATATTGAATCTAAATAAGATTTAACAAATTGGGACAAGTGGTTTAAAATCACAAGCCTTAAAGCAACTCTTTGAGGTAGATTCATTTTATTTTAATTTAATTTGACTCACCAATGCCACATATAGGCTATGTGACCCTGAGCAAATCATTAACCTCTCTTGGCAACTTATCTCAAAGAGATAAGTTGAAGAGAAGGTGTCCACCTACCTTGCTGTGGGGAAATTTTTATTTTTTCCAGTTCTAATCCCTATCCATTATTTTATCTAGACTTAGACTTCATCAGAATTGTTGGCTTTTTTAAAAATTAATTACTCATCTCTAACTTACAGTTTATAGGGAGTTGTCTATGATACAGGGAGGTTAAATGACACAATTACCATCATGTGACTAGCACTCATGAGAGTCAGATACTAAACCTAAGTTGCATGAGTTTAAAATCAGACCTCTATTCATGATTTTTTGTTATTGTTAAGTCATTTTCAGTTGTGTCTGACTCTTCATGACTCCATTTGGGGTTTTCTTGGAAAAGATGCTGAAGTGGTTTGCTGTTTCCTTTTCTGTCTCATTTTACAGATGAGGAAACTGAGGCAAAGAGGGTTAAGTGATTTGCACAGGGTCACACAGCTAGTAAATGTCTGAGGTCAAGTTTGGACTCAAGAATTGGAATCTTCCTTACTTTAGGTCTGGTGTTTTATCTACTGCACCACCTAGCTAGCCCATCTATCCATGATATCATGCTGCCAGTCAAAATGTCACCGGTATTATTATCTCTGTTTTGCAGATGAGAAAGTTGATGTCTAGAGACAATAAACGACTTCAGGGTCACAGTAAGTAGTCAAGCCAAGATTCAAATTCAGGGGGTGTACTTTCTCCAAACCTAAGTCTCTTTCCACTAGATCTCATTGTTTCTAGTCTCTTAGCTATATTAAGTTACTTTTCCATTTCCTCAATTTCATCACCAAATCTTCCTCCTTTCTAGGGGAGATAGAAGGAAGAGAGTACTGGAACAATATATCTTCACTACATTTGCTGTCTATTGTTCTTAGTCTGCCTGCCTTTCTCTATTTAGCCAGGGCTGACCCAATACATTGGGGCTATAAATAGCAATATTCAGAGGCTGATTTAAGTGATGCTTAAAAGGACCCATTTCTCTACCAGTCTGTTGATGATTGCTGAAATATCTTTTGTTATTTGCTTCTTTATGTTAATACGATTTTACATTTCTATTGATCTTTGGACTTTATGGAAGCTTTCACATATAATCTGCAAGGCCACTTTTCACTAGGGAAGAAAGCCACAGAATATCACAAGTGGGGTACATGGAGCAGAGAAGGAGATGGGAAGACAGCAAAAATGTCACTAATATTATGATTTTGTTGGCCCTACTTTTACTCTCTTACTTCCTTAATTTTGTTGACATCTCTCTCTCTCTCTCTCTTGACTCTCTCAACAAAGACTTACTTGGCCCAGTGCTCCATGCCCTTTTATACCTCTCCTTTTGACCTCAGCCCTTGATCCATTTTCATTTGGCAACTTATCTACTTCCATCCCCATGTGGAAATGCCCATGGATTCTGGACAGTAGACACTGTGTGAAAAGAAAGATTACTAGAGATGCAGATGTGAATAAAGACTCTCCATGGGATAAGACAAATCTTAAATGATGGTTACTAGAGTGCTGAGGACATGGCTTACATATGTCCCTAATATTGATTTTCTCCATAGAATGACAATAAATGGTACCCAGAATGGCTGTTAGGATGAGAGAGAAATGCCCGTCAAGGAATTTTAGTTGCAAGGAATTTTAGTTGAGTTCCATTCTGCTGAAGATTCCCCAAACCAGTAATCCATGTGTATACCTAGTGAATTATATTAATTAGCTGGAAGAGAGAGAGCAAAATTTTGTAACACACAGCAATTCTAAAATAAGATTGTATAAAATTATACTCCATATGTTTAAAATTTCATAAAGAACATGATTCCTCTGAACAGAGGTGGAATTGTAATCTTGCTCTGACAGAAGACTGGCAATATGCCAGTCTTAATTGAAAGGCCGAGCCACTCCAGCACAGGGAGCAAGCTGCCAGCACCTGAGGCCCCATTGCAGAAACCAGTGACTAGGACTCTGGACCCTAGCACAAGAAGTTTGGGACAGTGCCCCCTGTGTCTCAGGAAGAGAGCACAACTTTAAAAGTCATGGGATAGGCAAAAATGAGCAAGAAAAAAAAAAGTCCTTGACCATAGGAAATATTATGATGACAGGGAAGATTAAAACATAAGCTCAGAAGATAACAATATGGTTAAAATGCCTAAATGTGAAACTTCAAAGGAAATTATAAATTGGTCTTAAACCCCAAAAGCTTTCTTGGAAAAGCTAAAAAATTTTAAAGTTAAATAAGAGAGGTAGAAGAAAAATTGGGAAAATAAATGAAAAATATGCAAGAGAGAATCAACAGCTTGGAACAGGAAGGAAAAAAATTGACTGAAGAAAATAACTCCTCAAAAAGTAAAATTGAGGGGCAGCTAGGTGGTGCAATGGATAGAGCACTGACCCTGGAATCAGGAATACCTGAATTCAAATGTGATCTCAGACACTTGACATTTACTAGCTGTGTGACCCTGGGCAAGTCACTTAACTCCATTTGCCTCAACCTACACGCCCCCCCCCCCAAAAGGGAAAAATTAGCCAAATGGATAAGGAGGTGTGAAACTAATTGAAGAAAGTAATTCCTTAAAATTTAGAATAGGGCAAATAGAAGTTAATGTTTCTATGAGATATTAAGAATAAGTCAAAACAAAATCAAAAGAATGAAAAAATAGATGTAAAAAATGTAAAATACCTCATTGGAAAAACAACTGATTTGGAAAATAGATCCAGGAGAGATAATTTAAGACTTATTGGACTACCTGAAATGTACCATGATAAAAAAAAAAAGAGAGATCCTGGACAACAGCTTTCAAGAAATTAACAAGGAAAATTGCCCTGATAACCTAGAATCATAGAGTAAATTAGTCATTGAAAGAATCCACCAATCACCTTCAGAAAGAGGTCCCAAAATGAAAACTCCAAGAAATATTGGAGCCAAATTCCACAATGATTAGGTCAAGGAGAAAGTACTGCAAGTAGCCAGAAAGAAACAATTCAAATATCAAAGAGCCACAGTCAGGATTACATAGGATTTAGCAGATTATACATTAAAGGATAAGAGGGCTTAGAATATGTATTATGAAAGTAAATGATCTTGGATTACAACCAAGAGTCAACTACTCAGAAAACTTGAGCATAATATTTCTTTCTTGCTTGCTTTTTGGAGGGCAATTGGGGTTAAGTGACTTGCCCAAGGTCACACAGCTAGTTTTTGTGTTAAGTGTCTGAGGCTGGATTTGAACTCAGGTCCTCCTGACTCCAGGGCCGGTGCTCTATTCACTGTGCCACCTAGCAGCCCTGAGCATAATCTTTCAACAGAAAAAATGGATATTCAACAAAATAGGGGACTTTCAAAGTTTCCTGACAAAAAGACCAGAGCTGAATAGAAAATATGATCTTCAAATACAAGACTCAAAAGAAGCATAAAAAAGTAAACAGGAAAGAAAGAAACAAAGAAAAATGTTCAATGAAGTTAAACTGTTTACACCCCTTCACAGGAAGAGGATATTTGTAACTCTTGAAAACTGGATCTCTATTAGGGCAGTTAGAAGGAGTATACATAGACAGATGGTGTGGGTATAAGTTGACTTTGATATGACAACGTAAAATAAGAGGTAAAAAAGGATTGTACTGGGAGAAAAGATAAGGCAGAGGCAGTATAGGGTAAAGTATATCATATGAAGAGGCATAAGACCTATTCTAGTAGAGGAAAAGAAGGTTGTGTGTGAGCATTGTTTGAAACTTATCAGATATAGCTCATAGAGGAAATAACATACACACTCATTTGGGTATATAAATTTATCTTACTTTATAGGGAAGTAGCTGGGGAAAGGGGAAAGAAAAGAGGAGGAGAATGGATAGAAGGAAGGCTAGAAGTAGAAGTGGAAAGGGAAAGAAAAAGAAGGAGGGCTGGTAGAAGGGAGGGCAAATTGAGGGAGGTGGTGGTCAGAAGCAAAACACTAGTGAGGAGGGAAAGGGAGAAAAAGAGAAGTATAAATGGGGGGATAAAATGGAAGAAAATACACAGTAAGTAATCATAACTATGAATATGAATAGTACGGATTCTCCCATAAAATGGAAGTGGATGGCATAGTGGATTAAAAACAAGAATCCTACCATATGTTGTTTACAAGAAGCACATTTTTTATTAGTTAATTTATTTTTAGTTTTCAACATTCATTTCCGTAAGTTTTAAATTTTCTCCCCCCGCCCTCCGCATGATGGCATGCAATCTGTAATGGGCTTTACATATGCATTCCTATTAAACATGTTTTCACATTAGTTATGTTGCATAGAAAAAATATCAAGAATGGGAGAAACCATGAGAAAGAAAAACAAAACAAAACAGAAAATAGACTGCTTCACTTTGCATTCAGACACCATAGTTCTTTCTCTGGATGTGTGCATTTTCCATCATGAGTCCTTTGGAATTGTTGAGGTCGTTGCATTGCTGAGAAAGGCTAAATCTATTAAAATTAGTCATCACACATTGTGGCTGTTACTGTGTACAATATTCTTCTGGCTTTGCTCACTCCACTCAACATCCTTTCATAAGTCTTTCAAGGTTTTTCTGAAGTCTGCCTGCTCATCATTTGTTATAGCACAATAGGATTCCATTACATTCATGTACAACATCTTGTTCAGCCATTCCCCACTTGATGGGCATCCTCTCAATTTCTAGTTCTTGGCCACCACAAAGAAAGCTGCTATAAATATTTTTGTAGATGTGGATCCTTTTCCCATTTTTATGATCTCTTTGGGATAGAGCCCTAGAAGCAGTATTGCTGGGTCAAAGGGCATGCATATTTTCATAGCCCTTTAGGCATAGTTCCAAATTGCTCTCCAGAATGGTTGGATTAGCTAACAGCTCCAGCAACAATGAATTAAAGTTCCAACTATTCCACATATTTTCCAACATTTATCATTTTCATGTTTTGTCATGTTAGTCAATCTGATAGGTATGATGTAGGTACAGAAAAGCTGTTTTGATTTGCATCTCTCTAGATTTAGAGCATTTTTTTCCCATATGACTATAGATAGCTTTAATTACTTCCTCTGAAAACTGCCTGTTCATATCCTTGGACCATTTATCAATTGAAAAATGACTTGCATTTTTGTAAATTTAACTCAGTTATCTATGTATTTTAGAAATTAGGCCTTTATCAGAGACACTAGTTGTAAAAATTCTTTCCCAGTTTTCTACTTCCCTCCTAATCTTGGTTGCATTGGCTTCGTTTGTGCAAAACCTTTTATACTTAATGTATTCAAAATGATCCATTTTGCATTTCATAATGTTTTCTATCTCTTGCTTGGTCATAAATTCCTCCATTCTCCACATAAATCTGACAGATAAACTATTCCTTGCTCCCCTAATTTGTTTATAGTATCAGCTTTATATCTAAATTGTGTACCCATTTGGACTTTATTTTGGTATCAGTGTCAGATGCTGGTCTAGGCCCAGTTTCTGTCATGCTATTTTTCAGTTTTCCCAGTAGGTTTTGTCAAACAGTGAGTTTTATCCCAGAAGCTGGAGTCTTTGGGTTTATCAAAAATTAGATTGCTATAATTGTTGACTACTTTGTCTTGTGTACCTAACCTATTCCACTGATCTACCCCTCTATTTCTTAGACAGTGAAAAGTAGTTTTGATGTACATATGCAGCAGAAAAATACACACAGAGTAAATGTAAAAGGCTGGAGCAGAATATATTATGCTTCAGCTGAAGCAAAAAAAAGACAGGGGAAGCAATCCTGATCTCAGACAAGTCAAAAGAACATATAGACCTAATTAAAAGAGGTAAGGGAGAAAACTACATCTTTGTAGAAGGTATCATAGATAATGAAGTAATATCAATACTAAACATATATGTATCAAGTGGTATAGCAACCAAATTCTTAGAGGAGAAGGTAAGTGAGTTACAGGAAGAAAATAAACAGCAAAACTATATCAGTGGCTGACCTCAACCTCCCCCTCTCAGAGCTAGATAAATCTCACCACAAAATAAACAAGAAAGAAGGAGGTGAATGGAATTTTACAAAAGTTAGATATGACAGACCTCTGGAGAAAACTGAATCGAGATAGAAAGAAATATACCTTTTTTTTTTTTAACAATTATCAGTTTTTATTAAATAAGAGTAACCCTGGAATATTTAAATATTATTTAACTTATTTTAATTCAAAAACTACCTTTAGGAACACATATATTACTTTATTTTTTAAATTTTTAATAAAATGCTTTATTAACTTCTAGTTTACAGCATTCATTTCTGCACAATATTAAGTTACAAATTTTCTCCCCATTTTAACCCTATCCACCACCCCGAAATATCTGCTCATCCAATCTGCTCTCTCCCATATCTTCTCCCATAACCCCTCCTACTTTCCAGTAGGACACAGTGGATCTCTGTGCCCCAGTCCCTGTATGTCTTATTTCCAAGTTACACATAAAATAATATTAATAATAGTATGCATATATTTATATGTATATAATTATACACAATAATTATATATGTATTTTAAACATTTGATTTAAAAACTTTGAATTCCAGATTCATTCTCTTCCTAACTTGTCACCCACCCTTACTGGGAAGATAAGCAATTCAGTATAGGTTGTACATGTGTAGCTATGCAAAACATTTCCATAGTGGATATATTGCAAAAGACTGACTATATTTCCCTTCCTCCTATCCCATCTCCCACTTGTTCTATTCACTATTTTTATCCTGTCCCTTTTCAAAAGTGGGTGCTACCAACTTCCCTCTCTCCAGGCTACCCTCCCTTCCATCATGCCCCCTCTCATCCCTTTGCCCCCTACTCTCCTGTAAGGTGTGATACCCTATTTAGTGTGTATGTCATTCCCTCCCTAAGCCAAATTTAATGAGAATAAGGTTGACCCATTACCTTTTGCCTCCCTATTCTTCCCCTCTATTTTAAAAACTTCCCCTTGCCCTTTCTATATGAGATAGTTTACCCCATTCTCTCTCCCCCTATCTCCTCTCATTTTATTCCTTTTCACCTCTTAATATCACTTTCTAAGTATCATCCTGTCCTATTAAATTGGTCCTGTGTCCTCTATCTATGTATACCTGTACACATATATAAACACATTCACATATGTATTCATATGGCCATATACCCTCTTATATAGACATACACACACACATACATTTCTATTCAATTCAACTTTTCTCATACTGAGAAAAGATTCATAAGTTACAATTATCATTTTTCCATGTAGGAATGTAAATAGTTCAACTTTGGTAAGTTCCTTCATTATTTCTTTTCCCTGTTTACCTTTTCATGCTTCTCTTGCTTCTTGTATCTGAATGTCAAATTTTCTATTCAACTCTGGTTTTTTCATCAAGAATGTCTGAAAGTCCTCTATTCCACTGAATAACCATATTTCCCCCTGAAACATGATACTCAGTTTTGCTGGGTAGGTGATTCTTGGTTTTAATCCCAGGTCCTTTGACCTCTGGAATGTCATATTCCAAGCCCTTCAATCCCTCAGTGTAGGAGCTGCCAGATCTTGTGTTATCCTGATTGTGTTTCCACAATATTCAAATTGTTTCTTCCTGGCTGCTTGTAATATTTTCTCCTTGATCTGGGAATTCTGGAACCTGGCTATAATATTCCTAGGAGTTTTCTTTTCGGTATCTTTTCAGGAGGCGATTGGTGGATTCTTTCAATCCCTATTTTGCCCTCTGGTTCTAAAACATCAGGGCAATTTTCCTTGAGAATTTCTTGAAGGGTGATTTCTTGTTCTTTTTTTGATCATGGCTTTCAGGTAGTCCAATAATTTTTAAATTCTCTCTCCTGGATCTATTTTCCAGGTCAGTGGTTTTCCCAACGAGATATTTCACATTGCCTTCTATTTTTTTCATTTGTTTGTATCTGTTTAATAGTATCTTGATTTCTCATAAAGTCACTAGCATCCATTTGCTCCAATCTGATTCTGAAGGAATGATTCTCTTCAGTGACCTTTGGAGATTCTTTTTCCATTTGGCAAATTTAGCTTTTTAAGACATTTTTCTCCTCATTGCCTTTTTGATTCTCTTTTACCACTTGAGTTAGTCTATTTTTTAAGGTGTTATTTTCTTTAGTCAGGCTGTTGTCTCTCATTTCATAATGTTCTTGCATCATTCTCATTTCTCTTCCCAATTTTTCCTCCACTTCTCTTACCTGATTTTCAAAATCCTTCTTAACGTCCTCTATGGCCTGTAATCAGCTTGTATTTTTCTTTTTTTGTTGTTTGTTTGTTTGTTTTTGGAGGGCTATTGGGGTTAAGTAACTTGCCCAAGGTCACATGGCTAGGTTTTTTTGTTTGTGGTGTCTGAGGTCGGATCTGAACTCAGGTCCTTCTGACTCCAGGGCCGATGCTCTACTCATTGTGCCACCTAGCTGCCCCAAGCTTGTATTTTTCTTGGAAGGTTTTGGTGCAGGAGTTCTGACTTTGCTGTCTTCCTTCTGTTCCATGCTTTGATCCTTTTTGTACCCAAAATAGGAGTGCCAAGTTGGGTTGTTCTGTTTACTTTGCTTCCCTATTTTACTCATGTTGCCACTCAATTACTTGACTTTTGGGCTTTTTGCCACAGTAGGACTCTGCTACCAGACAGGGGAACTTTGTACCAAATGCTGGGTTTTCCTCTGCTGCTAAAGGTATTAGTTGGGCGCCCTCTCTGAAGCCTCCACACACTCTGGCAAGCTGGTCACACACCCGGGACCTCCACCCTAGACCGCATTCCAGATCCAAGCAGGTTAAAGCAAGAGCGATTACCCCTCAGACTGGTTGTGGAAGATACCTTTTACTATGGTAAATGGCACCTACACAAAAATTTACATGAGTCAAGGGAATGGTGGGACACCTACATCCTCATGGCCACTTGTGGCTTTTTAGATCCTCAAGTGTGGCCCTTTGACTGAATCCAAACTTCATAGGAAAAAAAATCCTTTTATTAGGAGAGATTGTTCTGCAAAGATTCAGTTCAGTCAAAGGGCTACCTTTGAGGACCTAGAGGGTCACATGAGGCCTTGAGGCTACAGGTTCCCCCATTCCTTTATTAGGGCATACAAATCTCATAATCCAGTGCATTAAATGCATCATTTTCAGATTACAATGCCATAAAAATTAAGTGTAATCAAGGGCCATGAAAAGATAGAATAGACTAAAATTTAAGTGGAACTAAACAATCTAATCCTTAAAAATGAGTGGGTCAAATAACAAATCACAGAAACATTCAATAATTTTATCAAAGAGGTTGATAATAATGAGACAACATACCAAAACTTATGGGATGTAGCCAAAGCACTTTTTAGGGGAATTTTTATATCTTTAAATGCTTACATAAATAAAATAGATAAAGAAAAGACAAAAGAGTTAGGCATGCAATTTAAAAAAGCTAAAAAAAGAACAAATTTTAAAATTTCTAATTAAATACCAAATTAGAAATTCTGAAAATCAAAGGAGAGAGTAATAAAATTGGAAGTAAAAAACTATTGAGCAAATAAATACAACTAAGAGCTGGTTTTATGAAAAAAACAACAACAATAAAATGGATAAACCTTTAGTTAATTTGATTTAAAAAAAGAAGGAAGAAAACCAAATTGTCAGCATCAAAAATGAAAAAGGTAAATTTACTACCAAATGAAGAGGAAATCAGAGCAATAATCATGATTCATTTAGTTCAAGTGTATGCCAATAAATCAGATGATCTAAGTGAAATGTATGAATAGTTATAAAATATAAATCATACAGATTAACTGAAGAGGGAAATAAAATACTTAAATAGTCCCACTTTAGAAAAAATAAATTGAAGAAGCCATTAATGAATTCCCTAAGGAAAACCTTCAAGGTCAGATGGATTTGCAAGTATATTCTACTGAACATTTAAAGAACATTTAATTCCAGTACCGTGTAATGTATTTGGAAAAATAAGTGAAAAAGGAGTCTTAACAAGTTCTTTTTATGACACAAATATGGTGCTGATACCTAAACCAGAAAGAGCCAAAACAGGAAAGAAAATTATAGACAATTTCTTTAATGAATATGGATGCAAAATTTTAAATAAAACATGAGGAAAGAGATTACAGCAACTTATCACCAGGGCAATCGACTATGACCAGGTGGGATTTATACCAGGAAAGCAGGACTGGTTCAATATTTGGAAAACTATTGGCATAAATGATCACATCAGTAGGAATACTAGCAGAAATAATTTTTTATCTCAATAGATGCAGAAAAAGTTTTTGATAAAATACAGTTCCTATTAAAAACACTAGAAAACATAGGAATAAATGAAGTTTTCTTTAAAATTATAAGCAGTATCCATCTGAAACCATCAGCAAGCATTGTAATATATTGAGCATAAGCTAGAAGCATTCCCAATAAGATTGGAGGTGAAAAAAGAATGACCATTATCACCACTATTATTCAATATTGTACTAGAAATTTTAGCTTTAGCAATAAGAAAAAGAAATGGAAGGAGTTAGAATAGGCAACAAGGAAGCAAAACTATCATTCTTTGCAGATGATATGATGATATACTTCTAGAATTCTAGATAATCAACTGAAAACTACTTGAAATAGTTAACAACTTTAGCAAAATTGCAGGATGTAAAATTAATTTACTTATTCATCATCATCATTCATTCACCAATTAAATTACCAAAATTATTTTATAGCCTAGAACAAAAGAATAAAATTAATCTGGGAGATGGCAGGTCAAGAATATCAAGTGAATTAATGAAAAAAAATGCAAAGGAAGGTGGCTTAATTGCATCACATCTGAAACTATAAAGCAGAAGTCATCAAAACTATTTGCTACAGGCTAAGAAATAAAGTGGCAGATCAGTGGAATAGGCTTATAGACATAGTACTCAATGGCTATAGTAATCTACTGTTCAATAAATCCAAAAACTCTAGGTTCTGGGATAAGAACTCACTATTAGGCAAAAATTGCTTGGAAAACTGCTAAACAGTATGGGAGAAACTAGGCATAGACCAACATCTCACACTGTATACTAAGATCAGATCAAAATGGGGATTTAGACATGAAGAGTAGTACCATAAGTGAATTAGGAAAACAAAGAATAGAATACTTCTCAGATCTATGGAGAAGAAAAGAATTTATGACCAAAAAGGAGATAGAGAACATTATAAAATGCAAAAAGAGATAATTTTGATTACATTAAATCTAAAAAGTTTTGCACAAACAAAGCCAATGCAAGCAAGATTAGAAGAAGATTAGAAATCAGGGAAACGTTATTTACTGCCAATATTTCTGATAAAGGACTAATTTTTTCCATTAATTTATTTGTTTATTTTTAGTTTACAAGATTCAATTCCATAGTTCCTTGAGTTTCAAATTTCCTTTCCCTCCCTCCCCCAACCCCCGCACAACAGCATATAGTCCAGTATAGGATCTGCAAATACTTTCATATTAGACATTAGTCAAGTTACAAAGGCGTATTGTACTAAGTGGGATGAAAAATGGTTAAGAAGAAATAAACCAAACAATAAAAAGAAAAAAGATCAATTCATTTGCTTCCATCAGGATTCAAGCTCAGTTCTTTCTGGTTATTTCTCTGGGTGTTGCATCTCTCTCCTTCATGAGTCTTTCGGGATTGACTTATATCACTGAATTGCTGAGAAGAGTCCAGTCTGTCATAGTTGGTCATCACACATATTTTGTGTCTGTGATTGTATACAAATTTCTCCTGGTTCTACTCTTCTCACTCAGCATCAGTTTGTATAAGCCTCTCCAGGTAAATATGAAATCCATATCCTCCTTGTTTCTTATAGCAAAATAATATTCCATTACATGCATATACCACAACTTGTTTAGCCATTCCCCAATTGTGGGCACCCCTTTAATTTCCAATGCTTTGCAACCGCGAAAAGAGCTGCTATAAATATTTTTGTACATATGGGTCTTCCTCCCACTTCTATGATGTCTTTGGGATATAACCCTAGAAGTGGTATTGCTGGGTCAAAGGGTATGAAATTATTTATAGCCCTTTGGGCATAATTCCAGATTGCTCTCCAGAATGCTTGGATAAGTTCACAACTCCACCAGCAATGCTTTAGCGTTCCAATTTGCCCACATCCTCTCCAGCATTTGTCATTTTCCTGTTTTGTCATCTTAGCCAATCTGACTGGAGAGATGAGGTACCTCAGAGTTGTTTTTATTTGAATTTCTCTAATCAATAGTGATTTAGAGCATTTATTCATATGCTTTTAGATATCTTTAATTTCTTTCTCTGAAAACTGCCTCTTCATATCCTTTGACCATTTATCAATTGGGGAATGACTTGTATTCTTAATAGATTTGACTCAGTTCTCTGTATATTTTAGAAATGAGTCCTTTATCAGAGACATAGGTTGTAAAAATTCTTTCCCAATTTCCCACCTCCCTCTTGATCTTGGTTACATTGGCTTTGTTTGTACAGAAGCTTTTCAATTTAATGTAATCAAAATTATCCATTTTGCATTTTATAATGCTGTCTAATTCTTGTTTGGTCCTAAAGTCTTTCCCTCTCCACAAATCTGACAGGTAAACTATTCTTGCTTTCCCAGATTTGCTTACAGTATCATCTTTCCCAGATTGCTTATAGTATCATCTAAAGGACTAATTTTTAAAATATAGAGAGAACTGAGTCAAATTTATAAGAATACAAGTCATTTCCCAATTGACAAATGGACAAAGGATATGAACAGGCATTGTTCAGATCTAAATCCCTATTGATTAGAGAAATGCAAATTAAAACAACTCTGAATTTAAATTTTAATTTAGATGCAAATTAAAACAACACCTTATACCTACCAGACTGGCTAAGATGACAGAAAAGGAAAATGATAAGTTTTGGACAAGATATGGGAGAATTGGAACATGGATGCATTGCTAGTGGAGTTGTGAACTGATCCAGTCAGTATGGAGAGTGGTTTGGAGGCTATAAAACTGTGCATGGCCTTTGTTCTAGCAAAATCACTCCTAGGTATGTATCCAAAAAGAGATCATTATAAAGGGAGAAGGACACATATACACAAAATTTTTTATAGCAGCTCTTTTTGTGGTAGCAAAGAATTGGAAATTGAAAGTATGCCCATTGGGGGCGGAGCCAAGATGGCGGAGTAGAAACAGCTCATCCAAGCCTCTCTGCCCCCAGATTCCCCCCAAACTATGTAAAAGGGGACTCTGAAAAACTTCTGGAGCCCCAGCACCCACAGAACGACACAGAGAAGCTAACCTCCCGCTGAGGACAGCCCAGCAGCCCTGCAGGAAGGACCAGCGCAGCAGTCTGGGACCTGGCAGCACGCAGAGCGCGGGAGCCGAGCCGAGCCAAGGTCCACGTGAGCCGAGGTTTTATCCCCAGGGCGGCAGGGCCAGCAGCCGGCTGGAGGAACCCCAGAACACCAGGAGCTGTGGCGACTCCAGAATTATCAACATAGACATGCCTAGGACAAAGTAAGAGGTTAGTGTCCTATGGACTTTGGGACCTGTATTTGGGGAATGTGTCAGCTCCCTCCCCTGGGGGCTAGAAGCCGCTGAGGACAAACTCCATTTTGTAGTTTTCAGAGGTAGCTCCCGCTCCCAGCCTGCAAATTTGTAGGGAGATCCAGCGATCAGTCTTGGGGGGTAATCGCTCTTGCTTTAACCTCCCTGGATCTGGATTGTGATCTAGGGTGGAAGTCGTGGGTGGGTTTACAGCTTGCCAGAAACGGAAGTTGCCCCCCACACGTTCAGGACAAAAATTCCTCTAGCTGGCCTTAAAGCCATAGTGTGGCAACAAGCCCAAAAGTCAAGCAATTAAGTGGCAACATGCCAAGGCAAAGGAAACAGAAAACTGCAACCCTAGACTTCTATTTTGGGGGCATAGGGTGGGAAAAGGACTATGAGGCCAGAAGTCCTCCTCCAAAAGCCCCAGGGGAAAACATGAGCGGGTTGCAGGCCATAGAGGACCTTAAGAAGGACTTTAAAAATCAAATAAGAGAAGTGGAGGAAAAATTGGAAAGAGAAATGAGAAGGATGCAGGAAAAGTATGAAATGAGGTCAACAGCCTGACTGAGGAAAACAACACCTTAAAAAATAGACTAACTCAAATGGCAAAGGAAGCCCAAAAGGGCAATGAGGAGAAGAATGCCTTAAAAAGTCGAATTTGCCAGATGGAAAAAGAATCTCAAAAGCTCACTGAGGAGATCCATTCCTTCAGAGTTAGACTGGAGCAAATGGAAGCTAATGACTTTATGAGAAATCAAGATGCTGTTAAGCAGATCCAAACAAAGGAAAGATTAGAAGGCAATGTTAAATATCTCATAGGAAAAACCACTGACCTGGAAAATAGATCCAGGAGAGACAATTTAAAAATTATTGGACTACCTGAAAGCCATGATCAAGGAAAGAACCTAGAAATCACCCTTCAAGAGATTCTCAAGGAAAACTGCCCTGATGTTTTGGGTCCAGAGGGCAAAATAGAGGTTGGGAGAATCCACCGATCACCTCCTGGAGAAGATCCCAAAAAGAAAACTCCCAGAAATATTGTGGCCAGGTTCCAGAATCCCCACATCAAGGAGAAGGTACTACAAGCGGCCAGGAAGGAGCAATTTCAATATTGTGGAAGCACAGTCGGAATAGCCCAGGACCTGGCTGCTTCTACACTGAGGGATCGAATGGCATGGAATATGATGTTCCAGAGGGCAAAAGAACTGGGAGTGAACCCGGGGGTCACCTACCCAGAAAAACTGAGTATTTTGTCTCAGGGTAAAGTGTGGTCATTCGGTGGAATAGAGGACTTTCGGGCATTCTTTTTTTTTTTAAAAAAAACAAATACTTTATTAACTTCTGTTTTACATCATTCATTTCCACCAGATTTTGAGTTACAATCATTTTCCCCCCATTATTCCCCTACCCAACCTCCCAGAATAGCAGTCCCACAAGATATCGCTTCCTCCAATCTGCTCTCTCCCATACCTTCTCCCATACCCCCATCGACTTTTCCATTAGAGGAAGATGAATCTTTGTGTCCCAATGCCTGCACATCTTATCTCCCAATTATAGGCAAAAGAGTATTAATAATAGTATTTATATATATATTTGAAACATTTAATGTTACGACCTTGAATTTCAGATCCATTTCCTTCCTCCCTTGTCACCCATTCCTTCTTGGGATATAAGTAATTCAGCATATGTTGTACATGTCTAGCTATGCAAAACATTATCCTAGTAGATATATTGTACAAGGCTGCTTATAATTCCCTCCCACTCATCCCACCCCCCACCTGGTCGATTCCCTACATGATCCTGTCCCTCTTCTATAGTGGGTACTTCCAACCTCCCCTCACCCCAAGGATGCCCTCCCATCCATCATCCCTCCTCTCATCCCCCTTCCCCCTATCCTGCTGAAGGTTGAGATATCCCATTTAGTATGTATATCATTTTCTCCCTGAACCAAATTCAATGTGAATGTGGTTTTGCCTTTTTAGCCTTCCTTATTCTCCCCCTCCTTTGCAACCACTTCCCCCCCTACATGAGATAGTTTACCCTACCATGTCTCTCCCCATCTCCTCTTGCCACTTTCCTCTCCCACCTCATAATTTCATCCCTTAAGTATTCTCCCTTCCCAAAAAATTCAACCTATGCCCTCTATCCATATATAACTGTAACCATATACACACACATTCACATATGTATTCATATGACCACACCCTCTTCTTCCATTATTTTCATAGTGAGAAAGATATCGTCAGTCACAGATATTGCTTTTCCATATAGGAATGTAAATAGTTCAACTTTGATAAGTTCCTTTTGATTTCCTCTCCCTGATTACCTTCTCAGGCATCTCTTACTTCTTGCGTCTGGATGTCAAATTTTCTATTCAACTCTGGTTTTTTCCTCAAGAATGCTTGAAAGTCCTCTATTCCACTGAATGACCATATTTTCCCCTGAAACAAAATACTCAGTTTTGCTGGGTAGGTGACCCTTGGGTTCATTCCCAGCTCTTTTGCCCTCTGAAATATCATATTCCATGCCCTTCGATCCCTCAATGTAGAAGCTACCAGGTCCTGTGCTATTCTGATTGTGTTTCCACAATATTGAAATTGTTTCTTCCTGCCTGCTTGTAGTATTTTCTCCTTGATCTGGGGATTCTGGAACCTGGCCATAATATTTCTGGGAGTTTTCTTTTTGGGATCTTTTTCAGGAGGTGATCTGTGGATTCTTTCAACCTCTATTTTGCCCTCTGTATCTAAAACATCAGGGCAGTTTTCCTTGAGAATTTCTTGAAGGGTGATTTCTAGGTTCTTTCCTTGATCATGGCTTTCAGGTAGTCCAATAATTTTTAAATTGTCTCTCCTGGATTGATTTTCCAGGTCAGTGGTTTTTCCCATGAGATATTTCACATTGCCTTCTAATCTTTCTTTTGTTTGGATCTGCTTAACAGCATCTTGATTTCTCATAAAGTCACTAGCTTCCATTTGCTCCAGTCTAACTCTGAAGGAATGAATCTCCTCAGTGAACTTTTGAGATTCTTTTTCCATCTGGCAAATTCGACTTTTTAAGGCATTCTTCTCCTCAATACCCTTTTGGGCCTCCTTTGCCATTTGAGCTAGTCTATTTTTTAAGGTGTTGTTTTCCTCAGTCAGGCTGTTGACCTCATTTCATACTTTTCCTGCATCCTTCTCATTTCTCTTTCTAATTTTTCCTCCACTTCTCTTATTTGATTTTTAAAGTCCTTCTTAAGGTCCTCTATGGCCTGCAACCCGCTCATGTTTTCCCCTGGGGCTTTTGGAGCAGGACTTCTGATGTAACAGTCCTTTTCCCGCTCTATGCCCCCAAAATAGGAGTCTAGGGTTGCATTTTTCTGTTTCCTTTGCCTTGGCATGTTGCCACTTAATTACTTGACTTTTGGGCTTGTTGCCACATTATGGCTTTAAGGCCAGATAGAGGAATTTTCGTCCCGAACGTGTGGGGGGCAACTTCCGTTTCTGGCAAGCTGTAAACCCACCCACAACTTCCACCCTAGATCACAATCCAGATCCAGGGAGGTTAAAGGAAGAGCGATTACCCCCCAAGACTGATTGCTGGATCTCCCCACGATTTGTAGGCTG